>VDFB02086081.1:113901381-114299404 GCA_007258455.2 Sequoia sempervirens
TGGCATTTGGAACTCAAACTTGTAGCCGCTGAAGGCTTTTTAGAGTAAATTAGGTTAAGCCGTATATGAACAAAACTTGTGCCTAAACTCGTGCTTTTTTGTAAGGAGATATCGACACCTAAATTAATTCATACTAGCAATTGCTCAAGGTGACCACATGGTATGGTGTAAGGAGTTATGTGGCGCTTCAAACACTAGCATTCTTTTTTGGTAGCAGCCGCTATGTCACTACTTGTTCTGTAGCAGCCATTGCATCACTATAGTCGCCCAAAGACAAGGAACTTTGAATTTCTAGTGCTGTCAATATGTATGGGTATGCGCTTATTATTGGGAGCTAGTGATTAATGTTGGAAGCCAATATTCAACCGATGGAATTTAATGAAGAATGAACAGGTCAGCTTCTTATAAGTTAATTATTTCCTGAACAATGTTCTTTGAATTATGGATGTGTATTGCTAGCAACGTTTGAAATTATACACATGGTTTTAGTGAAATTTTGCATTTGTTTATAGAAACAATTCATAAACAATGTTGATATTTATATAATTAAATAATATCATCCTCGATGAGAATATCGAACAAGCATTTGGCATTAAACAATTGGAAACATGGTTAAATCAGTCTGCTGCAAATAGTTTGAGATAATGCCTGCATTGTTAAACTTGGAAAAATTGTAAAAAAATCTATTCATTTGGGGCGAGGGATCTTACAATTTTCTTACTAATACAGGGGTCACTTCAGCCTTGGATGCTAGATGTGATCCTAGGGGGAGTATCTTTCTTAACCCCTCCCAGTTCCTGGCACTTCTGAATGAGCATTATCAAATCTTGTTTCAATCCCTTCATGGTGGTCAATGATGGTACCAATAACTTTTCCATTTCATGTCTAGATGATGATAATTGATGATCTCTAGTTTTTTGTGATGTTTGCTCTTTGGGACTCTTGTTCCACCTTCTTGGCTATATTTAATAGTTTATCGATCAATTGTGTTGGTGGCTGCTTATTTTGTGTTTCCTTGCTTTTGTTCTTTCCCTTTTTGGGGCCTTTCTAGGCTTCTTTTTCTAGAATTTTCTATTATAAACTGCTATACTATTGAGTCTTATTGACCTACTTTTGGTCATCCATGGAAATTATTATAATTTCTTTCTTTCTTGCTTTCTTTTAAATATTTTGGATTTACAGTTTATCTTTTTGGATTTTTATGAAAACAAATAACTTGAAATCAAACTTGACCTATCTTTTTGATCTTGAAGGTTTGAGCACAAGACTTGAAAGTAATCTTGCTATGAAGTTTTTGTTTTCAAGTAGCTAGACAGTAACATGAACTAAAAACAAATGCTTTGCATTGGTTAAAACAGAGACGAATGGATTTGCACCAACAACAAAATTGATTTAGCAAATAAAATATAATACTAACAACAAGAAATTTAGTGCAAGATTAAAAATAAGTAATTAACAACTCAAACTAGAACAATGTGTGAGGAAATCCTCTCTTCAAATTTGTATGGGAAGCTCCCTGTGATCTCTTCTACTTCTAAAATTTAAAACAACAAAGAAGCTCACTACTTATGGACACTGTACAATTCATCATTTGGTGTTTTGCATGAAAACCAATGACTTGAAGGCAAACTTGATATATCTTTTTGATCATAAAGGCTTGATTGAGTAGAAGACTTGAAACTTATTTATCTTAACATGAGGTTTTTCCGTTTATGTGGCTAAACAATAACATCAATTGAAAGCAAATGCTTTCCACTTGTTGAAACAAAGACCAATGTATTTGCATCAATAACATGATTGATTTAAAAAAGTATACTACGGACAACAAGAAACATAGTGCAAGATTGAAAATAAGTAATTAATTAGAAGCATCAAAGCTACTTCAAAGAATAATGGCAAGTGCTATGGAAAGTTGAACATGAATCCTCTTATCAGTAGCTTATCAAGCTGTCACATACACAACATGATGATTCAACTTCAAAGTGGTAACAAAAATTTCTTGAGCATAAATTTGGCATCAACTCTCATTACAAATTGTTGCTCAAAGCATTCATTTATAAGCTCTAATAGGTAGCTTTTAGGAATAAAATAATAATTAAATACTCTCATAAAAGAAATACTTTGAATTAATCTTATCCCTATCTGCAGGAAAAAGGATATAAAACTACTTTAAACAAATTTATTCTAAACAATTAAGTATATTCAATTAGCCTAAAATAGGCTCTCATCTTCTAGGTAAAAACAATGTCAGCTAAACATGGAAAATAACCATAAATGACTATTCTGAATCATCAACATTTTACTTTTCATCTGAATTTGACATATTTGAATGATTTGGCAATTCAGGAGACGATGTTCTATCTTTTCTCTTGAAAGCCAAACTTTATCCTAAAATTTCATGATTTCAGCAACTGAAGGCTTCTGAGTCTACTCTTACTTATTCAATCGCTGCTGAACAAAGCTTCTGCATTTCATAAAAGATATCCAATATTTGGGCACCTTGATTTTGTATGCTCCAATTCACATTGAAGTTCTCATGATTTCTTCTATGTTGTTGATATTGAAAGTTGAACCCCTTAATTGTTTCATAATCTCACAATTAGTCTTCTTGCATCTAGTTTTATTATTGTGAATGTAAAAGAAATAAGAGTACAAAAAGATAGAATGTCTTGTTCAACAGATTGTAACTTCTCAATATTTACTTGTAGAATCTTCAATTTGGGATTCTCCATGTCAAAAGACAATTGGCAATCAGCTATCCATTAGGAATAGGATAGTCTTCAGAACTTTCTATGACTTTTGATCTCGATAACTCATCCATTCCTTATAACTCCATAATCTGTGGGCTGGTCAAAATGCTGCCACATGAAGAAATACTGGTAGTCAAGGCACATTCCAACTTTTGTTAAAGGGTATCTTGGATTTCTTTTAGAAAAAGAAACAAATCGTTAGTTGTTCTCAAACCATCCTCTCAAAGATTTCTAATTCACTGCTGAATTGTCTTTCCATGCGACATACATTCATTAAGCTCATGCTTTTGAAGGCCTTCATCAAGTTTTGGTGATGAATTTGCTCTTGGATTCAATATTTGATTCACAAGATGAGCAATGTATGATCTCAATTCTTTGTTTTCAGCCGTAAGCCTTTCTTTAATTTCTCCATCTTTTTCTAACATGTCCTTGGTATTTCAATGTATATTGCAACAATTCAATGTTTCTTTGCCTGTCCATGGGTCCTATGTTGGCTTTTGAAAACTGAAAATCAGCAACTCATACATCCTAAATACTTTTATTGTGGGAGGAATGGTTGTTTCAGCAATTATGTGCCTTTCCTCATTCTTTTTCAACATTTTTGGCCTCTGACTTTTTTTCTCCTCCAAAATTAGATTGGATACAATAGGTTATGCAACAACTCTCATTTTTTTGTTAAATGATTCTTGAATCCCTTCTTAACTACTTGTACTTGCTCCTAGAATCTCTATCTCCATGGTTGTTATTCTTCAATAGGCTGAACCGTAGAGTAGGAGATAAATGTGAACAAGGGATGTAGATGTTGTAGGGGTAATCTCCTACTGATTTGGAATTGGAGATGTAGAAGTAGGATCTTGCTGCTTGAGGAACTAGAGGACTTATATGAATAAGGTTTGTATATGCCATCCTGATTGAACAGAATTGGGAGAGAGAAGATTTTCTTTGAATCAACCTACTTCTATGGCACTGGTTCAGAAGTGAATTCACTTAGCTGATCTAAGGTCATATGACTGTGCTTTCTTCTCCTAGCTTCATATTCATCAAGACAATTTGTGCATGTCTTCAATAACAAGTACATGTATAAACTTGGGTCCAAGCCTCTCAACCATTATGTTTTTAGAGCCAAAACATTTGCTCTTGTGATAGAACTTGAGGGTGATATTTGATAGTTGCAAATGCCTTAGATCAGAGAAGAAAACACAGTTGAATGATCTTAGATCAGCTAAGATAATTTCACTTCTGAATTAGTGCCACAGGAATTTGTTAATTTAGGAGAGGATCTTCCCATTTTGTTTAATCAAGAGGGGATATACAAACCTTGCCACTAGATGATTGGTCTGTTAGAAAGGGCATTTCTGAAGTTTAGATGAACAAGCAGTGATGGACAGATCAAGAGGATTCTTAGAGAGGAAACTAGTAGAACAAACAGTTTTATCAAGAGGATTCTTAGAGAGGGAGCTTGTAGAACAAGCAGTGATGGTTCCACAAAGGAAAAAGGTTTAGGTAACTTGATATTACTGTAGAAATAGTTCCTGATACCAAAAATACAGCTGAGTACTGAATATGCAAAAAAGAAGAGGAAAGTTTTGACTGAAACTATTGAGAGTTCAAAATCTAGGAAGTTAAAACTAGTTTGAAGAAGTGAAGTCTCCTTGTGTAAATCCTCCAATTTATTAAGGAATAGCCTACTTCTTGATTTCCAATTCCAAATTAGCGGGAGATTATCCCTACAGCATCTAAATCTCCTATTCACATATCTCCTAATCCAATGGTTCAGCCTATTGAAAACTTATAGCCGTGGAGATAGAATTCTAAGACCAAGTACATGTAGTTTAAAATGGATTCAAGAATCATTGAATAGGAAAATGAGAGTTGTTGCACAACTATCATCTTGAATTCCAAAGGAGAAAAACAAGAAATCAAGAGGCAAACAAGGTTGACAAAGAATGAGGTTCATTACGCTAATTCTACAACTTTCTTAGATTATGCTAAATCCACTTTTCTATAATAACCAAGGAATTTTAAAGATAATGAAGAATCCAATTTATCATTCTCACGTCAATCACGTTAGGTTCATCATCACTACATTAGGCATTGAATTGACATTGATGATATTTCTTTCCACTACTGTACATCTCAGGAACAGTATGGTGGTCTAATGACAAACCTCTTGGTACAATTATTAATGTTGAATTGCTGGACAAAGTTGGAGTTGTCTCTGGTCATTAAAGGACTATTGGATATGATGTAATGAGACATATGTTGTACTAGAAAAAATGTTAAGACTACATTTTGTAGACATAGGCATAATGATGCAATAACACCACATGTATGAAAAGTGACTTACAATGTAAGTTACAACCACTGATGCAAGTTCTCTGTTCAATAATAAATGCGAGCACAAATGCATTAAAGTGCCATCCAATTCTCTCAAACTACATATATTCATTCTTCTAACATCAAGAACTTGTAGAAACATTAAATGAATTGAAATGTTTTCTTTTTAAACTAGGATATGAGTGTTTGTTAGTGCTCAATGATCCTCGGTGAGATGATTGTTATTTTTTTTGCTTGTTTTCTTTTTTACCTTGCTAAATATCTGAATTTTTTGAATAATGATAAGGGTCTATGAATCTAAAACTATTTGTATGGATTTTCTAGTTTTGATCATATTCTAGCATGGAATCGATGGTGGATGAGCTAAGGTGCTAATTTATTATTTGTTATATCTTTTATTGTCAGGCTGTTAAAATTCTGCTACTTGAGACAGCAGATAATGCAAATATAAATGAAGATAATATTGAAAGTGATACCCGCAAATCATTTTTACGGGATATCTTTTCAATTTTTGATTCTTTTTTGATGGAAGGTAAGGTTGCCTGTGCTAAAAGCTTATTCAAATTATGTTATTCACTTAATTTGTTTCAAATGTTTTATGACAATTTTATTTAGTTTGTTAAGTATATATATTTGGCAAGTATGTTATGTAGATTATAAAGTAATTACTTTATGTTAAAGACATTATATTTGCGCAGTCCATATTGATTGAGTGTGCTATTTCTGAATTTAACGACGTGAAATTTATTATTGCAAACATTATGAGCTCAAGCTTAGAATTATCATAGCCCTTTGCATAGTTGATAAGAATAAGTATTATTATTTAGTATGTTAATAAGCTAAGTTACAAGGTTCGAATTCGAGTTTGAATTCGGCAACAATAAAATTCAGATGACATTTGACAAGGGTGAAAAAATCGACAAAAAATTTGGTATCAAATTCCCCTTATGTAATTTAAAAATAACAAAAAAAAATATAAGAAATATATCCATAAAATTATCAAAATAGTTTAACATTGCTAAATAGGTTCAAAATCATCATAAAAAGATTGAAACATTTATAAAATATAAACCATAAGAAACATGTGAAATCATGATTGTGAAAATGTTTTTTTGTCAAAAAGGTACAATCAATAGTCTAGACTTTGGAACTTCAAAAAAGCTCCAAGTCATCAAGAGCACTTGGCTGAGATGCTACATCATCATCATTAGTATCACTACCTAAATTATCATAAAAAAAGTCAGGCTCATTTGCAATTGGCACTGCTATGTCTTATGGAATGTGTTGTGAAGATGTGGAGTCATTTGTTGATTTGTTCATGAACAATTTTGAATTGCTGTGAATGTAGACGAGATCTCCCAACTTTCTAGACAATAACTTGTTCCTCTTTTTGGAATGGATGTGATCGAAGCAAACTAGTTCCTCTCACAAGCTGATGAACTTGCTCCTTGACTCAATATTCAAATGGCAAAGCGCTGTAGTTCAGGTGCTTCTGCTCCATAGGTCATCCACCATCTATAGCTAAGTACATCATCTTGTGCCATATCATATTTGGCTGCTGACATTCCAAACATCCCTTCTGCTCTCTTGTATTTTTGTGATGATCCCTTCCCAAACGTGCAATATCAGCTGTAATTTGCTCTGCTGTTCCAATGGTCTCTTACTAACATTAAAGTGATGGTTTGTGCTAGTTGGGAAATATTGACTCAAAAGGTGAAATATTCCGAACCAATTTTTTTCAATTTTTTCAATAACAGATACAATGCAACACACATTCGTTAGGGTTAGCACTTAAACCAAAACGATGCGGAATTCAACTCAAACCAAGAATGCGCCGGATGACGACGAGCATATGGTCAGAGGATCTCAATGCAATGCTGAATAAAGAACTCTAACCAAGAATGCGCCGGATGACGATGAGCATATGGTTAGAGGATCCCTATCATCTAATATGCTGAAAGTAAACTCCACGCCAAGAATGTGCTACCCAACCCAAAGTGGGAGAGGGGCGACCATACGACGGAGATACAAGAAATACAAATGCAACTCAAGGTAAATCAGGCAGCAAACTAGCCTCTTCCACTTATTTAGTGGGTATTACAAAAAGCCAGAAGAGAGATATTAGAAACGCTGACAGTACTATTGTTCAGCTTACAAAATAATAGGAAGTGCTTGCAAGAACCAAGATTAGAAGTTCTTCAATTTCTGCAATAGTTAATATGACTTCCTCCAAGCTTAGAATGACTTCCTAACACCAACCCTTCACCAAAAAATGCAACTTCTCAAATCTGATATGACAGACCAGCAGCTTAAATGACAAAACCAGCAATATAGAACCCCACCAAAATGCTCATAACTCACTCATCTCTCAACCGAATGACCCCAAAATTGATGCAATGACTTCATATGAAGAAGGCGACCAAGTTACAAACAAGAAACCACCCTTAAACCCTGGTAATTATTTAACACGCTTCCCAATGCACTCTAAGAGGGGCGGCCATGCAAGAAGTGGTGATTTTGCTTCTTAAAAATTAAGTTCATCAAATAAAAATCTGCAAATGAGCTCAAAGGGGCGCCTTGGCATGAGGACCAGATTTGTGCAATACCCAAAATGAAAATATTTTTATTTTCTGATATATGAGCAAAACACACTTCCAGCTACACTAAATCAGCAACTCCAGAATTGAATATAAAATGCAAATACTGAACTTCAAAGACAGAACAAAACTACAATGCAAATCTCACTACAAAGTTCTCTCAACAACAAGCTAACTTCTCCACTAGGTGCTATCTCTCAAGCACGAAGTCGAGCCAAGGCTAGGAGGCATTCATTCCTTGAAGCAGTCCTAGTACCATTCCGACAGCATAACATTCCTGTAGATAAAGATACTGAAATGAAGACCCAAGGCTCCCTTTTATAACTTTGAGAAGACACCTCCAGAAGCTTCCAGAAGGTGCGCCCAAACCTCAAGATGCTTTTAGGGTTTGATTTTGACCATTGACCAAGCTTAAGGTGGCGTCCCATTTCAAGAAGGATATAAATCATTTTTAAATAAAATAATAAGCTCTCCAAAGTTGGCGTCCCACCTCCAAGAGCAATTTTGACTTTAGAATTATTAAAATTTTCCCTGATGATGCGTCCACCCATGAGGTCCCCCCTTTTCAGAACAACTTAAAGTCATGAAGCTAGGCCAAGGGGTTATAACATTAAAATATAACATTATTTTAATTAAAATACTTATCTCTCCAAAAAATGCATCAAAAGGCCAAAACAACCATACCAACTGAACTGACTGCAAAAGGAAGCCAACTGAACTGAAGCCATCAGGACCACTGCCAAAAATAGAATTTACTAAAAATAGTAAATTTGAAAAGTTGCTCGGATCAAAATGCATGCGACACCATTGCGTAGCTTTCTGAAAACCTAGAAAGAATCCACAATCCAAAATCCCAAACTCCGAGATGTAGTCGTCATAACTTACTAAAAATAGTAAGTCCAAAAAGGTTGCCCGACGCAGTTGCATGTCATATCTGTGCGAAGTTATTTGAAAACCCAGAAGGAATCCAGAATCCAAACATCCAAACTCCAACATGCAAACCCTTGAATCTTCAAAAGAACCCATCATACAGTCGGAAACCCTAATTCTGCCACTGACTAGCCGACAGCACTCCGGAAATAGACCATCAATCACTGAACAGTGTAGTGCTAAAAATGGGGTCATTACAAAAGGATCCATGGACAAATGATTGCAAAGAGAATAGTGTTGCAAGCCAGTGAAGGAGTAGGTAAACTGGACAGATTATTTCAGTGATTCCAACACTCAAAACAAAACTAAAACACAATTCAGAATTGCAGATTTAGGTAGAATAGCAATTCCAGAAATTACAGTGAATGCTAATATAGATTCGACTTTAGGACATTGATATTAATAATGAACATTTGATTATAGAGGCATGCTAATCATACAGCTTGAGGACATTAATGACATTCATCCATCTCAAACGCAAGTTAACATAATGCAAATATACAGGGCATTGAGGCATAGTACTTTAACATAGTTCAATGCAACATACAGGACATCGAGACATTGGCAACATAACATATTCATTCGTCTCAGTAGTGCATTAATATTGGTCAATGCAAATACACGGGACATCTAGACATAGCAGGAAAATATGACTCAACCTTGTCCAATCATTGGCGTATTTGCTGGTAGTAGCTTAACAATCTGCTGTATGCATCCTTCATTGCCGCTAGAGACTTGATTACATACATCCGATGCAAAAGCATACATCCTTGTCATATCGATCATAGAAAATGAATAAATCTCGTTGTAGAAGATATATCCATTACCGATATCGGGTTTTCCCTCATACACTATGGAGATATAAGCCGCGTCGTTAATAATCATCGTCCATGCCAAGGTCTCTGTGAATAGTCATTGGTGTAGTTGCCACCTTGTATGCCAACCCAGGTCCAAAATATTGAGTCTTCGTTTATTTGTAGAGACAACCCGTCAATTATGAAACTGCCATAATAAAACATTGCAAACCTTATTCAAACTGCCATTTGGATTCTCGTCCAAACTTGGCTACATTCCCTAAGAGTTTTCATTCTCGAGCCTTCTAATTTCAAAATAATCATATTCAAATTCGCGTGATGCCAATCCAATTCCCCTCAAGCAATACTTATTTGCCAACTTTTAGTTTTGCAAACCGAATTATTAAAGACTTTATTCATATCATTACATTTATTATTATAATCAATTAATTAAATAATTAATAAGTCTTAAAGAGCAAAATAAGGACTTATTTAAATATTTAATTAATTATTTCCCAAAGTTGTTTGGCTTTAAAAGAACGAGGACATCGCAATTTCCAACATTGGTGTCTGATTAGAGCTGCAAGTGCTGAATTTGGTTCAAATCTATTAGTGGCTTCTAAAAGCCTTGCCATAATTTCACAATCACTCTATCTATCAATATGAAATAGATTAAGCACCAAATAGCAAGTTGCTGCATGTAAAGGTGTGTGCATCATTCTCCATCTGGAATCAACTGTCTCCCATATTTCCATGTACTCTACTTCTACAGTATTTAGTGCTTTTTGAATAGTTTCCTTACAACGGGCCATGCTTTCATAAAGCATGCTAAGGCAAGGTGTGTAACCATCTACTATAGACCTCCAAAAGGGGACATGACAATGCCTATAGACCTCCTTAGCTCCAAAAGGGGACATGACAATGCCCATAGACCTCCTCGTGTCATCTTGTTAATTGAAAATTAGATGAAAAAGTGCTCTAATTGTTGGAAATTGTTGTCATTGATGTCAAAGGTATTCAAAGACCAAAAGGGTTTGTTGATAGATTCATTGTTGGCAAATTGGAGGTGCAAAGAAAATAAAATAAAATTATTTTGTTTCAAAGGGCTGAGTCTTAGACTTGTGGCGCCTACATTAATGATTTAAAGTACTTTGCAAATTTGAATTCCGGGTATGAATGGAATGTGATTGGAATGCAAAGATAAATTTATGTTGAAAGATAATGGTTATTGTAAAGAATATCATTAGTCTGATTTGAATATTTAAATGCATTGTATATGCAAGCTTGTTAAATCAGATTAGTATCCTTTCGGCATTTATTTCCCATATTACTTTTATTGCAATTGTATGCATAAATTCTTGGCAATCTCTTGGCAATATATCGTCAAATCCCTAGACAAGCATAACTTAGAGGAAACAAATTAAGCAAACAAGGCAGAAAATTTTAGTTGCGAGAGTCCACTTAGGGTGGGTCATTACATCATTGAATATCATTTGTATAAGGAGCAGATTTAAAAGCATATTTAAGCAATATTTTGCCACGGTTTTCTCCCACAAGGGTTTTTATGTAAATCGTGTGTTCATCCCGTGTTCTTAATTGCCAGATCTTGCATGTGTGCTATTGCTATGGTTAATTAGGTTTTGAAAAGTAAAAGATTGTTATACCGATTCACCTCCCCTCTCAGTATAATTGTGTGCTTATCAATTGGTATCGAAGCGGGTTCTTTCAGAGATAGTCTAACTGCTAGAAGGAAGATCTAAAGAGCACATATGGCCGGGCAAGAAGGCTATGGTTTCTCATCAAACAGTGCACCATTGTTTGATAGAAAAAATTATGCCTTTTGGAGCATAAGGATGAAAACCTATTTGAATGCCCTAGGTTTTGATATTTGGCTATCGGTGGAAAATGATTATATAGCCCCTACGACTCCCCCAATGGTTTAGGCAAGAAAAATGGAAAGTGAAAACATGTAAAACCCACCCTTACTTTTTTCAAATTTGTACCAGTTAGTGTTAACCCAATGATAGTGGTAACCAACTAAGTAAGCAACCCTCCACTTTTTGATCACCCAGATCCCAATGAGGGCAAGGTGAGAGCATACGATGAGAAGGGAATTTTTGCATTAACTAGAAATTGAGCTAACTGAAAGCAAATCCCTTCCACTTTTTGATTACCTAGATCTCGATGTGGGCAAGGTGAGAGTATACGGTGGGAAGGTTTACAATAATTGAACTTCTAAGAAAACCACTTCTTCAGTGGGGTGAGTAAGCAAACCAAGTGCATGAAGGGAAATCATTCGCTTATTTAGTGAGAATTACAACAAAGCAAATGAACACTTGGTGGCAAGTTGACCAATCCAAAGCAAACTCCTCCACTTGTTCAGCAGACATAACATGAAAGAAAACTAAAATTCAACCACTTATTCAGCGGAAGTAACATGTAAAATAAAGGAAGCTCAACCGCTTATTTAGCGGGAGTGCGACTTGTTCAGTGGGGTAAGTAGCAATGTAAATACAAGAGCAATCACCAATGGTGTTACAATAAGCTCATTATGAAATTGCTTTAGTACATCATATGCTCCTGCTATATTAGGAAAATGATAAGAACATAAAGCATAACTCTCCCCCAAAGATGCTACAATGAGAAAATAAGAAATCTCCCACAAAATACCACAAATATACCTCAATATGAAGAGCCAAAATGATGGGAGATGGTGAAGAACATCGCTGCCACAGGTCTGATGCACTTTTTTAGGTCTGATACAATGTAACAACAGTTTGATATGACCAACTAGAGAGCTCCCAACTCCACCAAATCACCAAAGAACTCAACCAAAGAGCAAGCAGGAGCAACGACAAGGCAGTTTTCGAAGCCAAACAACAACAAAGGGTAGTGACAACAAAAATGATGCCCTCAAGCCAAAGCATATGGCCTCCCTAGAGGGGTGACCAGCTCCATAAAATCCACAACACCTTCAAAAAATCTCAACCCTTGAGTAAAGGGGTTCCTGAGGATAAGGAATCCAACGATCCAACACCCACAAAAAGTTACTGAGCTCTCCAATCAATGTGAGTGAATAGGTAGGAAGGCTTGGCTATGGAGAAGAACGAACCAACAACACCAAAATCTGATAATAACACTCCAAAATGCTCCTACAATGCTGCAATCAACATTCAACACCAAAATATGTCTAGAAAACATCATAGCAATTAGAAATTGAAAGAGAAATGAAAGCTATCACCACAAATATGCTCAAAGGTAATCTTTGCAATGGAGCTACTCCAATATCTAGCTAGGGAGTGTCTTGCAACTCCAAAATTGAAGCCAATCTTGAGGGGTTTCATCCTCAAAGCCCAAGGATTCTCTCCATAATCCGGCAACACTTCGTTATCATAAGTTTGCATATCCAAATGAGAGAAAGAGGGGGTATAAATAAGACTTGAGTCCCAGATTTTCAAACTTTATTTCCCTCCAAAATGGTGGAAGCATTGAATTGCCAAAATTCACAGTACTCAGCAACTAAAATTGCCACGTCTGCCAAAATTGGAAACCCAATACAAAACTGCTGCCAGAGCCACTACCAAAAATAACACTTGCTAAAAATAGCATATTGCTAAAATAGTAAGTGTCCAAACTCAAAATAAACCCAATTTGAGATGCAGCTATGCCTTACTAAAAATAGTAATCGCTAAAAATAGACACTGCTAAAAATAGCAATTATTGCTCACCTGGGGTCTTAGAAAACCCAGAAAAACCCAAAAAACACTTTGGCAATCCACTGCAATTATCACCTAAAATGTTGACAAAAATCCTCCAAGAATCTTGGAATCCCTTGAAACGCCTCCGAATAGCCTACAAGACTTTGGAAGTAGGCCAGTAGTCACTAGAAAGCTTAGGACTAAAAAGGGGACATTACGAAACAATGCAAAAGTCACAAATGCAATTTTGTGTGGATTATCCGAATAAGAGTTCGTAAAAGTAATGCATTGCAAATCAGCTAAGGACATGTGGGATAAGTTGAAGAATATCTATGAAGAAGATGATAAAGTAAAGAAGGAAAAACTTCAAACTCATAGGAGACAATTTGAAGGCCTTAAGATGAAAGAAGAAAACATAGCCTCCTATTTGCTTCAAGTTGATGAAATTGTGAACGCAATAAAAGGTCTTAGTGAACCAATTGAAGAAGTCGTGATTGTGCAAAAGGTTCTAAGGTCTTTACCTCTAAGACTTGATTCCAAGGTTTTGGCAATTGAAGAAATGAGAGATCTAGACAAACTAACAAAGGATGAGTTGCATGGGAGTCTTATTGCCTATGAAGTGAGTATTGAAGAAAAACCATCTAAAAGGGAGGCAATCTTCAAAGCATCAAAGAAGGGAAAGAATAAAGTATATGAACCAAGTGATAGCTCAAACAATGTGACGGATGAAGAAGAAGCTCACTTCATGAGAAAATTAAAGGAAGGATTTGGGAAGTACGAAGGTAAGTTACCATTTACATGTTTTAATTGTGGTGGAATAGGTCATTTTACTTCTAAATAAATGAATAAATTATGAGAGATCTATTGGATCAAGTATTATTGCCAAACATATATATATATGTGTGTGTGTGTGTGTGTGTGTACACACAATATATATATATATATATATATATATTAATCCTTATTGATCCTTATTAGTAATTATTCATTTGAATTAATCTATTTTCTTAAAGCAATATCTTTTGGGTACTAAAAATAGATCAAACAACAAGACAAAAGGAGTAGATCAAACATAATTATTTGCGCTCAGTAGACAAGGGTAGTGTTGATATGAGTTTTGTGACCAATGCCAAATAGCAGAATAAAGTATCCAACGGCTACTCCATTCTCTCTTGATCAAAGTATTCCGTATGCTAAGATTGCGAGAGAGATCAAACGTTCAACTCCAAGGTTCCTTCAATGCAATGGTGTACACTCAGTTGGTTCATTGTGATATGTTGTTTTCATGAGGGGACTTACACAATTGTTCGACAGTCAACAACAACAGACAACAGATTAAAGGGGGTTTCACGTGGTTTGAATGATTTGGTAGGTAAGTGCAAGTTTCCTAATACTAACCCAAAAAGCGTGGAATTTGAATGGTTGTAGGGCTTAGAAAATTTATGTCCTATCTAAGAGCAGGACGTGGGATCAACTTCAGCAGGCTTCAACTAGACTTTGCTTCGCCTCGTGTTGGACAGCCTCTACAAAGTCGGTGCAATCTTCAAAGGGGGTAACAAGAAATGCTCAAATCACAATTCAGCATAAGGACACCATCATGACGACACATGCCAAAACATGAATCATAACCGAAGTTAAGCCTAAAAAGTATTCCAGTTGACCACACAAGGCAAACTTACCATCAACAAGCTTGCTAGTGGTATGGATTAAACGAAGCTGCTTTGATCAAACGCCACAATCCACAACTAACTACGTGCATGAAGATGAAAATTGCTCTACTTTAAGTCCTACTTGAAGTAGAAGGACGAAGAAACCTCGCTAGCTACTCAAATCAAAAGATGAGATCATCATCAATGAAAACTATTTTTATTGAGAGAGTGTTCACAACAATTTCTTACAAAGTTATAAAAGGAAAAACTTTCCTTCTTCAAACTATGCTAAACTATACTAACTCTAAACTATCTCTCTATGCTCTGATCTCCTAGCAATCTGATCTAATCTCTAATTTTGATCTAATTCTAATGAGTACAAATGAGGGGGGGGATGCCCCTTTTATAGTTGGCCAAGTCCAATGGACGACTCAGATTACAATTAGATGGATGGCCCAGATCGTGCCACCTCAACCCTAACCCTAAAAAGAGGAGTGGAGTAATAAATGAACTAGAAGATTCCCACTCCCAAAATAGCAGAGGCAATTAATGCCCACTATCAATCATCCAAAAGGTCATTATCCAGAAAGGCGTTTCCATTCTCCTTCTCCTTGGCTGCAAAATCAATGAACCTAGTCAGCACAGCTTCAACCTCTTGAACTGAGATAGGCGGGATATGATCAAGCTGAAATTCCAACACTATAACTGCCTGCCCATGTTGAGTACAAGTCTTTCTCCAGGAAACTAAAGCATCCTGAGTGTTTTGGATAATGCTGGAGAAAGTTGAGGTGTTCTCAAAGTCATCCTGAACAAAAGTCTTCACCTTTGAAGAGAAAGGCGGCAGTCTACTCTTCAAACCATCAACAGTCACCTCCTCAAAAGTCAGCCTCCTAGCAAAGTGTTTAGGACTCCATCAAGAATGCTCACCATGGCCTTTATGACCCTGGTCGAATCTGCCTGTGTTGCATCAAAGAATCCTCGGCCTGTGACAACTGAAGAATACCAGCTTGTGAAGTCATATCTATCACCCTCTTGTATCACACCTCCCTCAACCAAAGTCTATAAGGGAGTATGCATAAAAGCTTCTAAACGAAGACAACCTTGGTCTGATAGATATGAGCATCGCCCCAAGCTTGATCAACTGCACCCATTTGTGCCATAATGCTGGAAGCCTGCTGATAAGAATGAGCAAGGTCCTCCATAAAATTTTCTATCCCAGCACGAACACTAGCAACCCACTTATCCGCCTCCTATGCCATCTTCCTCAAGTCCTCCAAGCCGCTAATTGACTCTCTGGGAAACTCAGTTGGGAGCTCAATTGCAGGATTTTCTTGCCCACAAGGATGAGACAAGTGTTGTACCTAACCAATCAATGTCTTGTGCTCCTTCTTCAATTTCTTATATTTTCCTTCAGTCCGGAGCAACCTGTCCTTGAGTGCTCGGTAGGAGTTATCACATTTCTCAATTATCTGTGCTCGAGTGGGGCGATCTAACTCCATGGTGGTGATCACATAGTTCTTTGGAATGGCCTCATCTCGATCTCACTCAATCCTTGGTACAACCATGTGAAGGGTGCGAGAACCATCTTCATCTGTTGAAATCTTTGAAAACTTCCTAGCTCTATTCTTTGTTGGAGGCGCACTGATCCTACTTAGGAATTCCTCCATCACAACTGTTGGATCAGTTTCTTCAATGGGGCTCCTCCTCATCTTGTCTCTGAGCCAATTTGGTACTACTTGCTGCAGGTTAGAAATAATAAATGGCTGCTCACTCCTGGCTTCTTCTTCACGAACCTCTTCTCTAACTTCATCTTGACGAGGCTCACCAACTTCGACAGGCTGAGTATCTCTTGAACCTTGGGCCTCTTGCCCTGTAACGGTGTCATCCTCTAATGCCGCCTCAATCTCACGCTGGAAGCGAGTATCTATGGCCGTTTCTTCATCTTCTTCTTGTTGGTTATCTCTGATAGGTGCGTTGACACTCTGGCCAATAGACTCCCTTCGCAGTGGCTGATTTGCTTCCTGTAATTCTTGCTCTTTATTCAACATATTTCTCTGATCAACAAATAATGAAACCTCGTGTATACCTGGAGAATGGGTCCCCAATGGCATAGGTGATGCCACCTCAACTCTTGGAGGCTCTGGGTGGACTAGTTCCTCTCTTTGTGGCTCTAGATCTTGAGCAACCTGCTTCTTCTTTTTGATAGTTGGCGGCCTGTGATCTCCCATTAAATTATAAGTAAGAGGGATTGATTTGCTCTTAAGCCCATTCACGTGCCTCTCGACCCATCCTCTTGTGAACACCAATACTGGTATGCAAAGTGTATCCAAATCCCATAACCTCTGGATTAGACCAATCTGGAAGTGGGAGTGGTGTCCTCCTTACTGTCTCATAATTAGCTTGCATGACGTTCACGTCTTCGTCAACCTGGTCTGGTACTGGAACAATCTCACATTCCTTAATCATGCTCAAAGGTATTTTGGAAAACATCCTTCTCCTTATCTCAGCTTCATCTGACGCACTTGCCCAAAAGTCCTCAATGTGTGCCTTATGTCTGAATTCCTCTGACAGTATCCATCTGATATTCTTGTGAGGATCATAATGCTGTCTGTTGGTATGATAAGAGAGGTGGAAAAATTGAAGCTCATTTTTAGCTTCCTTGGTTGCATGCAGTGAAGGACAAACTTCATCTGAATTTCCCATAATGATCAGGAAGTCAAGTCCTCCTTTCTTCTTTTTCTGAATCTTGTTGTAGGCAATGAGTTGCCTAGATATTACTAACATCAAAATCCTGTTCGTAGGGTACCTGGGCAATCTGTAAGGATATGATGAGAACCCTTGCAGCCTGATGTAAGTGAATTTCGGAAATTGGATAAACCAACATTGTACCTCTCTATCAATTCCAGAGCCTCCTTTGATATTCTGTGATGAGTTCTTTGCTGAAGTGACCTTGTTATATGCATAGTGAAGGTGTCATTGACTCTCTTGTAGTGAGATGTGCTTGTCAAGTGCAGTTGCAGACAGGCCTCATGAATCTTGAATTGCTGAGAGCCACACTTGATCGGTTCCTTGTATGATATTCCTCTATACTTTGTCATACGAGCCAACAGGGAGATGATGTATGAGCCCATGTAAAATGTCTTTGTTCTCCTCAAACTTCCGAGCTGTTCATGTAAGTTATTGCTGATCATCACTGCCCAGTCAATGTGCTCCTTGCCTTCCAACATGAGATTGATGTAGTAAAACATCCAAGGCTCAAAGATGAACGCCTGGGGACATCCTCTGACTCTGCTGAGCATCATGATCAAAGCACAATATTCCTGCTTTAGATCATTTGAGATTATCTGTTTTGGCAGCTTCGTGTGAGTTGGCTTGGGCTTGTTCATCCAACGGGAGTTTATCATACCAACACATCTTTCAAATGTCGAAGCATACATTCGCTCAGCTCGTTCTCTTGTCTTGAAAATCATCTTCTCATGTGTGGGAATTCCAAATGCCTCCCTAATGGCCTCCGACATGAGGTTGGAAAACAGCCTGCCATTCAGTGAAGTGATAGTCCTTTACTCCGAGTTGTAACAGTTAGCACACTCCATGATCAACTCCGGACACTGAATTGCTAGTGGAAAACCAGCAGTTGCATAAAGTCCACTTCTGACAATATTGTGCGAAGTGATTGATGGACGATGGCCTCCAATCCCCATCATTTGGCTTTTGAAAGCTTCCATATTGAAAGAGCCTAAATTTGTGTCACTCAACTTGCCTAGCTTCAAAGAGAACCTTGACTCTGGCAGGAACGACTTGCCCAACTTCTTGATTACAACTTGTCTTGATGCATTTTCCTTGCTGGATTCAACATTGTTTTCCTTGCCAGTCGCTCTTCTATCCACTTTAGCCATCCTGCATAAACAAAAGATAGTCATTAGAAATTTAACTTAGAAAAATAAAATCACATTGACGCTACCAGGAGATAGAACGAAGTGAGAAGCTTCAACACTGAAGTCCAACGTCAAACCTCAACACCTTTAGCCAAGTCAATTTCTTCTCAACACTTAGAATCTTCACTTGCAGCAATACAACCTCGTAATGTCCTTGTTTTAGCTGACGTTGTTTGTTGAGGAATGAGCCTATCATTTTGACCCTCGTAGGCTGACAATTTTGATTAGAGGGTTGTCCATGGCAGTTATCCAACGTTTCAAGACATCACTCCATCAGTTGATTCAGGTTTGGGCCTTTGCAGAGACTTACAAAGTGATATTCAGGCACTTACTATTTATAGTAAATCGGGCAGACAGGGGTTACTATTTCTGGCAGGGCACCTGGTTTAGTTGGTTATCTCAGTTTCGACCTAGTTTGACAGTTTGATGAGCAAACAGTGAATAAGGGAGCATTTAATAATAATTAAATAATTATTATTATGACTTTATATTATAAAGTCACTTTAAGTGAAATATTAAAATATTAATTAATGGCGAATTATAAAATATTTAATACTTTATAATAGTGGAGTAATATTAATATTAAATGAGTATTTATTACTCATTTAAAAAGGATGCCATTTATTAATGAAATTGTCTAAGTTTCAAAAGAGGCGAATTTTATATTATTAAATGCATTTAAATTGCTTTTTTGGAAGGGGGTTGAATTTTTGAGAGGTATTTATTTCTCAAAGACAGAATAGAACTCATTATGATATGATTATTCAAATTTTGTCTTTTCTCTCTGAGAACATTTGGAGTTGGAGAAACAAGGGTTTCTGCAATTATGTTTTGGAGAACGTGAACTCTTTAGAATTAGACATACTGATGCTGTGAAATACCAGTTGAAGATTGTCAGTTGAGTGGCTTCATTCAAAAGTCATTACAGAGCTTATTGGTGAAGATTCAGATTGGGGTTCGGATTTTCTTCCAGAAGGAAATCTCTTTCAGTGGCCATTCATTATTCATCATCTGGCACACATTTCATGGTTGTATGGCTGCATTAATTGCTGTTGCTGGGCCGTACCGTTCAGCTGCAAGGCCGTACTTTCTCTTCAAGCAAAAACGCTTTGCCTTTTTGCTAGATCCTGTCTCCAGTGGTGGTGCCTTGATCATCTGGAGGACCTGCATCAATTTCACAGAGGGAGATCATTAACTTTATGTTGGCCATACCATTTTATCATCATTTCAAGTGGCTGCAATAAGTCAGGTTTTTGAATAATTATTGTTTCCTTTTTACTTGCATGTCTGGATTACGCATTTGTAAGTTTCCAGAAAGATCAATAAATGACTTGCCTTCAAAATCGAAGTTATTTTCCTCTATATTTTGTCTTCTGGCATTTTATTTAATATTTTTAAAGCATTTACTCTCAAAATCGCACAAACCCTTATTGCACAAAAATCATTCAAAAAACTATAAAATATCAAAACAAACAAAAACCTTGCATTCTCAGTCAGTGGTTGGGTTGAGAACACCTGGTCTCTTACAAACCTCCAGCACTTAGAAACTTTCTCCAGCTTAGCTTACTATTGCAATCTTCTTCACCCCAAAGCTCCAAGTCAAACCTACCAGCTGATGGAGAAAAATGAACAAAACTCACAGTTCATATAGCCAAGTCGAATTCTAGAAGGAAGCTAATTTTGGCCAAGTCATTAAGTTTCTACTCCTCCACTGCAAGAATTCAAATTTCCCTCCTCTGGCAACTGCAACACTTGGCATCTGGCGTCTGGAATATTTGACCTTCTAGAACTTCAAAAATTTGTCTTCACTGGTCCAGGTGTACTTCATCCCATTAGCCTTTTGAAATCACTTTTCGAAATATTAACTCAAATTGCTCCATTAAAAAAAAGTTCGTTTCATTGGCTGAGGCCTTGATACTTTTATTTTATCCATCTCTGGCTTGGGAAGATTATTTTCCTCAGGAATTTAATCAAAGATCATCTAGGCACCCAACTTCAATTCACAAGCCAAGGCGTTTTATTTTCAAAAACATTTCTTTCCTTGCCTTAGAATAAATTTTAATTCTTACTTAAGAAATTTCATTAAAACAGGCGCCCATCAAAAATATTCATCTTAAAATTTCCAGTGAAGTTGGAAGGCTTCAAAATCATTTGCTCGTTGAAAATATCCAGTACCCAGAAGAAAATTCCCCCCAGAAAATGCAGAATTCTACAAATGAAGGGGTTCATTTAATTTTTGAATTTTATACCTTAGAAAATATTTTCACCAAAGTTTATTCTCACCCTTCCTCCCTTGGGCGTAGTTCTTCTTCTGCTTGGCCTTGAAATTTTTTGTCTAACTTCATGAAGCTAGGCGCATTCTTGGGGTGGTCAAGGAATTTGCATGCCTTCGAAAATTTTAATTATTCATCACTTCCCTAGGAGGGTGCATTTAGAAGGGTCCACAGGAATTTTTTTGCCTTAGAAAAAATTTTAAGCATCAATCTTCTTCATGGCACATATCAAGTGTGGAGGAGGAAAAAAAAAATTTACACTTAGAAACTTTTCTCCATCTCTTCTCAAGGTGGGCACACTTCACTAGGGGAGGTGGAATTTTCAACGCCTTAAACATTTTCTTGTTTCTCCTCCAAGTTGGGCGCATTCTCAAGGGTCCACAGGAATTTTCCCACACTTAGCATATTTTCAACTTACCCAACTCCACCTTGGGCACATATTAGGGGTGGAGGAGGAAATTTTCATACTTAGAAACATTTTCTCACCTTGCCTCATAATGGGTGCATTTGGCTAGTGGAGGAGGAATTTTATCTGCCTTAGCCATTTTTCTCACCACTACTTCCCTCCTTGGGCGCATTTGCGTTGGGGAGGTGGAATTTCCACACTTAGAATATTTTCCAGCGTCCTCCATAGCTAGATGAATTGGGCACATATGAGGGGTTGAGAAGGAACTTTCATACTTAGAAATTTTTATCAATCTACCTCCATCTTCTTGAGGGCGCATTTGGCTAGGTGGGCAGGAACTTTTCTTGCCTTAGGAAAATTTCTCAACTTATTTCCTTCACCTTGGGCGCATTTGGAGGTATGGACTTCCATTTTTAGACCTAGACAAATTTCTAGCATCCTTCTTCAAACTAGGCGCATTTGGGGGGTCCTCAAGGAATTCCTCATACTTAGGCGTTTTTCTCCAAGCTAGTCTTTTGAGGGCTTATTTGAGGGGGGTAGGAGGAATTTCTCCTACCTTAGTCATTTTTCCAGCTTGCTTGCCATGCTTTCTATTTTTAGTAAGCCTTTAGTTTTCATACTTCTGTCACTTGGATTGATTTGAACTTTACACCATAGGATCCTCATGATCTAATTGACCCGTTCACATTGCCATCTTGTGTCGACTTGCTATTTATAGCTTGTTTCTGGAGGTGACTTACTATTTATAGTAATTGCTTGATTTTAGGACTTCTACAACTTTGTTTGACTTGGAATTTGTTCCATGGGGTCCTTGTGGGTTGACTAACTTGTTCACACTGGTGCCTTGCGCTGACCTGCTATTTATAGCCTGTTTGAGAAATGACTTACTATTTATAGTAAGTGCTCATATTGCCTTCAAATTTTACCAGTGGATTCCTTGAAAGATACTGATCGCAATGGGATACATTAGTTTTCGGAGTTTTTGGCGTTTGACCCTTCATTTTGGGTCCTGAAGTTGGAAACCCTAATCTGACTTGCATGTCGATCAAATGATCTCCGTTTGACCCCGTTTCTGTTGTATGTTGCTCTATTCGTGATGTTGAAGTGTTGGGCAGCTGCCAGAGTGATCCTGCTAAAAATAGTAAGTGTCTGGAAAAGTGACCAATTAGCTACTGGATGTGTTTGCATGTTACTACCGGAGAGATCTCACAAAACCCAGGAAAACCTAGCAAACTGGACTGCATACGGGTACTAGCTAAAAATGGTAAGTTCCTGAAAAGTGATCAACTCTGCCTGCATGTTACCTTGTTGTGTAGCTCTTGAAAAACCCATGATGAATATGCTGACATGCATTGAAAAGTCCAACATGCAAACCCTAAAAATAGCCTCTGAAGACAACTCTGCAAAAAGGTCCAAGTCCCGCCTTGCATGTTATATCATTGCAAAGGTCCTGAAAAACCCACAAAGAATATCCACACATGCGTTGAAGACTCCAACATGCAAACCCTAAAAAGAGTTTCCGAAGTCAAGACTGCAGAAAGTTATCACCTCATCTTGCATGTTATATCATTGCATAGGTCTTGAAAAACCCATAAATATTCTCTAGACATGCATTGAAAAACTTTGCATGAAAACCCTGAAAATGGCCTCCGAAACATAGACTGCTAAAAATAGCAACTTGTCAAATTCAACTCAAAATTTGATGGCAAGCAACTTAAGGTGGTCTGGATGGAGTGTCAAGCTCAAACTTTAATTTGCTCACCCAATTTGACTTCAAACTGTCTGGAAGATTCAAAACCCTAATTTCTCAGACTTAGCCAAAATTTCAAGTTTAAGCTCAAAGACAGGCACATTCCCAGAAAGACAGACAAAAACGAGAGAGAGAGAGAGAGAGAGAGAGAGAGAGAGAGAGAGAGAGAGAGAGAGAGAGAGAGAGAACCAAAGCCAAAAGACCAGAATGGAACAAAAATCAAGGGGTCCCCATTTTGAATGGCGTGATGTGTGAAAAGGTCACAATAGGTAGAAGTTAGCATTTGCTAATAGAATATAGCAGTCTTATATTTTAGCAAGTATTGTGGTACGCTCTATCATGATTATTATGTATAATGATATATCCATTATTGCATACTCTCTATGAATTTGGATATGTTTAGTGTTTGTAATTCTCAACACGTAACCATGAAGAGGAGTGGGGGAAGTACCAGTAGGGTGAGCAGGTACTAGATTTCTTTCTAAGTATGCCACTCCATGATGGCCACATGGAGCCAAGGGGGCGAGTGTCTACCCTTAGGCTTAGAAAGGGGAACCCATAGGCCTGCTATGGTAGCTTTTTTCCAATATCTACGTGAATTGGTTGTTGGGAAGGATTCAAGGAGTCTCAATCATAAGAAGGATGGATAAGGCAACATGGATAGGGAAAGAAGGTACAAGTTTATCCACTAAGTATGCAATTCCATGTTGGATGACTGTGTCTGCCACTTGGGGCCAAGAGGGATGGTATATCCACTCTTGGGCTTAGCATGGATAGCTTTAGGTGGATGTATTATGTTCCTCATCCAAGTCCTATTATGAATAAACTTCCACTATGCATTATGGATATTGTGTAGGTAGTTTTGAAATAGTTGTGTATTTTTTACATGGTTTAAATAGATAAGACATTCATTATATATGTTTTAATCATATGAATCATATTTCCAATATTGTCTAACATGATTTAGGACCTAAACCAAGTTTTATATTGCTTCAAGCATATAATTGGTTAGTTATAACCCTAACTACATTAAATTTTTGATTCTAGGGCAAGATTTAGGGCAATCCCAAAAGGGGACATTACACTTTTGAGAAGTATTATGATATGAAAATAAGAAATGGATGGAGGAGGAGAAGGTGCAAAGCATAACAGCCAAAAGAATCATTCTTGAAAGAGGGAGAATCCAAGATGATGGAACCCAAAACAATGAAGGGTACAACAAGTATGGCATTACAAGAGGATGTCAAGAAAGAAGTTGTGATAGTGGACCAAGAAGAAAAATTGAAGTTACTGGACATCATGGAGCAAGAACAAGAGGTCCCCAATCGGCAAGTTGAAGGTGAAGATTCCTTGTTGATTTCTAATGATTGTGTGTACTAGCAAAAGACCGATGAGATGAAGGTGGGAAAAACTCTATTTGTTGGGTATGAAGAGTTCAAGTTGAAGGAAGATGTGTTGAATCATGTAATATCTTTCGAGCTTCTAGATGATGATCCATTGATTGATTTGATGGAGCAGCATTGTGGATGGTATACATTTGAGAACATTTTGGTTAACCCTAACTCAAAGATTTTGAGTCACAAGAATGGAAGTGTTGAGGATATCTCAACAAACTCTCTATTAGTGAATGAGAATGTGCATTTTGTTTGCGGCCAAAGGTACAAAAATATTTCGGATTTGTTGCTTCTTATGTCATTGCAGAATTTTTGTCACCATGGAATGCATACAAAAGAAGATGATAGAGTAAGAGATTTAACTTGTAGCATAGGGCATGTGGACTCTTTGATTCAAGTTTATGATTATTTTTGCATATGTGATCAATGTGACTTTTTGATGGTCGAAGTGGATAGAGGCATTTGGGTTGAAAGGAAGTTTATGAGGGATCATACAGGGTTGGTTGTGCATCCTAACCACATTGTGAAGGATCAAGATTTATAGTTCATCGAATACCCTTGGGACCTAAGTACCACACTTAAGACATGATTGTGGGTGATGGCCAAATGAAGATGGTCACCTCAAGGTGCTTGATGCTAGATGAAGGTAAGCAAAATAGGTGTCATTTTGATGTTCAAGATTTTCTGACTAAGTTTGGTATGGTGTTTTCGGTATCTAGCTTCAAGCCAATTGGAGGACTCATGATTTATAAGACACTACAATTCCTAGCATCATGGGAGCAAAGTGATTGGTCGCCACTTTGAATAAACAAGGGATGTGCAGGGACTTCTATTTCATAGATCTTGGAGAGATCAACAAAACATGGAGCTTGCATTGGGAGCATTTAATGGGGGAGTTCACTATAGAGTTGGAATTCAAGAAAGAAGAGAGAGAATCTCAAGGCATTGAAGAAGGAAATGAGAAATCTTAAAGTTGCCATGGCTCTATGGATGAATGATCATTTGTTGACAAGCACAATTTTTTCCAAAGGTAAGATGCTTGATTATAATAATATTTGGTCTATGTTGGTTATGCTCAATGTTACACTTCTAAGGTGGCCAACAAAGGGGATAATTGTTAAATGGAACTTGTTGGTTGAGAAACACCAATTAGGCATAGTTGGGATGAATACTGATTGTAAAAGACATGAGCCAAGAGCCATTATGAAGATGATTCCAAATTTATATCTGCTGCCCTCAACATTTCCAACACTTCCCATACTTTCCTTGCAACCAAAGAAGAGTTTTCAATCACATGGTGGAGGAATCTTCAATCAATTACCAGTGCTGAAGTTTTCTCAGCTAGTACAGGGCGGTTTCCAGCCTTTACCTTTGTGAAATTAAATAAAGGAACTCAATTTTGTAGCCAGGCTATTGTGTTCCTATTGAACATTTCGGCAATTTCTTGCTTTGGATTGATGATATCTTTTATGAATGGCTACAGATATGAAGGTACAAGGAATATTTCCTTGCTTGATTTTATGCGTAAGAGGTCTCATTCTTTGGGGATATGAGGTGCCAATATTCCTGCCGATATATGGCTGTTGGAAAGGAAACCCTGAGCAAAATTGATTGCTATAGCTACCTTCCAGCCCATCAACAATCTGATACAAACCCTCCTTCCAGTGAGCTTGGAGCATCATGGTAATAGTCTTTGAAGTACAAGGTAAACATTATAACTTCAGCTTAAGAGGAAATGAGTAAAATTGTTGGGATGAATTGGTCACATTTCTTTGGAAGGGATATTATAAAGATGAAGTTAAAGGAAAAGAAGGTAATACTCCAAGCATATTGAATGGAAAGCCTAGTGTGGTTAAATTTAAAAGAATAGAGGTGAGTGTTTGGGGAAACAAAATCACTCAATGCTTGGAGATAATCAAGAATCACTCTAAGGTAAAATACTTTGTCATGATAATGTTTGGCCTATTTTGAACATGTTCATTATGGCACATGAAAGATGGCTACCCAATGGGGTAATGGAAAATCAAGAGCTTTTGGGTGAGAGTCATCAACTTAACATGGCTGGTAGAATTCTGGGTAGTAAGAATTGTGATCCATGGAGCATGATGAGTGCTGTGCTGTTAGAACTTCTGACACCAACAATTCCGGTTTTCCCTACATACTATTGGCAGTCATAAATAAGTTATTAATCACACGGAAGGCACAATTTCCATCTATTAGCATTAATGAGACGTTGCCATTCATACAAGATGGTTTCCAGTCACCACAATTCTGATTTTGGGCAAGAGAATGCAGTGCTACAGCAATGATATGAAGAAATTCTCTTGGGTTCACTCATTGAGAATACTAAGTGCAAACACTCCAACACCCTTAGAGCTGTTTGGGAAGAAATTCAGGGAAATATATGACTATTACACTTATCTATCGGTACACATACAGTTTGAGTCAATCCATCTTTCAAATGGTACAATTTGAGGAATCATGATAAGAACTTGTGGGATCCAAGCCATAGGCGAGATGAGTTTAGTAGTAAACATGCATTGGTTATTTTTATTTGGGAAGCTCATTACAGAGAAAAAACTCAAGATGAAGGGAGTTGTGTGTCAAGTTCACCATCTTATTAAGGTAGTCATGAGCCCCTTATGGAGACCTCACGGAGAAGTTTACATTAAAATCAAAATGGTGCAACATAAACATGGTGAGGTAGTATTAAACTTGGAAGGTTGTGTGAAGATTTACCCACAAGGAAGGAGGAGAGCAATTGTTGATGATCTCCTAACATTCAAAGAAGGAAGGAACATATTTGGGACAGCCATGCACCAAACGTTGAATCTCATTGTTGCTGTCATTATCAATATCATCCCCCATACCACTTCAATACATTTGGCTTTCCACGGGTTTCTAATCATAAAAAGGACAGGGTCACTGTCCATAATTGTTGATAAAGTTTTTTCAGCCCCTGAAATGTTCAGACCTTTGAATTTCACAAAGGGATATCAATTTTGCTGCTGTTACATCACTATTAGGTTGCTGGAACAACTGTTACCAGCCATGAAAAGCAGAAATTTGGTTCAATTTAAAGGAAAATCCTTGATGGAAGAAGTTGAAGAAGGGTTGCAGCTGAAGGGAATTATCATTGTGGCTATCATGGGACCTAATTGGATAAAATATCAATTGAAATGTGATTGTCCTAACTCACTTCCAAAGGTTGAGATCCACGACGATGGCTTGCTGGTGAGAGTATCTTCGATTATAAGATGCTTCAGAACAAAGGATTTCCCAGTTAGGTTTGCAGGGTGTTTTTGAACTGAAGGTTCTCCATTGGATAGGTGTGGGACCTAGGATTGATGAGCATCACTCCATGATATGTTACCTTGACATGAAGCAAATGGAGCTCCTTGATTTATCATTGCTTGAGGACACAATTTGGGTAAGGGAGGCTGTCATGTCCCCTTTTCCTGCCCTAAATCCACCCTATTTTTTATAACTAGTATAACTATATACATTATATAATATTAAAATATAAATAATATAATTAAAAAAAATAAAAAAAATAATAAATAAAATAACATAATAAATTAATAATTAATAAAATAATCTACTGTTGTGGCCAACCTGATTTCTTTTTGTTTTTTGGGCGGTAATTTTAAATAAATAAATAATAATTTAAATTTTTATTTAGGGCTGACCTGGGGTTGGCCAACTGGGTGTTATTCCTCTAATGTGGGGATCTTATTGTTAGTTATTGCCAGCTTTGAGAGGAGAAAAAGGCAGATCATCTAGGATTTTGAAATTGCAATCTGCAATAATTCCAGAACTAGGATGAAACCCTTAGTCGTGGAGCCTCCAGGTAGGACAAAACCCCTATCTGGATGTAGCAATTTTACTCTCATCCCTGGTGATATACACAAAAATTCTGATCAACATTCTATTCCACTCTAGGAAACATCGACCAACATCTGTGAACTAGCAAATAGTGCTCCAACCAACTGGGATAGACTCTAAAGCCTATAACAAACAAGGAGGATCTGATTACCAAGCAACATGACTGTGGAGTGAGCTGGAGAAGTGAATAGATTGGATGATTAGGTGCCTAAGACACACAATTCTTCATCCATTTGAGCACTGTAGGAGTCTATTGAGTGCTTCATTTGCCACGGCTAGCAGAAGTTAGCTATAGACAAAGGAAAAATACAGGCCACCAAGCCCAGACTAGCATTTAGGATGGTCACAGCTGGCACAAAATAGATCTTCCACAAGCGAACTGACTGAGGGCACTCTGCACTCCTCAGTAATTCCTTGAATTAATGACAAGAATTGTAACTCTGCAGTTTGATGAAAGGAAAATTCATGTACCCTATGGGATTTAACATACTTTATGACTTACTGTCATTAGATGTGCTATTATTGGCAATTCATGTATGAATCCTTTGATGTGTAAGTGTTATTGGAGGAAATACTTGAATTATTTAATATCCAATTTCTATTATCTGCAACTGGGTATTGTTGACAAGTGTGGAAATGAGTTGATTTAAAGATAGCTGTTTGGGTATTCTACACAATTCTCCTTTGAGAGTCCACATTCCTCTGAAAGTGTCTATATCTCTCCTCCAATGCCATAAGAACCAAATCCCTCCTTTGGTGTACAAAAGAATTGAGCCAGTGTAGATACACTATCTGCAGGTTCCACCAAGAATTGCCAAGCCCCACTTTTCTCCATTAGGGGACACAAAATGAAATTGGTGATTCTCATGCAAAGTATCATCTCTTAGCGAGAAGGTAGCTCGAGATGAAAAAATCCTCCAACCTTTGATGCCTACAACCTCCAATAGTTTACTTGCTTAATTTTTAGAAAATATATTCCACCTCATTATCA
Source organism: Sequoia sempervirens (assembly GCA_007258455.2). Classification (NCBI taxonomy): domain Eukaryota; kingdom Viridiplantae; phylum Streptophyta; class Pinopsida; order Cupressales; family Cupressaceae; genus Sequoia; species Sequoia sempervirens. Next base: position 113,930,771 of record VDFB02086081.1, read on the forward strand.
TGGTGGGGAGAGTCTTCCTTATACATTGCAAAACCATAATCTTCTATTTCACTTTCAGTTGAATAGAGATTTATTTTTCAACTTCACATATATAAGATCTTTGTCATGTTGAATGCAATTTATTTGAACACCCATTTTTTTTTTGACAATAATAGAATTTGATGTCTTTATTCTTCCTTATTGAAATTTTAGTCTTCCTTTCGACAAACAAAGCAGTTTCCTTTGTAATTGAGTGATTTTAAGTGACTTTTCTTTTCATCGATCAACGAAGATGCCATATTTTCCAAGGTTGGTTTAAATTTGTTTAAAGTAAATACAATATTGTCAAAGCTTGAAGGCATACTATTTAATAAAATAGCTTTGGCGTCATAATCAGCGACTCTAGATTTTACGCTAGCAAGTTGATTAAGAAGGGAGCAAAATGTACTACTACGTTGAACAACACTATTAACCTCTTTCATTTTCAAACCAATTTTTTTGTTTGCTTAATGGACATCCTAGCACTTGAAGCTTGTGAACCAAATAAAGAATTTAGATCTTCCCTTATATGATTTGAATTATTTGTTAGATCAATATGATGCAAATATGCATCAAATAATCAAAGACCAATCAAAGCTGTGGCTTTACGATCTTTTGCTACTCATTTTACAACTTCATCTGCATTTTGTGGCTTTTTAATAGTTCCACTGATAATATCCCTGAAATAACCCCCTTACAATTTTTTCAATTTTTCACATCAATAACTTCACCTGCAAGCGTCAGGAAAACCAAAACCAGCTAGGAAAATAACCCTACACCAAGAATGTTCACCAAGATCCTAATGACAGGCGAGGTGATAGCATATGGCGCTAGGGATTGTTAGCAAATAAATTGAAGTGCTGAAAATATAATGATTATGCAACTTGACCACTTATTCAGCAGGAGTAGATTGATGGCTCAGCGAGTCAACATTATGAGAATTACAAAGTGCATGAAAAGTAAAGTGTGGGTGGCTTGCCGACCCCTTCCACTTGTTTAGTGACAATATGGAAAAGAAATTTTGAAAGTAAAGACGACGAGGCTTGTCTTTTCCACAATCGTGGGAATTATAGAAGTAAAGTTGCAAAAATAAAATGACTGAATTGGTACTACTGATTTCAGTCTTACAATAAGATATAATCTGCAAATGACAATGAGATATTGCAGCCCAATCACTCCAAAATGTTATTATATGTTCCTCCAAACTTCTCAAGCTCACAACTATGAAAAACAAACCCAAAACTCAAACTTCTGACAATCTGATATACCAAACCAGCAAGCACTAAACTCAGACCAGCAAGCATGAAACACTCCAAAATGCTCCTAACTCATCCAATACTCCTCCAATGAACTTGAAATAAGATGCAAATGATGCTAGGAGAGATGGCGACCAAGACTAGATACTGAAATTGCACCAAACACTCGACAATGAATTAAGCACGAATCCCAAAGCATCTACAGGCATGGTATGGCCTCGCAAGAGGGGCAACTTTCAATAGAAAATCAAATACTCCATGATAAAATCTGAAAACCAGGAAGGAGGGATTCCTAGGCCATAGGAATAGAATAATCTACTACCCAGAACCAACAAAAATTCGCCTAATGAGCTATGAGCAAAAACCACCTACAGCCACACCAAAAACCAACAACTTGTAAACATCAAAAACTTCAAACATCTTCATTACAATAAGCTCCATCTGTTCTTCAGTGTAAAGAACAACCTTTTCTCTTAGCTAGTTGCTATCTTTCAAGCAAGAAACAAAGATAGCTAGGAGGTATGCATTCCTCAAAGCAAGTAAATCACCATTTCGGCAGCACTTCATTATAATTTCTTCATGGATGATAAGAATGAAGCCCAACACTCATATTTATAAGCTTTTCTCTCCAAATTCAAACTCACCTCCCTCCAAAATGGGCACCCAACTCAAATTCACATTCATCCTTAATAATTTGCAATTTGCATTTCATTTAGACACTTCTCCAAGTCGTCCCTTTTCATGAAGATAATTTACTTTATCAAAATGCAAATAATCTCCTAAGTTAGGCGTCCAAAATAATAAAGTGAAATACATTACTAAAATCACTTATCTCTCCACTGAGGTGTCCACCAAGCCTTAATATTTCACATTATTAAAATATTTTACCTCAATAAGAGAAGCACCCATTACAAGCTTTGACCTGCCAAAAATAGCTCCAAGAGTGCGGGATGACCAAATGCTCAAACTGACTTGCCTAAAATAGTCTCTGAACTGGCCTGCTAAAACCCTGCTAAAAATAGTACTGCTAAAAATAACACTTACTAAAAATAGCATACTGCTAAAAATAGTGTGTCCAAATGCATTTTAACCACATTTTGAGCAGCCGTTGCAACTTACTAAAAATAGTAAGTCTGGGAAAGTCCTCTGTTTCAGTTACATGTCACACCATTGCAAAGCTCTCATAAAATGTAGAAGGAATCTAGCATCCAAACTGCCAAACTCCAACATGCAAGCCTCCAAAACTGCCAAAACATCCTCCTAGAAAATAGGAAACCCTAATTACTGCTCCCGACTAGACTACGGGCCTCTGAAATAGTCTAACGGCCAACTGCACTGATCATTGCTGAGAAGGGGACATTACAATCCCATAGATCATTTTCTATTAAAATTAGTTGCACCTTACCTTGTCATGTATGAAAGTCATGCCCTTCAAATTTAGCGAGAGCGTATGATTTCTTCATTAAAACTCTTATCACTCCAATAGCAAATTGTATAGTTTTGAAGCTATGACTAGCATATAGCAATGACTCCTAACAATGTGAGTGCAACGAATACCAAAGAATTTGTATGGTGTTTTTCTAGGCTAGAAACATCTACTATCCATCCAAATCTTATCACTGAAAAAAAAAAAAAAATTGTTTTGCCATCCAATTGAACTTGTAACCTCTCAACCGATTATCAATTCTTTCATCAATTAAAATGAAAATTTGAGAGCATATTTGAATGACTTGAGTAACTTACTATGTGGAATGACTTATATACACTCCAAACTTGTAGTAATAATGACCAATGCATCGATGAAGTGATGCTGTTTGTTGCATGGCCCCTTCTAACACTGAAAATGCAATTTGTACTTTACATGCTTGGCAAGAATGATGTGATCCTTTACAATCAAACTGGCTGCATAGTTTAGCATTATTTTCTTCTCACACATAGGCAGTGTGATAGTTCAGCAAACAATATTCTGATTCAAGCCTTTACTATCACACATGCATCATTGCCATCACTTCACAGGAACAAAGGTCAACATGGATAGGGCACTACAATGCAGTACTCAATGTTGCGCCTTTCATGCATCATAGAATTTGTCATAAGTAACTTCCATATCGTACAATGCCATAAGATGTTGTTACAGTTCATGCTCATAAGGGCACACATTCCAAGATAGTTGACACCTGGCCAAAATTGCCACCTCAAAGTGAGAGCCCCATTCCCCTAATGAGTGCAAAATAATTAATAAATACAAATAAATAAATAATTCGAGCATTAGGACTTTTAAGGTGTATGACATACCTAATCCCAACAATGTTTACAAGTGACAATACATAGTCGGATACAACCATATTAACAATACACAACAAAGACAGATTAAGCAATGAGTATGGAATATGTTTGAAAATTAGTGGAAGAGGTTTGGCAAATAATTTTTCTAAGATGGTGTCAGAACCCTGATGGTTCTCTGTTCAAACCCTAACTGATATTTTTGTGTTTTTTTGCAATTTTTTGGTTTTTTTGTGTTTTGATGGATTTTCAGACAAAATAAAATGCTGCGATTTTCTTAAGAAAAATGCTAAAAATTCTAAATAAATTCTAGAACGCAATTTATGCTCAGATCTTGCTCAAATAAGGTAGGCGCTTCAATATATTTGACTTCCAGAGCAAATACAATAATAAAAACGGAGATATGAATGAGATACAATAAATTTATTGAAAAAAACCTGATTTCTCTTTAATGGCGGCTGTAGCAGCAATAAATGCATGTAGAAAATAATATATCCCTTTTGCCCTCTAGTCACAGGCAAGAAACAACCCCAGTACCAAGGCGCCCAAGCCAGAATCACCAGACTCTGAAGAATAGATGCGTTTCTCTGGAGATGAGAAGGTACGGCCTGGAAAGTACAGAAAGTACGGCCTGCTGCAGTAATAAGGACAAAGTACGGCCTCCAAGAAACAATGCCAGATCTCTGAAATAAGTTCTCTGATGAAGTCGCCTCAAAAGGTAGATGATTATCTCTGCTAATCTCTGATGAACCTGTCAGTAAATTCAACCTGTGATCCCTGTGTGAAATCACCAAGTGCAAGCTTCAGTTGGTATTGCACAGCCTCAGTCTGCCTGATCTCTGAAGAGTTTTCGTTCTCCAGAAACGCCTGTCTGCCAGAAACCCTAGGGTTTGCAAACTCCAATGCTCAGAGCACGAAAGACAAAATTGAATAATAATATCAGAATGGTTCGATTTTGCCTTGAGGGAAAATATATACTCCTTTGATAAAATTCGACCCAATCTCCTTTTAATTAATCATTTAAATAAAATGATTTATTTCACCTTTGATACTTAGGAAAAATATTAAATAATTAAATGGCGCCTCAATTTAATGAATAATAAATATTCCTTAAGTCAAAAGTTAATACTTTATTATAAAGTATAATAAATACTTTATAACTGGCCAATTTAATTAAATATTTAAATATTTCAATAAAGTGACTTTAATATAAAGTCAAATTATTAAATATTTAATAACTCATTAAATACTCCTTATTTCTCCATCTGATCAACCAACTGCTGAGCTGGGTCGATTCTGAGCTGAATAGTTGAACCAGGTGCCCTGCCCGAAATAGCAGCTTCCGCTTGACCTAACTTTCTAAAAATAGAAAGTTCCTGAAAAAGCACTATGGAAGATTCTGCGAAGGCCCAACCTGACACAACTGCGAAACTGGAGCTACCAAACACTGAGTAACTGCCCCAGATGATCCTCTGCACTCTCCAGCCAGCCTACGAGGATCGAATAATAGACTAACCTCCTCGACAAACAGTGTCAGCTAAAACGGGGACATGACAGATGGCTTACAAGATGAGGCAAGCACAATCATTGGGTATACCTTTGAGGCTTTTATTTTGAGTGTTCCACTTGTGAACTTATTTTCTAGATCCCAGACTCTTCTATGGATCCACACTTAAGGAATTCAAAGGAAACCTTCAAATCCTAATAATGTGCACCAAAACTTGATTACATATGTGTCTATTGAAGCTGGATCCTTGAGTACCTGCTTGTGGCCCGAGTAATGAGCATATTATGTGTTTGAAAATTAATGAAAGAGGATTGGCAAATACTAAATAGTTATTGGTCAACTCCAATGGCGATTTTTGGTTGCATTCTATAAAACTTTACTTGAAATTGCCTTATTTCATACTAGAAATATCCAGCATATGGTAGATTGGGTGTCTAGCTTTAGTCTTCTATTGCTTTAAGATGGTAGATTATCATTATAATAAGAAGACACAACATTATTTCCAGGAGATTGATCATCCAAATTCAATTATTTACTGTTAATGTAAGAGTAAGTGTACTTGCAAGTTGAATTCTATCATTATAATTTGATATCTCATATTCAAATATATTGAGGAAGATGAAATATTTTTTCTATTGGAAAATAACATTATTTCTGTTATGGGAAATTAATATTATGGGTCTGTCTGCTTTCTATTCTATTCTGATTTTCATTTGTTGGGCTCAAAATAATAGTTGTCCGCCATGGCCTACACAGATGGTACCAAAGATGATAAATTGATTGCTGCTAATTCTCTGGTGGAACCATTCTTTTCAAGCAAAGTACTAGCTCTCTTAGAAGTTCTTATAAATTACAGGTGTGGATTTGATATGCCCTATACTGTGTTTGGTATCCTAGCTTATAGTATTTCCCTTTACATGATTTTCCATTGGCATTATGCTACATAGTTCAATTTATAACAGAAGATGTTTAATGAATCATATTTTTAGTGTTACAAAACTCCTTTGAGACATACAATGTAAACAGACATATGCAATTCACGAACTGAAAACATCATTTAATCAAATCACTTCAGTCTTCACACATTCAATTTCAGTCTAAATATGGAATCCCATAAATAAGAGTTGTCTCCTATTAGAGAATTGGCTCTTGCCTCTTCATTCTGGCTGCAAAAAAATTGTTAGATACCTCTCTCTCTCTCACTTACATAGTACAATATTCCTCACAAGGGCAAAGCCCTTGCAGACCAGAAAGGAAAAAATGAATTCTTATCTGGCTTTTTCTTACTGCCCCATTTCCTGCTGCCCTACTTGGTGTTTTTGCTTTCTGGTGGCCCCCCTTTGAGTTTCATTGGCACAGTTGCATGATTGATTCTTTTACTCATCGTAGCATTAATTGGATTGGGATTGACTTGGCAAATTAAAATTGTAATTGTAATTCAATTACTTGAGAAAAAATTATGGAATAAAAAATTCTGAAAATTTCATGAACATAGGGGAAAAAATACCTTTCTTGTTATTTCAAGGTAAATAAAGGAAAAATCACTGCTTTCCTTCCAGCATAGCCCACAACATTTTTTACTTATACTTTTTATTACTAGAGCAAGGGTTTTGGGGCAACATGCAATTTTTTCAAAAAGCGTGGGTGTCGAGTCCATAAAACAGTAATAAGGTCCTAATTGAATGAGAATGGAACATATATTTGCTGAAGAATGAGTGCTCTTGAGTGCTCCCTAATTGGTCCAATGTTTGATTACTTAAGAGAATTTAAACCTGCAATGTAAAATTGAGGTTTTGATGGAAAATTCAAAGATAAGTATTTTATAGGCAAGTTGAATAAACCAGTAAAAAAACTACAATTTATTTGCAGTTAAAAACCAGCCTTGGGAATTGTTCATGACTTGTGGGTCATTAATAAACCAATGATCTGATTCTGGTGGTTGCAATCTGCAGTTAGTTGGGATTTTTTCGCTATTTTTGTTCTTTTCTTTTAAAATTTTTAAAATTTATTTTTTGTTTGGGACATCAGGATTTTGATGTTTTTTGTTCAAAAAATTGAAGAAAAGGAACTGAAACTTCATTCAAAAATAGGACTAGGAAAGCCTGAAACTTGACAGGGAAAGAACTTTACACACTTACCAAACTGGAATTTAGCTGCATAATGCTCTTGTTCTGTGTTTTCTGGCTGGAAATGGCTACTTTTCCTGTTAAACAAAGAGCTTTTGGCAGGAAACTGTGTTTGAGTTTTTTAATCAATGTTTTGGATCACACTCGGTGATCCATCATCAGGATGATTTTCTCTTGCCTCATCCTGATGATATTACAGATTGTGATCGAAAACATTGATTAAAAGGCTCAAACTTAGTGTTCTGCCAAAAGCTGTTCATTCAACTTTAATGGACTGTGGAAATATCATGTCTTTGATACTCTTCTGCTGTGTTGTTTGAGTTCACATTGTTGTGAGATATGATGATTGGAAATGAAGTTTTAGAAATCTTCTGTATGGTCATTGTAAGTTGCAGGCTAGAGGGCAATGGCTGGTCTGTTCTGGTTACATTGACTATGCTTGGGGATTAATATGAGTTGGCAGCAAATCAAGTGTGTTTTCCTGAATTCCAAAGTGTGACATACTAAGTAAACTGTGTCCAACATGTAGAAGGGCCAATATTAATGTAAATTCAAGCACAAAATTCACAATCAGCAGTTAATATTTTCTGTGAGTGTTTGTGGTATTTAATGGCAAAATACTATTTTCTGTAAAGTTGAAGGCTGATGATAAATCTGATATTGTAAGCTGCTTTTTTTCAGGAACAAGAAGAACATGAAATGCATTATTTTTGTGAAAAGGATAATTGCAGCACGATTGCTAGTACAAATTATTAATCATGTAGAAGTATTGAATGTTTGGCAAAGTGATTTTCTTGTTGGGCATCATTCTGGGTTGAAAGCAATGTCACGGGCAAAGATGAACAAGATTGTTGATGAATTCCGTTCTGGCAAGGTGATTTTTGACTTTCTGAGAAAAGGGAGTTATATGCTCTGAATTTAATTTTCTCCATGATTGGTTACTGTACCTTAACAGTTATACATAGCTTTTTCAACTTAGGCATTGACTTGATTGGTGATTTGAAGTGATTCAATGTTTGCCCAAATGTTTGATTTCAAGGTCACTATGGGCTAGAACAAATGCAGGGTGAACTTCCCTTAGTTTTTGTTTTCAATGATAATGAAATAATCCCTAACCGATTTATTTTTTATATTTTTGCAAATGTTGGACAAAATGCCAAATTATTAACAATTCAAGGAAAATATTGCCACAGAACATAAACAAACAGCTGCTACATATGCATAATGTAAATCAACTGAAATCAATCTCATTAATGCCAATATAAAGTTTACTAACCCCTTGTTCACAGGTACAGCTCACAAATGCAACTGAAATGATATTTAATTGCTTGCTTGCTGGTATATTCTGATGTAAAGTACTGTTACAAAGTTATGATACAGCTGAGACTGGATAGATAAAGGAAATGTCATACCCAAAATGATGAAGACTGAAACTGAGGTTTTAAATTTTCAATGTATCAAACTCTCCCAAATGGCTGCAACGCGAGATTTATTGACTTGTTGAAATGCTGCAGACTGACCTGTAACTTTTATGTATTAAAATCTGTTTATTTAAGGCTGAATGGCCCTTGAAGCAGCTCCTAAGGTGGCTGCACCCAGATTCCAGATGAAGACTGTATGGGTAGGGGCAGCTAGGGCTATATGCTCATAATATCCTTCAACTCTGCTGCGACCTCCCTTAGCGTTCCCAAACGCCTTTCTCAAGACTCTCACAGCCTCTCAAAGTCAAACTAAGTATGTGAGAATACCTATGACTCCCTCAAACTGAAACACCCTTCTACAATATGATGCGGCAACACTAGCATATGATCCTCTTCACTTGATATTTCGATAAGATTTGCTTTGCAAATAATCTTCTATGAAAACTACAATCTTCTACTAAAAAATGAAACTCATAACACAAACCAAAATCTCCACTGCAAGCATTTAGCACATAGGTGAAATCTGGAGGAATCCACTCAAATTGCTAGGAGGATTTTCATCCTCAAAACTATTCTTTGCTGAAGGGTTTTCATCCTAAGGCAGAAGAGATGAAAAATGTTCATTCACAATGACTTAGGGTTTGATAGAAATTGCATTGAATGAATTTCCTCTTCTCAAGCTCTCCTTTTTATACCTTTTGAATAATTGAAATATTATAATTCATTTTAAAGGCAACTTTACTTTTGGGCCTCAAAATAAGTCATTTTTATAATACTATCCAAACCTTATAAAAATAATTAATTAAATATAAGTTGCCCTTAAAATGAATATGCCTAGACAACTTAATTTAATTGATTAATTATTCCCTTGCAACATCCCAATTAGTCTATGACAATTAAAATAGGCTAAGGGTCCTCCATAACCTTCATGCTTGTGAAGGGGACATTATAGATAAGTAACAAAGTGTTATTTATTTTCAGTAATAAGTTAGTTTTCTACTTGCTTGGGGATAGAAGAAAAGCCACAAATAAGGATGTTTTATAGCAAATATTTGTAATAGACATAGATGCATTTGTGACTATATAAAAAAAAAGGTAGTACATGTTTATAATTGTCTTTTGTTTATATGAGTGCATATTTCCTAGGTATTTTTCTTGTATCATTTGTTTACTGTTATGTTCTTGGTGAATGTGCAATGTGTGTATATAATAGAATCCTTCCAAAAGAAGATGTTTCTATATTGGCATTAACATAACATTGGCTATCAAGTCTATTTTTTCAATTTTCAAAATTTCTTCTATGTACAAGGCTTTTCCATGGTCATGTTCTTTTCCAACCAAGGGCCTTTCCTATACACTCTCTTGTACTTATGATTGGCACAATGAACCTCTGCTTGCTTTGGTTCATCATTCTGAGGCACTTGGAATGGGAACTGTAAAATTTTTCAGAAGTCTTCATGGTTGTATCAGAATAATTCAGAGGAGGCATAGTAGATCCATGTGGAGTTGTGAGGATGAGTTTGTTGAGCTCTTGCAAAGGATTACTTTCCTCTTTGTAAGAAGATTTGGAGAAGTCACATTTGTGGTCATGGCTCTGCGTGACACCTTGAACAAACCTTCCTTTATATTGTCCAGGATTGAGATAGATAATGGCATTACTGCTATAGACTTTTCAGAATCGTTTGAGCAAGAGATGCTACAAGGTATTGATTTTAGTCCTTCCAGGTTTCTCAATTTGAGTTTCATGAATGGTAACATTTTATGGTTACATGGGAGGACAGTGCAAATCTGGCATGATGGGTACACTGATGTGATCAGAGTGTTGCAACATCATCATGGTAGGTCCTTCCTCAGACGGACTTGGGACCCTGGGATACTACTTAGTTTGGTATGGATCAGTTTATATTTTTTAGGAGTTGTGGTGGCATTGCTTGAGGACAAACAATTTTGGGAAGGGCAGACTGTAATGTCCCCATTTTTAGCACTACACTTTTCAGTGATTGTTACCCTATTTCCAGATGCTCGTAGGTTAGTCAGAGGTAGAATTAGGGTTTTCTATTTTCTAGGAGGCTTCTTTGGCGAATTCAGGGGTTTGCATGCAGGAATTTGGTAGTGTGTTTTTTGGATATTTTGGGTTTTCAAAAAGCTTTAGAGAGATGTGACATGCATTTAATGAAAGTGACATGCATTTCAATCTGGAGTTTGCATGCAGGATTGGTTTTTGGATTCTCTCTGGGTTTTTAGAGAGCTTTGCAATGGCATGACATGCATCTGCATCTGACAACCTTTTCTGGACTGACTATTTTTAGTAAGTTGCAACGGTTGCTCGGTTTGTGCTCAAAATGCATTTGGAGTCACTAATTTTAGAAGTATGCTATTTTTAGTAAGTTTTATTTTTGGTAGTGGTTCTGGTAGCAGTTCAACATTGGGTTACTATTTATGGCAATGGTGGCAGTTGCAGTGGTTGGCATCTTTCTATTTTTAGCAGTGGCTGGTTTATGGTGTTTGCTACTTTCAGTTGGTAACAATACTCTTCAATGGTCTTTAGTTCTACTCAGTTTGGTGTTTGGTGTACACTTGCTATTTTTAGCCGTGCTATTTATAGTAAGTCATTTTTGGCGAGTTGGTCCTAGGCTAGTATGTATGTAGCAGTATTATTCCTCAGTTGATTTTTGGAGAGCCTAAGGTTGTAGTATTTGATATTTGTTTAATTCAATCACTTAAGTTGTTTTATAAAGCTATTTTATAAACTTAAGTTGAGGGATGAGTGGTCATTCGAAAAAAGTACCTTGAGCCTAGACAAACAACTTAAAGTTGTTTTTAAAGATTTATCAATATTATATCTCCTCTTGTGTGGACACCTATGGGGGGAAAATAAATTAAAATGTTTTAATTTTTTAGAAGGCTGAAGAAGGACATTGGTTTCTAGGAAGAAATTAAGAAGCTTTTGGAGTCCCATCGCCCTAGCTTCTTTATATTTTCATTTTGGCTCTCATTTTCATAGCTGGACTTTGGCAACTTAATGAAATGCTGTTAGATTTCTTCTAGAGTGCTTGGGCTGCGAACTGAGGACGAAAACCCTTTTCGTTTGGGCTGGTTTTGGTGGTGAAATATCCTCCCTAATCAAATAGTGAGTGATTCTACAGCAGGAATCATATAGAGCTTCATAGAGTTTGAATTTGGTGATTGAAAAAAGAAGTTTTTCCAGTTCTTTGAGGAGATTTTGGTGTGGATTGTTTGTTTTCAGTTTGATTTGATTTTATGAAGGTTTTGGTGTGATTTCAAATCATTTCTGGGCACTTCTTTCTTGGACCTGATCATGGATATTTGCACATAACTCTAAAATGATCAAGTTTCTTCACATGGGTATTGCCTTATATGATTGCACTCCTCAAGGCACCTCTACTAAGCATTGGTTTGCATTTTATTAAAGTATTTGGGATTTTTAAAAGAGCAGTTCGGCCCCTTGCAGCCAGCACCTCTTTGGTGTGATCTCCTAATTCTGGTCGGCCCTTTGTGAGGGAGTTTACAGCTATTTGAAGGTTGAGAAAGGACGCCTTAGATCAACCTTGCATCAAACTTGTTGAGTCATGCCCTGAGTGAAGGACCTTCCATTTGAAGAAGATGTCATCTGCTGCAAAGGAGCTTTCAATCAGGTCTGAAAATCATTAATCTGGGTTTGTAATGAATGTGAATTGACTGTAATATTTCCGCTATTAAATCAGTTAATTGAAAGTTCTGAAAGTGATATTTTCAAAGCATATTACTCTCCATTTTATGCTCTTGTCTTATGCACTTCATGTAATGACAAAAAATTATGTAAACCCTATGCAACACAATGCAAAACATCTCATAAACACACACCCAGCAAATCGGCAACTTGGGAAAATAAAAAAATAAAATAAAAATATTTGGGGTTGGTTATTACATGATTCCCTTGCTTTAATACCTTCCCTTTGCCAAGCGATACGTCCCCTTAGTCGCACTCTTATGGAGGGTTATGTCTTTGATATAAGTCGGCCCTTTCTTTGGTACTAATAATGATCGCTGCTCTTATTCCAATTAAGTGCTAACTCTTTTATTGAATATATTTGCTGCCTCCTTATCAGCTTTTGATTTTTCCTCCTATCATATGCCCGGGTGTGATTCACCAATATGTAATTGAAGTTTGGTCTTGCCAATATGTAAGATATTATGTGTCTTTATTATAGCAATCATAATTGCCATTTCATATTTGATACTTATAATATTATCTTATGTTTATGTTTTTGTATTGATCTTATATATATGTTTTTAGTATTGATAATACCATAGTGATTATAGTATTTAAATCATTAATATCTATATATATTTTTAATATTTATTTTATTATTTAAATTGTCAATATTTATATTTTAATATTATGATATTATATATAATAATTATAATTGTAATATTATCTCCTAATAATTATAATTATAACAATATTGAAATTGTAATTATTTATATATATATTTATTTCCTTTTGTATTTACATTTTAGGGTTCCAAATCCAGGGACATATGGGGATTCAAAGGGTAGCCGAAGCAAATTTGTGGTTGGGTGTATTGTGAGAGATTGGAAAGGGCATGTTGTTTGTATGGCATCCTAAAGACTGAAAGCCGAGACAAATAATGAGGTGGAGTTGTAGACCCTTATCTTGGGTTTAAATCTTTGTATTAAACATAACTTAATGAGGATTACTATTGAGGGGGACTTGTCTATCATCATCAATGCTATAAGAACTAAAAATATCGAATGTTGGAAGTTTAATTCCCTCCTATTATCTGCATGAGCATTGCTTGATGAATTGGAGGATTTCACAATTAACCATGTGTATGGAAAAATTAATGTTGGGGTAGATTCACTTGCCAACTCAACAATTGATTGGGTAGAAGAACTCATTGTGGAAACATCAATTGATTTGTGGCCTATAGTGAAGCATCTCGACGGCTTGGGAGCTACAAGTAATAATTAATGTGTATTTTTTGTATTTGATCTAGCAAAGTTGTTAATTCATGCATTGGTGGAGTAAAGAACATTTATTTCACATGCATCTTGCCTCGTCTTTTTGTGTGATGATTACATCATGTCTCTTCAATATTTTGGGTGTTGGAGCTTACTTTTGGTTATACAAAGTTCTCTCATCCTACTTGGTGTTTGTCTACATTATGGATAACCCTACTAATCTGTTATGTGGACAAAGGCAAATGGTTTCTTAGGGAAGGTGACAAAGAAGAATCTATAGTGTGTCTTCAAAACTTGAAGTGGGATGATTTTGTTTGCGATTCAATGGGTTCTTGGTGATGAATTCATGGTGTTTGATCATAGATATAGAGTTAAGTCAGATGGGGGAACTAAAGGATACGGTGAAGACAATGGCTTTTTCTCTGATCAAAAAACAATTTTTGGGTGGCTTAAAGGATGCCTTTGGATATTGCTCGATACAATGCAAGCATTCCCAATCTGGAGGATTTTTATAGGCTCCAAAATGGGGGTGACATTGTGGCATGGTATTTGTTCATATCCACCATTCAAACTCAAATGGAGGTGCAACAGTGATAGAAGGTGGCAAAAAGGTTTGATTTTCTCAAGCAAGTTTTGGGGATTGTGGAGTCAAATGGTAGTGGATTGGCTGAAGATTTTCTTCTTTGTCAATTTGGAGGTTGCTTTAGGGCTTTGATTGTGTGATTTTGTCTCTTTTCTGTGCAGTTTGGTATTTACACTAGTGTAGTTGGTTAACATAAAAAATATATAGGTTCGTTTTTTGTTGATATGACCTAGGGTTTGTTTATAACTTGGTTTATGTGTCTCTGTTGGTTTGGATGAGCTTTGTATCTAAAATTTCTATATATTTTTTCTGGTTATATATACAAAAAGGAGCAACCCCCATGGTTGCAGTTTACTCATAAAAAGAAGAGATTTAATTAGGAACATTACATTATCCTTTTTGGCGACTCCTAAATGTCAATAGCATTTATTTATTTAATGTGAAATCATATACCTTTTGTACATTATTTCTTGAAAAGTGTAGCCCTTGTACATTTTATGGTATGTAACAAATGCTACTTTCATAATGTAAAATGATGTTTGGGAATTCTGTGACATTTTGGCAACATTGAAAATATTAGTTGAGGGCTTATAAGGGATTTCTCAAAAGGATTGGGTACTTCAGAAAGTTGTATCCTTAGTTGGGAGGTCTAAGAGAGTTGGTTGATGTCGCTTTGCATGCTAGTGGGAGTAAAAGAGTTGTTGATCTATACAAAAAGGAGCAAACCCCATGGTTGGAGTTTACTCATAAAAAGAAGAGATTTAATTGGGAACATTACATTATCCTTTTTGGTGACTCCTAAATGTCAATAGCATTTATTTATTTAATGTGAAATCATATACCTTTTGTACAATATTACTTGAAATGTGTAGCCTTTGTACATGTTATGCTATGTAACAAAAGCTACTTTCATAATGTAAAATGTTGTTTGGGAATCGTGTGACATTTTGGCAACATTGAAAATATTAGTTGAGGGCTTATAAGGGATTTCTCAAAAGGATTGGGTACTTTAGAAAGTTGTATCCTTAGTTGGGAGGTCTAAGAGAGTGGGGTGATGTCACTTTGTATGCTAGTGGGAGTAAAAGAGTTGTTGATCTATAATGACAGCTATAGGGAGTGAGAGATCTAATGAGTGGTTACTCATCCTCATTGATTTAACTTGAATGTTTCAAATGTTTTGTTCCATTCCTCTTTCAGCAGTGGACAGGGATTCTACAAATAAATTTGCTATTAAATTACTGTTGGGCCTTTGGTTATATTATATCCATATAAGACAACTACATTAATATTAAGGCTTTATGATTAGTAATTTGTGGTGCTTTTTTGTGTGTTCTCTTCCAAGTATATGTGGTAAATTTTAACAACATAAAATTGATGTAACATTGTGAAATATTTGGTTCCAACACACTATGGATCAAGTCATTAAAATTGATATTTCAATGTGTATAGTTATATTACTTAATTTTATTTCTTTATTTCTTGTTTGTGTTAAATACGAGTTTTGGCCAAGCAATTTATTAGAAAGTTGGTTCACAATGCCAATACTAGTCTGTGTTGCATGGTTCATGCTCTATTTGGGATTTTTTTGTTTGATGTTTGTGCTTTTATCTGATTATAAGCTGTAGGGATGTCACTTTGGATGGGGTTGATAGCCTTTCAAAAACAGCCAAACAGTAGCCTAGATTCCTTGTATTCTAAGCTAAGCTATTTTTTTTCTGTAGATTTCCTATCTTGTTGGATTTCTTTTCATTTAAAATGTACTTGTGGTTGCATTGTTTGGAAATCCAATCATTTCATATAGAATAACTTTACATCTTGCTTGAATCTTTACAAACAGATAAATATCTTGGTAGCAACTAATGTTGCTGAAGAAGGCCTTGATATCCAAACTTGTTCTCTTGTAATACGCTTCGATCTTCCAAGCACTGTTGCCAGCTTCATCCAATCTAGAGGCCGCGCACGTATGCAAGAGTCTGAGTATATTTTTTTGGTTGAGAGGTATTCTTTGCCTACTTGTCAATGTCATTATGCATTGCTTCTGTTGTTAAATGCTATAGATGTTCCAAATGCAGCCAGGCTTCTCTTTCTACTATATTTGTCAAACATATCTATTCAATTAATCTATCCTTTTGACAGGGGAAATTTTTCCGAGGAAAAATTGGTTGAACACTTTGTATCTGGTGAAGAACAGATGACAAGAGAGGTGTTGGATCGAACTCCAGAAGGTGCAGATCCATATGAAGATGAGGAAGATCAAATATATAAAGTAGATAGTACACAGGCAACCATCAGTACTGGATGCAGTGTTTCATTACTCTATCATTACTGCTCAAAGCTTTCTAAAGATGAGTATGTTCCTGAACTTGATGATTATTTCTCTCCAATTTATTTTCCTTTACTTAATTTTTGGTAGCCTGAATACTTAACAGAATATACCTCATTTCTGATTAGCAGGTCTTAAAATTCTGATAGTTTATGCTAATACCATTGTTATTTCAATAGGTTTTTTTGTCCCGCTCCAGAATTTTGTAACTTCGAAGAACCAGGAGGTGTGAAATGCTGTATAACTCTTCCATCTAATGCACCTTTTCGGCAAGTAGATGGTCCTATATGTTCTTCAGTGGAAAAAGCAAAGAGGGTGGCATGTCTAGAAGCATGCAAACGCTTACACTCTATAGGTGCTCTCAATGACTATCTCTTACCAGCAGAAGATGAACAGGATGAAGGCATTGAAGACTGCCCTCATTCTGACTCACGCAAGACTAAAGGTATGTCCATCTTTTTGTTTATGTACAGATTGTTTTCCATGCTCCACTATTTTGGGTATATTGGAGTTTTGAATAATTATGCCTCTTGATTTTTCTTTGATAATAGAATGATTATGCATGTATTGAAATTTGAAATGATTGTTTAATTATATTTACTGAATCATAAATTTTAGCTCATTATTTAACACAATGCTAATTATTTATATCAGGAGCTGAGATGGGTATGGAGCTTTATGAGATGTTAGTTCCTGTTGCTTTGAAAGGAGGATTGAATGAATGCACAAAGCCAGTTTGTCTTGATGCTTATTTGTTGAAATTTAACCCTATTCCTCCAGATAGAGAGTACACACAATTTGCTCTTTTTCTTGAATCTACTTTACCCAAGGAAGCAGCGACTATGAAGATTGAGCTTCATCTTGCTCATGGGAGGATTGTCAATACAGAGTTAATACCTTGTGGGATTTTGGAATTTGATTCACATCAGGTGAAATGATTAACAGTCGATGTTCATTAAATTTCTTTAAATTCAGTATTGGACTTTGTCAAAATACATTTTAATTCCATGCATGGTTGTGATTGCAGCTTGTAGATGCACTAAAATTTCAACAAGTATATCTCAGAATCATACTGGACAGGGCAGATTTCCTGAAAGATTATGTGGAATTCGGTAGGGAAGATAGAAATCAGGGAAACCCATCAACCTCCTATTTGTTGCTTCCAGTTCAAGCATGTGATGCAAAGAAAGAAATTATTATTGAGTGGAAGATTATAAAAGACATTCTATCGTCCCCTGTTTTCAGTCTGACATCACAAAAAATGCCTGAAGATTTTGGTGAGGGACATCTTAAAATGAGAGATTACTTGAGGTTGGCCAATGGTTGGGTACCTATGCAGACTCTTAAAAACTCCTTGGTGCTTACTGCACATGATAATACATTTTATTGCATTGTTGACATTCTTCATCAGATAAACTCAAATAGCAAATTCAGCACATCCTCAGAGTGCAACTATGCAGAATATTTTCAAAAGAAGTAAGTTAAAATGGTTGAGATCGCATGATAAATTTTCATGTTTGGTAACATAAGGAATTTGGGAATAACTTAAAAGCATAGTTAGCTGGAAACTTCAGTTTGAGCAAGTGGACTCATTCTTATATCCACATCTTGAGGTGACTATTTAAAATGTTTAGATAATATCAATCATGTTCTTATTCATTTAGTCCCTTATGCTGATTTAAAATGATTTACTTGCTCTCATCCTCGTACCCCACACCAATATGTGACTAGGGTTGGAAAAACTTTTGTTGTGCTAAATTGTATGACTAGCATGTGTTTCAAAACATAAATGACAAATCTCATGTATTCCTGTATAATTGCATAGGGTATAAGGAGCTAGATTATTTGCTAGATATGAATGATTCATTTTATGTCAATGAACTGCAGTCAAATGGAAAAAAGAAAAGAAAAGCTTTTGCTTATTAGTATAAAAAGTGAAGGAATGAGATTGAAAGGAATGGGCATCTGTCATGAAGAGAGTACTGCGCTATATTATAGTTGTTATTCTCTCTTGCAAACATTAGATGAAATTAAAGATTTTATGTTACAAGTGGCTATTATGCATAACTCATAAGGTTGGCATATTTATATATCTACCCTCCCCTATAAATGTTTTTCCATGTCAATATATATTTTCATTTATCAAAAAAGAAGAGTTTTTTTTTTCCTTTTTCTTTTTCTTTTTCTTTTTTTAAAGAAGAGTTGATTAGTTATGTTGATGAATATATTTAGGAGCTAAGCAATTATTTACTTTATTTCAATGTAAATGGAATACTTATCCTTACACTCAACAAATCCATCCATAAATGAAAATCTTTAAACATTGGGAGACATTTCTTTTCAGCAGCAATGCATACCATCCAGTACTTTTATATCTCAACAGAAATCCTATTTTATGGGTTTTCAATTGCAGGCATAATGTCACTCTAAAGTACAAGGAGCAACCTTTACTGAAGGCAAAACAATTGTTTAACTTGCGCAACTTGCTTCATGCTAGGTCACAAGTAAATGTTCCAGCACAAGCAAATCGAGGTTAGAATCTGTTATTATTATTTGCAAAATTTTATCATTTAAGCCTTGTTTTGCAGTTTCACTTAAACGCATGTCTTTTCATTCGTTTCTATTTCATTGTTGGATTCACCTATGGAATTTGTTCAAGAACCCCGTGGACACATAAAACCCACTCAAATATACTCTTGCCAATTTTAATAGTGACACTGAAACATTTGCAAAAATAATGGAATGCTTCTAATATTGATTGATTCTAGCCTAAACATTGTTTTACATGGATGACTTTTTATAGGTCAAACATGATGAAAGCATGGTTCAATGTTGAATAAATTTGATTGGAAGTTAAACCCCTTGATTTAAGGTGACTGCTTGAAAACCCCCATGATGAGTTTAGTCATCTAATTTGACTAAACTCACTAGACTTTGATGCTAACTAGGATCGACTTCTAGTTCTACTACATGAGGTGGGTATTATGAATTCTCCACATTTATAAATTATGTTTTAGCAAAACTCAAGTAATTTAACTGAAGCTACCTATCTAAACTAAGTTAAACTTAGAGTAATTAGGTGTATGAATTTTATATACAAATTTTTCCTCTTAAATTTGATTTAGGGTATTGGGGAAAGGAAGGAGCAATTAGAAGGAACTACTTTCCTCAACCCTAAATGAGATCTAAGATGCAAAAAATGTGTCTGCTAAAAGGCAGTGAAAATATCTGCAACAAGGCTAGTGGAGGAGCTATGAAAATGTTGTCCTGTAGTAAACTTGACTAATGGTAGTAGGGAAAGGAAGGAAGAATTAGAAGGAACTGCACTCTTCAACTCTAAATGAGATCTAAGTTGTAGAAAAAATTGTAAAATTCCCTAACAATTTTATGTGCAAAATTTTTTCACTTTCACCAACTTGTGCAAATAGACATTTTATCAAACGGCTTGCAGGTATACTGTTTAAACTCATATACAGTTTGGTATGACATTTCTTCAAAATAAATCATTTAAATAATATGTCTTGGCATTGCATATCATGGATAATCAAAACAATACCCGCTTACAATGGTAAGATTTTACTCAAAGAATAGTAATGCTATTTCATCGGTAGTTTTGCATAACATTTAAATTTCTGAAGTTACACAGTCTGCTGCGAATAAACTATTAATAAATTTCTGTTATGAAAATTTGACCTGGGAAAAGCAACACATATTCATAATCTCCAGCTCATCACAGGACATTAACAAAAAGAAATGGTGCCTTATGGAGGAATTGCAGTACCTTTCACAAGCTGGCAGCTCCTTAAGGAAATCGCTGCATATGATAAAGTGATGGCAATAGAGGAGTTAAGTGGGCCTGTGACTTTCTTTGACCAGAAACTCTTCCTTTAACTCCACATCATGCTCCCCACAAAATCCAAACTCCTTTGCAGCTTTTGAAATTTCCCATGATTATGAAATAAAGGCGACTATTAGAGATTTGGAGGCCTCACGTCCCTTTTTGTCTCACCCACTGGTTTCTCAAAGTCACACGACTTCAATTATACAAGCTGTCCCCATACAATATGAATATCAATCCCTTCCCAAAAGGAAAGTAGGAAGGTTGTGGTAGGATACAATGCTATTCTTGTTGTTGTACCCATAATAAATTTTTGCTTCAATAAGGTATTTTGATCAAAATGGTCTAAATCATGTAAAATTGTTGTTAAAAGTCTGTTTTAGGTCAAACAAAACATAGGTTTTTGTGGATTTACACCAAGGAAGATACATGCAAAATTCTGAAAATTTGAAAATTAGGGTTTTGTACCCCTGTTTTTAGGAAAATCCCTGAAAATAGGACCTTTCTAGAATTAATTGAAAATGATTTTTATAGGATGAATTGACTTCACGATCACATTGGTTAAGTCAAAATCACCAAAATGTTTGTTTTACTTTGGTGGGTCTACTTCGTTTTTTCAAGAGAAAAGCTAGGACCTCCGTAGCCATTAATGGTAGATGGCTAGTACCAAGTACCAAAATCTAAGCCTCAAGAGCTTCAACGAAGAATCCATGGCGAAAGATGCTTTGTGACCGAGGGGATTTTCAAAAGTGAAAAATGCTGAAAATTGACTAAGTTTGAAAAATGCACTTCTTGCTACCGAGAGGAGGCTATGTAGTCAAATGCCTTAGTCATTTTTCCAATGCCTGTACACGCAACATGGTGAAGGTGATTGCTAGGATGCACGCGTCTGCATTGTTAATGACAATGCTCAAACCAGTCAAGCTACATGGCGAACGTAAAGCGCGAAGAGACGAAGATTTTCAATGAAGATGATGAAACCACAGCTAAAAGCGCCCTTGCTGGCCAAGGGTGCCCATGAAGTTAAAAGATTAAAGACAGTCATCAAGTTTGTTCGAGGCAGTCATCTTCTTCATGCTTTTGCTAGCTTTTTGGTGCATCGTCAGGCAAGATCACCCGATCCACTAATCATAGACAAATGGAAGCGAAGACAAGAGATGTTGAAGGCATGTATCATCAAAGAACTACAATCAAAAGGTCAAAAGCGCCCCTGCAGACTAGGGGCACCCTTCACTTTGAGTCACCTGATGAGCTTTTTAACAAGTTTTGACAAGGCATTTGCTCAGCATCCTCTCAACTTCGCATTCAATCCAATTGCATGATCATGGGCCTTGTTAAACGTTCGCAAACGAAGATCAAGCATAAAGCACCTGAAAGAAAAGGTAAAATGAAAGACATGAAGAAATGGCTAAGTGTCAAGGAAAATGCATCCTCCTAGAAATAGGCGCCCATCTTTTTGGGCAATCAGATATAGTCTACAAGCTTAGAGACCTCCAGAAAGTCCTTCTCAGTCTTGATCAATCTCAACAATGACACTGTCAGCAAAGACAACAGACAAATGAAACATTTGACGATAGAGATCAAATTGGGATCATTCGTGAAAGTTTGCAACATGAAAATAACAAGTGAAAAGGTCAAAAGCGCCCCTGCAGGCCAGGGGTGCCCATGCTTTTGAGGTACTTTGTAATGTCCCCAATTTAGCCCTACACTCTTCATTTGGATTTAGCCTATTTTTGGAAACTCGTAGGCTAAGCTGAAATGAAAATTAGGGTTTCCACTTTCATAGGAGGTTTTGAGGTCTTGCATGCAAGAGTTTCTAACGCATGTCTGGTGAAGCTTTCTGGGTTTTTGGAGAGCTTCGTGATGAGGTAACATGCATGACAGGATATTGACTTGCGTTTTCAGCTACTTTTTGGAGGCTTGCATGTTGGAGTTTTCCAGTTTGGCTTTTGGATTCCTTCTGGGTTTTCAGAGAGCTTCGCAATGGTGTGACATGCAACTGAATCCGAGAACTTTTCTGGACTTACTATTTTTAGTAAGTTGCGACGGCTGCTCAAAATGTGGAGAAAATGAGTTTGGAACAACTTACTATTTTTAGCAGCATGCTATTTTTAGTAAGTTCTATTTTTGGCAGTGCTATTTTTAGCAGCAGTTCAACAGTTCAGAGCAATGGTTATTTTTGGCAGGTCAATTTGGGCAGTTGGTCTTTCCAACATTCTCGGAGCTATTTTTGGCAAGTTGAAGTTGTGTGGGCGTCCTTTGGTGGAGCTAAAATATTTAAATATTCTTGGCTAAGGTTTGGAGGATGATTTATTGATGAAGTCATATTTTAATGCTTTTATTTGGGACGCCTAGCCTTGAGATGATAATATTTTATAAAGTGAGATAATATTAAAGGCTATTTGGGACGCCACTTGGAGAGATAAGTGATTTTATAATGTTTATTAATTAAACATTTTGGAGGCCTTATTTGATGAATTAATATTTAAGAGAAATATGTGTTAAGGAAAAAGGGGATGCCTAGCTTGGAGACATTTGAGTTTAATTAAATATTTCACTTAAATCTTTTAGTGAAATATTTGCAAGTTATAGAATATTTCACTTAAGTCTAACTTGGACGCCTTTTGGTGATATATTTGCATTTTATTAAATTATATTTCCACATATGGGTTGGAAATGAAATGCAAATGAAATTTGGAGAAAAGGTAAAAAGTGAATTTCATTTAGGCACCCTAATTGGAGGGAAAAGAAGATTTGAATTTGGAGATAGAAAAGTTATAAATAAGAGACTTGGCCTTCAATTGGATTATCTATTGTTGCTTATCATACTGTTATGCTGCTGAAATACTTTCAGAGCTTGCTTCGAGGAATGCATACCTCCTAGTTCTTTCTCTTGGTTTCGTGCTTGAAAGATAGCACCTAGCTAAGTTTTCAGAGACTGCTTCTCATCCAGACTAGCAGACAGAGCATCAAGGTTGAAGATTTTAGAGATTTGTCAGTTTTGCAATTGCTGGTTAGGGTTTTGCTGAAATACAAATCTGCTCATAAGTCCATGCACGAGTTTTTGGTGGTTTTGGGTATTGGCCCTATGCTTTAGTTTACCTTGGGCGCCCCTCCTTGCAAGTTTTCAGATTTTTTGGAGGTGTCTCGGATTTTATCTTGCTAGTAGAACTTTTCTAGAGGTTGTACCTTCTTTGAGGTTGCATTGGAAAGCGTGCATAAATAAATCACTACTATTTGGAAGAGTTTCTTGGCTTGGTCTTGGTTGCTCAACTCCTAGCTCTCATTGGCATTTAGTTCCACATCATTCGGAGGTGTTTTGACGAAGTTATGAGCATTTTGGTGATTCTAGGGCTTGTTGGTATGAATTTTCTGATTGCTGCAATTTTATATCAGACCTGATATTTTAGTCCCTTTTGCTATATTTCATATGTTGGATAGCTTGTACTTGTTTGGAGTTCATTTCCTAACATTTTGGAGATCATTGGTGTGATGTCTCGATGCGGGCCCCTATCGGAAGGTGACGTAGGTCTGTCCGAGCGGTTTTGCCCAGCCACGTGTCCGGGGTCTTCGGCGGGAGTACCTATCCTGGGGATGCCCCCTTAACACTAAGAGGGGTGCCGTTCACTACCAGTCCGGGCTTTTGGTGCAACGGTTACTAACTTGGTATCAGAGCTGGAGGTCTCGAGGTTGAGACTCGCGGAGCGTGGTGGGCTGTGATGTCCCGATGCGGGCCCCTATCGGAAGGTGACGTAGGTCTGTCCGAGCGGTTTGCCTAGCCACGTGTCCGGGGTCTTCGGCGGGAGTACCTATCCTGGGGATGCCCCCTTAACACTAAGAGGGGTGCCGTTCACTACCAGTCCGGGCTTTTGGTGCAACGGTTACTAACTACTGTCATGTCCCCTTCTCAGTGACATCTCTCGGAGCACAGGATTAGCCTATCATACGACCCTCGTAGGCTGATAGTTTGGATAGAGGGTCATTTCGGAGCTTGGCTCAGCTTCAGTTGGCAATTCTTGATCATTTGGCTTTCGTTCGGGCTCATTCGGACACTTCTTGTAGAAGTTGCTATTTTTAGCAGTTCTTGGCAGTCAGCGTGGGACCCTTGCTATTTTTAGCAGTATGGATTTGGCAGTGTTCAGAATCACTTCAGTGTTCGTCAGCTTCAGACGGATTAGGCATCGGATGATTAATGAGAGAGATATTAATATTTAATTGTATTAATTAAATATTAATTAATTGGAGATTAGAATATAAAGTTATAATATTTAATTATGACTTAAGTGATTTTGATAAAGGGGTCGCCCATCATCAGAAAGGGGCCAATTGACAATTAAATTTATTATAAAATATTTGGCTGGAGACTATTGAAGAATTAAAATAATAAAATCGAATTCTTTTAAAATTCCCTATCTTTAAGGAATTCGCACTTTTGAGGGATATAGTGCATTTGCCTTGGGAATTGAGCCATTATGTTATTATTGAATTGAAAATTGATCAAGTTTGGTCTGAGCAAGAAGCTTTAGGGTTTCAGTCTCGAATTCCTTGGGGAACGAGCCATCTCCATTGGAAGCAATTCAGAGGGTGTGAAATAACACCTGATTTATTGCCAGCACAGAGGTTTCTTCATCCAGAGGAAATCATTAATCTTCAGAGATTATTTATTTACAGAGTTTCAGCATAGTTTCTCATTCAGAAGACATTCATTCATCAAGGCGCCTATTTCTATTGATCTTTGGAGGCTTTTTGGGAAGCCGTACATTTCATTTATTGCTGTCAAGAAAGCCGTACTATTTGCAACAGGCCGTACCAGCAGCAGAAGGACGTATTCTTCATCTTGTGAGAAACGCCTTCCATATTGGCTTTATACCTTCATCACTGGAAGCGCCTACATATCTGGAGTCATCTGCAACCATTATTCAGAGGGAGAAGGGCATATTTAATGCAGCCGTACCAAATCTGTACTTTCAGCTGCTGCTAATATCAGGATCCTTATTTAATAAAAGTCATTGCTTTGTACTTGCATGTTATTGGATCTCAGTGTAATATGCCCGAAAGTTTTAATTAATAAACTGGCATTGATAGTTGCAATATATTTCGCTATTCCTGGAGTTATTAGTTTGTATTTAGATTTTTTATCATTTCTTGCAAAAATCACATTGTTCCTTATTTCATGCAAAAACCTCAAAACGTCAAAAAAATCAAAAACTTCAGAAAAAACCAACAAAACAGTTAGATTGGAGAAACAAGGGAAACTAGGGTTTCTACAGTGGTATCAGAGCTAAATCCTGCCATCCTAAGGGTTTAGCAGTCTTATGCAGCCAGAACAGTTTGGCTCTCACAGGTATTACACACGCAGACGTGCTCTGATTGGAAGGCAACAGAGTTTGAGTAGGCAGCCAGGAAACATGGCTGACAGGAATGACAAGGCTGACAGAACAGATATACCTAGGACAAAGATCCCACCTAATAACAGAGATCAGGATGATGCTGAGGTTTTGCTAGCACTAAGAGATCTTCGTGCAGGTCAACGACGGTCAGATGATGTATTGCAACAGTTGGCAGTAGCACTTCAGAGATTGGGTACTCCTAGGAGACCGTCACCACATCGTGACGATGAGAGGAGTGAAGCAGGGTCTCGCAGGGCACCTAGGACAGCCTCACGGACAGCAGACAGGCCTACCAGGCCTACATTTGTGAGACAGGAGGCCGAGGAGGTCTTGGCAGGTGAGGAGCGTGATGAGTTGTTTGCGGATACGCTTATGGCAGCGAACGAGGAGTGGGAGTTAGTACCACCGGAGGTCAGAGAACGGATCACTTTCGACCGTTTTATTACTCAGAGGAGAGAGCACCATAGAGGTCGACAGGATTGGAGACCTAGACAGCAGAATAATGACCTAAAACATGCAACAAACAGACTCAACCTAGCTATGTTCGATGGTAGTGGCAAGGTGACAGCCCAGGCATGGATTAGCAAGTTAGACACCTTCCTCACATTACGTCCGATGGCTGAGAGAGATGCCATTCGATATGCGACACTGCATCTTGAGGGAGTAGCGTACGACTGGTGGCACCACGGGATGGTGACGTTACAGCATGACAGGATCACTTCATACCAGGAGTTCGTAGACAGATTGGTTGAGCGGTTTGATAGGAAGGATCCAAAATCCTACTTCAGAGACTTAGCTCAGTTGAGGCAGAGTGGCAGTTTGGAATCCTACATTGGTGACTTTCAGAAGTTATCAGTCATGGTTTCGAACATTTCTGAGAGGAGATTGGTAGTACTCTTTATGGAGGGTTTGACAGAGCCACTGAGAGGCTAGATCAAAGCCTTTGATCCTCCTTCATTACAGGAGGCAATGAAGAAAGCACAAAGCATGGAGTTAGTAGCACCGTCTAGTAGATTTAACTCCAGAGGTAATTCTTCATTCAGGGATAATAAGGGCTTTAATAAAAACAGGGACAAATCTGATTTTAACAAAGAAAAATTAGACTTTAGGAACGATTCAAAAGGTAAATCAGCAGCTCCACCTTTGGATCGAGAGGCCCTTAATGACCTACGCAGGAAGAAGCTTTGCTTCTACTGCAAGGGACCCTATGACACCAATCACGATTGTCGTCTAAGACCTAAGGGCAAGGCAAATCGAGTGATGTGGGCGTACTACGAGGACTCAGAATCAGAAAATTCCGAACAGCAGGAGAGTTCCGAGGATTCAGAGTCAGAGGCTCCAGAGCCTAGAGCTGAGATAGAGCCGGAGCTTCAGTTATAGGAGGCACGCTTATCTAGCATATAGCAGGAGGGCTCTTTCAGGATTCGTGGTGTGTTGGCAGGACAGAGGGTCATTACCCTACTTGATACAGGAGCCACACATAATTTCATAGATGCCAGATTCGTTGAGAAACGCGGACTCATTACTGAGGAGTTCGAGGGCATTAGAGTCAAGGTGGCCGATGGATACACTTTGAGGTGTGAACGCATGATAAAGGATCTCCCTTTACGCCTGAACAATTATGAGTTCAAGGCTGATTACTATGTGGTTAACATGGGAGACATTGATTTGGTCTTGGGAATGAAGTGGCTTCATTCATTGGAGGAAGTCACTCTTCATCTCAAGGACATGGAGATCCGTTTTGATGTTGACGGGAAGACACAAATACTTAAAGCAATTCGAGACAGCGACCTCAAAACAATTTCTTTTCGTCGGATGGAGAGGCTCATGCGTCACGACATGGTAGAGTGGGCTGCCGAGTGCACTTTGGCACTGATACAAGAGGGACAGCAAAAGACAGAATATCATCCGGACATTCAGCAGTTGAGAGTCAAGCATGATAAGGTGTTCAATGATATTCCGCTAGGTAGACCTCCAGACAGGGGCATAGAGCACATTATTGAGCTAGAGGAGGGCGCTAAGCCCGTTATGATAACTCCTTACAGGCATCCTAAAAGATTAAAGGATGAGATAGAGAAGACAATAAAGGAGTTACTTGCTATGGGTCACATTCGGCCTAGCAAGTCGCCATTCGCTTCTTCGGTTGTCTTGGTTAAGAAGAAAGATGGAACATTGCGCATGTGCATTGATTACAGGGTCTTGAATAAGAGGACGATCAAGAACATGTATCCGATACCGAGGATTGACGAGCTTATTGATGAGCTCCATGGTGCCTGTTACTTTACCAAAATTGATTTACGGTCAGGGTATCATCAGATTAGAGTCCGGGAGCAGGACATAGAGAAGACTGCCTTTCGATGTCATTGTGGGCACTTCGAGTTCATAGTGATGCCATTTGGGCTCACTAACGCACCAACTACTTTTCAGTCTACGATGAACAGGGTTTTTCATTCATTGCTGAGGAGGTTTGTGTTGGTCTTTTTCGATGACATCCTTATATACAGCAGGACATGGCAGGAGCACTTGGCTCACCTGGAGACCGTATTGAGTATTCTTGAGAGGGAGTCCTTGTACGCCAAGGAATCCAAGTGTGACTTGGGAATGACCGAATTGCTATATCTAGGTCACATCATCAGTGCAGATGGAGTGCGGATGGATCCTGAAAAGATCAGCGCCATTGTTGACTGGCCTACACCGGCAAACTTGACACAGTTGAGAGGGTTTCTCGGTTTATGTGGGTTCTACCGCAGATTCGTGAATGGTTATTCACGACATGCAGCCCCGATGACAGATTTATTGAAGAAGGGGGCATTTGTTTGGACTTCTGAGGCACAGGAGTGTTTTATGAAGTTCAAGGAGTTGATGACCACATGCCCTGTTTTAGCACTACCCGATTTTACGAAGCCTTTTGAGCTTCAATGCGATGCATTAGGTGAGGGCATTGGTGCGGTGCTTATGCAGGACAAGCACCCGATTGTTTACGAGAGCCGGAAACTCAGAGGGCCCGAGAGACTTTATAGCATTTATGATAAGGAGATGCTCGCCATCATGCATGCCTTAGCAAAATTTTGACAATATCTTGTTGGCAGCAAATTTTGCATTAAAACTGATCATAACAGTTTGAGACACTTTTTGGGGCAGCGAGATCTCAATGATAGACAGTAGAAGTGGGTCAGTAAGTTGCAGGCTTATGACTTTGATATTTCGTATATCAAAGGTACACAGAACGTAGTGGCTGATGCACTTTCACGTAGACCATATTTGAGCGCTATGGTTCTTATTTCAGAGGACTGGAGGCATATGATAGTGGCAGAGTATGCCAAGGACACTTGGGCCTCCAGCATTGTTGAGGGATCGACAGTCGATACCAGGTATACGCTTGTAAATGACTTGATCATTTACAAGAACAGGATATTTTTGATCCCCGGTTCAGAGGTGAAGAACATAATCTTGCGAGCCTTTCATGATGTACCAACTGCAGGACATCCCGGATATTTCAAAACCTATAGACAGTTACGGGAGAGATTCACATGGAAAGGACTCAAGGCAGAGGTTCTTCAATACGTGCGTGAGTGCCCTGTTTGTCAGCAGAACAAGCAGGAGAACACGTACTTGGCAGGTTTATTACAGCCACTTCTGATTCCTGATAGGAAGTGGGAATGCCTGTCGATGGACTTTATTACGGGCTTGCCTAAAGCCCAGGGGCGAGATTGCATTTATGTAGCTGTGGATCGGCTTACGAAGTATGCCCACTTCTTTCCGATCACCACGACCTATACAGCTACACAGGTAGCAGAGGTATTCTTTCGCGAGGTATTCAGACTTCATGGGTTGCCTCGGAGCATCGTGAGCGACAGAGATAGTCGGTTCCTGAGTAACTTCTGGCAGGAGGTATTCAGACTTTGTGGGACCGAGCTCACTCCGAGCACTAGTTACCACCCGCAGACTGATGGGCAGACAGAGATTGTGAACAAGTGGGTGGAAGGTTACCTCCGAAATTACATTGCGGGGCAGCAGAAGGCATGGGTCAGGTGGATTCATTTGTGCGAGTATTGCTACAACACGACATACCACATGACTATTCAGATGTCTCCTTTTATGGCGTTGTATGGGTATGAGGCGCCGAGTTTTCTAGATTTGCTACTGAGCGACAGTAGAGTGCCGAGTGCTGGAGACTTTATTGCAGGAGAGTCAGGATACTATGAAGGCTCTCAAGGAGAATATAAGCGAAGGCACAAAATCAGCAAAAGCAATGGGATCTGAGGAGGACGGAGAGGCATTTCGAGGTGGGTGACATGGTTTACCTCATGTCGCAGCCCTCCGTGGATCCACTCTAGGAAGAGTGGGTCGAGGAGAGCTTAAGCCGCGATATGCTGGTCCTTTCGTGATCGAGGAGAGTTGGCGAGGTGGCTTGAGCTTGGCTTCCAGCAGGCGTTACACAATGTATTTCATGTATCGCCTCAAGAAGGCGTTGGGACATCGTGTGGTACCATCTGCAGTTCTACCTCCCTTAGATGATGAGGAAAGTTGATCTTAGTACTGAGTCCATCCTAAGTCTGAGGAGAACCGATTCGCGTCCGGAGGACTATCGGGAATATCCGGTGAAATGGAGATTTGCACTGGGATGCTACATGGGAGGCGAGGATATTCTGCGGCATCAGGCATTGAGATTGCTTGAGGACAAGCAATTTCAGGAGGACTGTCATGTCCCCTTCTCATGACATCTCTCAAGGAGATTAGCCTATCATCGACCCTCATAGGGCAGTTTGGATAGAGGGTCATTTTTGGCTCGGCTTGATTGGCTGATTCTTGATCAGTTGGCTTCGTTCGGGCTCATTCGGACGCTTCTTGCGAAGTTGCTATTTTTAGCAGTTCTTGGCGGTTAGCGTGGGACCCATGCTATTTTTAGCAGTATGGATTTGGCAGTGTTCAGAATCACTTCAGTGTTCGTCAGCTTCAGACGGATTAGGCATCGGATGATTAATGAGAGAGATATTAATATTTAATTGTATTAATTAAATATTAATTAATTGGAGATTAGAATATAAAGTTATAATATTTAATTATGACTTAAGTGATTTTGATAAAGGGGTCGCCCATCATCAGAAAGGGGCCAATTGACAATTAAATTTATTATAAAATATTTGGCTGGAGACTATTGAAGAATTAAAATAATAAAATCGAATTCTTTTAAAATTCCCTATCTTTAAGGAATTCGCACTTTTGAGGGATATAGTGCATTTGCCTTGGGAATTGAGCCATTATGTTATTATTGAATTGAAAATTGATCAAGTTTGGTCTGAGCAAGAAGCTTTAGGGTTTCAGTCTCGAATTCCTTGGGGAACGAGCCATCTCCATTGGAAGCAGTTCAGAGGGTGTGAAATAACACCTGATTTATTGCCAGCACAGAGGTTTCTTCATCCAGAGGAAATCATTGATCTTCAGAGATTATTTATTTACAGAGTTTCAGCATAGTTTCTCATTCAGAAGACATTCATTCATCAAGGCGCCTATTTCTATTGATCTTTGGAGGCTTTTTGGGAAGCCGTACATTTCATTTATTGCTGTCAGGAAAGCCGTACTGTTTGCAGCAGGCCGTACCAGCAGCAAAAGGACGTATTCTTCATCTTGTGAGAAACGCCTTCCATATTGGCTTTATACCTTCATCACTGGAAGCGCCTACATATCTGGAGTCATCTGCAACCATTATTCAGAGGGAGAAGGGCATATTTAATGCAGCCGTACCAAATCTGTACTTTCAGCTGCTGCTAATATCAGGTTCCTTATTTAATAAAAGTCATTGCTTTGTACTTGCATGTTATTGGATCTCAGTGTAATATGCCCGAAAGTTTTAATTAATAAACTGGCATTGATAGTTGCAATATATTTCGCTATTCCTGGAGTTATTAGTTTGTATTTAGATTTTCTATCATTTCTTGCAAAAATCGCATTGTTCCTTATTTCATGCAAAAACCTCAAAACGTCAAAAAAATCAAAAACTTCAGAAAAAACCAACAAAACAGTTAGATTGGAGAAACAGGGTAAACTAGGGTTTCTACAATTGGTTATCTATATCTCATTGTATTTGCAGATTGTTCATCATATTGTAATGCTAAATCAGTAGTACTGATAAGCTCTTTTACTTTCTGCACTTTACATTTTGTATCCCCACTTTAGTGGAAGAGGATGGCTATGCCGCCTATTTAATTTTAGTTATTAGCCTTCGGGACCCTCTGACCATATGCTCGCCATCTCTCGGCGCATTCTTGGTTAGAGTTACTTTAGCTCAACATGCACAAGATCCTCTGAACATATGCTTGTCTATCCTAGACGCATTCTTGGTTAGAGTTCATTTCCAGTTATGCATTGTATTAGATCCTCTGACCATATGTTCGTCCATTTTGGACACATTCTTGGTTAGAGTTATTTCTGCATCGTTTGGGTTTTCCAGCTAACCTTAACGGGTGCGTGTTGCATTGTAATTGTTATTGAAAAATTAAAAAAAATTGGTCCGGTTCATTACATACTTAAACAAACTTTCATGATTCATGAAGCCAGTCATCCTTTCTGGGACAAAACTGGTTATCCATCCCATGTTTCAGCAAGATCATCGAACTCATCAATCATCAATGATCTCAGAATGGACCACGAAAGGTCAAACTGGAGGAATTGAAGAACACTCAAAGAAATTGACTAAGTCTGGTGAAAAATGCACCTTCTTGGGAAAAGGCACCCAAGAATTAGAGGCATTAGACTAAGGTTTTGAGCCTTGTAGCTCCCAAGCACACTTCATTAGAGTTGTTTCATCTCAACAATGGATCTGTTAGCAACACTTCAAGATCAATAGAGCAACTGGAATCAGGGATCGAACAGAGGCATTTCATCACATAAAAGTAATGAAAAGTGTTCAACTCTTCAAAAGGATGCCTAAAGTGAAAGTAAGACTTAGCTAACGGAAGTTGTCTATTTAGACAACCTTTTCATGTCTAAAATGTACCCAAATTGGTGGAAATGACTACCGGGAACTCTAGGTCAGGCTAATTGACTTCTCAATCATGAGTTGGCCCCAAACTTGGTTGCTTCAACATCAATCACTATTTAGCAAGCCTAGGCGTCATAATTCAACATTTTTCCTTGTAGGTTAAAGCCAATAACAATATTTTTCTCTCCAAGATGTCTTTTCAAGATCTGATGGAGGGGTTTTCATCGTTCTTCATATTTTTGAAGATCGGTTGCACAGAGGGACAATTTATCAGAGGTTGCATCTTTAGGCATAACTTTTTTGAAGATCCAGAGAAGCAGTTGATAACTTCCAATCTTCTGCTTGTCTTCTTTCTCTATTCTTGTCTTAGATCTTGCATGTCCAAATAAATAGAGGCTATTCACAGATCCGACCTTCTGCGTATGATCAACATAGCTTTTGCAACAAAACCCACGTGTTAGATTTTTCTAGAAATAGTAACCTTGTTGCCCCTATTTTTAGGGATTTCTGAAAAAATTCACAAGTTTGAAAATCAAATAAACTGGGTTTGTTCAGCATTGAAGCACCAACAATACCCATGTGTCATATTTTTTCATAAAAAATATTTCTCAGCGGGTGCTATTTTTAAGGGTTTTAAGAAAAGTTACTTGAACAGTATCATGTGCATAGTCAATCTTTATGTTTTTCAGAATGTAGTTCTCCTAAGTTAAATACAAGACCAAAACGGTCTTGGTTCACGATTTTCTGAAAACGATTGACACCAATATGCATCAGGTACACCTAGAGGTCGACTCAAAAAAGTTGGAAGGCATAGACCAATGTACCTTACAGAACATTGAGCAATCCAGATTGCTTGAGGCTACATCAATTCCCATCACAATACAAAATGTGGAATTTGTAATAGCTTGCATTAAGCATTACAACCCTACCACATGAGAGATTCGTTCTGTGGATGGATGAGTGATATGCAACCTTAGCCCAGGGATGTTGAAAAGTGTTTTTCCATTCCACCATGTCTGACAAATGTGGTCATATCTATGAGAGAATGTGAAAAAGCATTTGAAGTATCAAAGGACAAGTGCTAGAAGAGAATGGCGGAAAAATAACTAAAAGGAAAAAAGGCCAACTTGCCCAAGAATGTGGGACGTGGAGAGTTTCGAGATGAGTATGCAGTGATGATCACTATACTCAACTGTATCATTGGACAAGAGGAGGCAAACCAATTTCAGTTACGGATGTATTGTATCATCGCCAAAATTGTAAGCAACAAAGAGCATTCTGATTGGTCCGCCCTCATCAGTGATACACTCCACAAGCAAATGATTGGATTCTTAGAGGCTCATAGGTTTCACATGTGCTCATATCTTGTATAGCTGATTGCCTTCCAAGGCCAATTCAGAGCATTAAACACTATGGGAGCTTTGGGTGTGCAAAAGGTCCATGAACCTTTTCCGTGACTTGAGTTCACACAAGCAGAAAGGCATTTCAAGCGGATAAATGATCTCTTCCTAATGCACACCGTGAGAGACCTCGACCATGAGATGCATATACACATATCACCAGCAACCAAGGAGACAATGGTGGATTGGGCGGATTGGTTCATCCAGTTACCCACCTTCACCTACATACGCGTATATGGATACAACGGTCATCCCGCCATGTTAGCATGCTATCCATCAAATAGGGTGGTCTTCATGGAATTCTTGCGGCAATTGTTCGAGGTACATTCTCATCTGCATAACAAATGGAAGAAAGCCACAAGCTTTCCTTTCCAGATGGGACTTTACAGGTGCAAGATAGTGGTAGAGGCCAACACCATGGGCTAGGAGACGGTGAGATTTAATCTGACGTATCTCATCGAGAGATGGTCATATGATCCTAGAGGCCTCTATGCAACACACCTTGAGCAACACTCTTCAAAATAGTCGTCTATGGAGGACTATTGGGTCAACCGTGAAGATGAGTTTGATGTACGAAGACACAATTACAACCGGTTTAGACTTCTGCAAATTGCTGATTTCATGACAGAAGACCTAGAGGGCCTATTCGATGATGATGGGGAAGTTATTCTTCCTTCATTCTTCGTAGATTAGGTGGACTCACAACCGCTTGGAAAAGTGGATTGGTATGCCAAGGAAAGTATGTCTATAGAGGAAAGAACAAGTAGGGTTTTCATAAATAGTCAACTCTACTTGGACAGTAAGAGGACGAGGAAGGTAGTTATTCCCCGCATAGAGCCGCCACTGGTTCATTCTTCACTACCTTCCATGTCGAGAGCTAAGCCGAGATAGAAGAAATGGAGTAACCCTCCTAGGGGAGCCAGAATGTCAGGGGAAGAATACAGATTGTTGACACAAATCAATAAGAAGTACATGTGGAGATAGCCACAAATGTGGCAGAGCCAGCCTTAGTAATGGAAGCAGCTACAGTTGAGACAGAGCCAATGATTGAGACAATCACAACTGAGACAAAGCCAATGTTGGAAGTAGTCGCAACATATACAATACCAGAGGTGGAAGTAGAACCTCCCACTTCACCACCACCGCAGCAGTCACCGGTCCCCATTGACTTGTATTCGCCACCACGCGACATAATTGCACAATCCCATTTGTCAGGCATTTAAGGGCCTAACATTCCTTCCAGTGAGACTAGTCAGGATTCATTTTGGCTTGAGAGTCTCCTAGGAAGGAAGAGAGAAAGGCCATCCTACCAGCTAGACTTCACAGAGTTTGATCATGTCCCTCAAGACATGCCAGTAAAGAAGTTGAAGAAGCAGGTTCATGTAGGAAAGAATGCTGACAATGAAGTTTTCATAGAGACAGCTACACCACCTGAGAAAAGAAATGTACATGAGGTAGACGTTAATGACTTTACCTTGTCAAAGGTCAACCTTGGTAAGACCACTCGTCAGGTGGAGGCAACTCTCCTTGAAGTTGCGTTAGTGAGTGTCAAGCAGAGAATGGCTAAGGACGACAAAGATAAAGCAGCCTTAAAGGTTGAAAACTAACAGCTGAGATTATACATATCTAGCTTGATGCACGATACTCCAAGCATCTCTGCATTGCCACGAGAGATGCTAGACCTCCCCACAGAGCAAAATCATCACCAACTGATCCTATATGGAAAACAGTTGAGAAGTCAAGTGGAAGAATTTGTCATCAGAGGACGGTATATACTTGCAAAGTTGTACCAGTTAAGGTGCAAAGCTCATGATCTTCACGCGGAAATTCAGCAATTAGAGCAAAAGGCAGTAGAGAAGAGGCTTGGGGTTGGGATCACTATCTTAGACTTGAAGTTGGCGTATCAATAAGTTACTACAGTGGAGAACATGCAACATCTTTTTGTTTGGAAAGAACAACTTGCATACAAGGTGAAAGCATATGACACCAACTTTGTAGAATTGATTGAGTACCGACAGGTTGTAGCAGGTGTTATCAAGTTCATAAGAACATTTGTAATATCCATCCCTTGCCTTTATCGGCACAAAGGAGGTGCATACATCGAGCTAGCCGAAGTGCAAATACAGTTTCAAAATCTCATCCGTGATAGTTTTTGTGGTGACCCTACTGGTTGCGAGTTGAGTAAGATTGCAGTCATGTCAACAAAGCTGGATGACGCAATTGCAAAATGTATTGAATATTAGCAGCAAATTGTGAGTGGTGAAGAGATGCCGAGGCAACATGTCATCATCCTTCGAGGCATCAATTGTCCAAAGGAAGAAGAAGTCAACAACTGGCTAGAGGAGCTGTTGACTAGAGTTAAAAAGGTGTGAAACACCTAGCTAGGATGCCCTACTCTCCAAAATAGCATTAATGACAAACAAGAGTTAACTTGATGCCTCTTTCCAAGTTAACTCACTGTCCCATAGATCATGCATGTCTATTTCCACTAATTATAGATGTCTATTTTGACTTCCACTAATTATGGATATCTATCTCCACTAATTGTGGATGTCTATTTTGGAGGCACTTTTCTATTTGGAGTTCTCTTTTAGTTTAGTTTCAGTTAACTGAGTAGATTTCCAGTTAATTGCTAGGTTACCTACTTTTAGACATAGGAATAAATCTTGCTGATTGATTGCAAATAACTCAATGTTAACTCAAGGAGACTTTAGGGTTGCCTACTCCTTTGAGTTCTATAAATAAGAGCCTTTGCTCATTATTTTGTAACTTTTCTTCACGACAGCAAAATGCTGAGCTAAAAAGCCTTCGACTTTGTTCACTTAGTATATGTTCTTGAATCATATTTGTTATAGTTAAACACCAAGTACAACTTGTGTTCTCTCCATTCAGATAGGTGTGTTCAATCCATGTTCATGTATTCTTGGTTGATCGCTTCATGTGCGATTCTTTTTGACACAAGTTGCTATCCTAGAGTGTAACCTTTGATCGAAAATTGAGAAAATAAATCAGGAGAGCTACCTTGCCTTTGATCTAAAAATCTAAAAATCTATCATTGTATGTTGTTTTCAATAATCTTCTTTTGATCTACACCTCGGAAAGAGCATTGTCTCTCGTTGGGAATTTAGGTAGTAAGATTATCGTTCTTTGTTGTTTCTAGTAGTGTACATTTCACCCTACACCTCAGAAAGGACATAGTGCCTCCTTGGGAATCCTAAGATATAGCCTACCGTTTGAAGATTACTTGTGTGGATTCTATTTCGGTGTAAATCTGGAAGTTCAGAGCCTTCAAATGTATATTGGGAGATAATTCGTCTAAGTGATCCAACCATTACATTTCCGCTCCTATATTCTCTTGCCTTGTTTATCTAGAGGAGATAGGATAGATTAAAACTTAGCTTAGTTGTAGTTAAGACCTATAGAAACCAGAGAAAACCTTAGCTGCAACTCATTGTGCTTTATGCACCCCTCTTGCCCTGCCACTGAGTAAAAATATAGGAACTTTAGTTTACTGTACTTTTTACGCAAACATCAACAAAAAGAGGGAGCTTCCCCTCCTAATTTGAAGAGCAGTTACTACACACTTGCAATAGCTGATCGTTTCCAATAAGCACTCCAGAGGTGCTAATTGAAACGCCAACACTTGTATAGCAAAAACTCTACCAAAAATAATTGCTATTGATGATTCTTCCATGTAATGTCCCCTTCCAGTTGACATCTCTCAATTCATGAGATTAGCCTATTATGTGACCCTCGTAGGCTGATAGGGTGGATAGAGGGTCTTATTGAGGCTTGGCTTGGCTTCAGTTAGTATAATTATTCAGTTTGGCTTTCATTCGGAGTCGTTTGGACATTAGTTGCTTGGCTTACTATTTTTAGTAAGTGTAGACACTCAGCAGAGCACCCTTGCTATTTTTAGCAGTATGGTCTGGTCATATGCAGATTCAGTCACTTATCACCCGGCTTTAGACGGTTCGTTAATCGGACTTATATTGAGAGAGATATTAATATTTATTTGCCAAAATAAATATTAATTAAGTTGAAGCTTAAATTATAAAGTTATAATATAATTAAATATTATAACTGAAGTGACTTTATGGAAGGGGGCGACCATCATTAAAAGGGGGCCAAGTTCGATTATTAATTATAATTAATTTGGACGCCCAAACTATGGAAATATTAAAAGTGTAATTCAACTTTTATTTAAATGGTGCTTTTTGGAGAGAAGTCGACCCTCTTGAAGAATATAAGGTTTTTCACTTGT
This sequence comes from Sequoia sempervirens, assembly GCA_007258455.2. NCBI lineage: Eukaryota > Viridiplantae > Streptophyta > Pinopsida > Cupressales > Cupressaceae > Sequoia > Sequoia sempervirens. The sequence goes on from VDFB02086081.1 coordinate 113,969,148, forward strand.
GAAAAACTTCATTATGTTATGAAAAAATCGATTTTTGTCACTTCTTCCTTTAGAGAATGGAGCCAAGGGTTTTAGTTGTCTATTCGCATTGGAGAACGAGCCATCTTCAGTGTTGCAGTTCAGAGGCTGTGAGATATTAGCTGATTTATTGCCTGCAGTTGAATAACTTCATTCAGAGGTTATTGCAGATCTTCATGTGAGTTCTTAATAGTCAGTGTTTTGGATCGATTCCTTTCCAGAAGGGAATATTTTTCATTTGCCATCATCTCTCAGATATCTGGCATACTTCCCAAGGTAGTACAAATTTTGTTGCTGCTGTTCAAGGGCCGTACAAATCAGCTTGAGGGCTGTACTTTTCCTGTGAGCTTGGACGCCTTCATTTTTGACCTTCTGCTTGCACTAGATGGGACACCTTGGTCTCTAGAATATTCTGCAGGGGTTTTCAAGCTGGAGAATTACCATTTGATGTTGGCCGTACTCTTCCTTCATTATTTTGGCGGCTGCAATCAGCAAATCAGGTTTTTAAATAATGCAATCAGCTTTGCCTTTTTATCTGCATGCTAGGGTTTGAATATTGTAAGCACTGAGAAAGTATAATAAGACCATTTGCTATCGATTCAATGATCTCTGTGTATCAGTTTTCACCTTATTGAATTTATTATAGATTTTAGAAGCATTTCTTTCAAAATCGCATTATGTTCTTTTTATGCAAAAACTTAAAAAAAACCAGAAACCTTCAAGACACAAAAAAACAAGCAGTTTGAGCATTAGGGTTGAAGTTGAGTCAGAAGGGTTCTTCATAGTGGTATCAGAGCGGTTTCCTGCTAGCCCGAGGGTTTGGGATTCATATGCAGCCACAAGAGGTTGGGTCTCACAGATATTACACTCGCAGGAGAGCTTTGTTTGATAGGGAACGAGGAGTAAACAGGCAGCCGGGTACGATGGCTGACAGAACAAAGATTCCTTGAGATCCTAGGGATGATGATGTAGAGGTCAGACAGACTCTTAGAGATCTTCAGACAGGTCAGCAGCAGGTAGTTGATGTATTACAACAGTTGACCACGGCGATCCAGAGGATTGGTTCACCCAGGAGACCATCACCACGTCGTGATGAGGACAGGAGTGATGCAGGTTCACGGAGGATACCCAGGACTGTTTCACGGACAGCTGATAGGCCTACCCGTCCGACTTTTGTGAGACAGGAGCCTGATGGGCCTATTGTAGATGAGGAGCTTGAGGCAGTGTTCGCTGATATTGTTATGGCAGCGAACGATGAGTGGGAGTTATTGACCCCAGAGGTCAGAGAGAATCACTTTTGACAGGTTTATCACACAGAGGCGAGAGCATTACTGGAACATGCCGGATAGAAGGCCTAGGCAACAGAACAGTGACCTGAAGCACGCCACAAACAAGCTCTCTTTAGCTATGTTTGACGGCAGCAGTAAGGTTACAGCCCAGACTTGGATCAGTAAGTTGGATACCTTCCTTACATTGCGTCCCATGGTGGAGGAGGATGCTATTAGATATGCTACTTTGCATCTTGAGGGGGCAGCTTATGACTGGTGGCATCATGGGATGGTGACACTTCAGCATGACCGTATCACCACTTACGAGGAGTTCGTGGACAGATTGGTGGAACAGTTTGACAAGAAGGATCCTGAAACTTACTTCAGAGATTTGACCTAGTTGAAACAGGTTGGTAGCTTGGATGCTTACATAGGAGACTTCCAGCGGTTATTTGTGATGGTTCCTAACATATCTGAGAGGCGTATGGTTGTACTCTTCGTGGAGGGACTGTTGGAACCAATAAGAGGATGGATCAAAGCATTCGATCCTCTCTCACTACAGGAAGCGATGAAGAAGGCACGCAGCATGGAACTTGCAGCGCCATCTAGCAAGTTCAACTCCAAGAATACCTCTTCATTCAAGGACAACAAGGGATTCAATAATAATAAGGAGAAATCTAATTTTAGGAATGATTCAAAGGGGAAATCAGCAGCACCCTTGGATCGTGAGACTCTTAATGATTTGCACAGGAAGAAGCTTTGCGTCTACTACAAGGGTCCCTACGACGCTAACCATGACTGTCCTTTGCGGCCTAAGGGTAAGGCCAATAGAATTATGTGGGCTTATTATGAGGACTTAGAATCTGAGAATTCCGATCAGCAGGAGAGTTCTGAGGAGTCAGAATCAGAGGCTTCAGAGCCTAAGGCCGGAGCAGAGTCAGAGCTCCAAATCCAGGAGGCACGGTTGTCTAGCATTCAGCAGGAGGGATCTTTCAGACTCCGTGGAGTTTTGGTTGGTCAAAAGGTTATCACCCTTTTAGACACAAGTGCCACCCATAATTTTATAGATGCTAGATTTGTTGAGAAGTGTGGGCTCATAATCGAGGAGTTTGAGGGCATTCGGGTTAAGGTGGCTAATGGTTACACTCTCAGAGGTGACCGTATGATTAAGGACCTCCCTTTGCGCTTGAATAATTATGAATTCAAGGCTGATTATTATGTGGTGAATATGGGAGATATTGATTTAGTTTTGGGCATGAAGTGGCTTCATTCCCTTGAGGAAGTCACACTTCGTCTCAAAGACATGGAGATTTGGTTCGATGTGGATGGAAAGACTCATATTCTGAAGGCCATCCAAGACAGTAACGTCAGGACTATTTCCTTCCGATGGATGGAGAGACTTATGCGTCATGACACGGTTGAGTGGGCTGCTGAGTGCACTTTGACACCTACACACGAGGGACAGCATAAGACCGAGTATCATCCTGACATTCAGCAGTTAAGAGTTAAGCATGGGAAGGTTTTCAATGACATTCCACAAGGGAGACCTCCAGACAGGGGTATTGAGCACATCATAGAGCTTGAGGAGGGTGCTAAGCCCATCATGATTACTCCTTACAGGCATACAAAGCGGCTGAAGGATGAGATAGAAAAGACTATCAAGGAGCTGCTTGCTATGGGTCACATTCGACCAAGTAAATCACCATTTGCTTCTTCAGTGGTTCTAGTGAAGAAGAAAGATGGTACACTTCGTATGTGCATAGATTACAGAGTCCTGAATAAGAGGACTATTAAGAACAGGTATCCCATACCCCGTATAGATGAGCTTATTGACGAGCTACATGGTGCTGTTACTTCTCGAAGATAGACTTGAGGTCGGGATATCATCAGATTAGAGTTCGTGAGCAGGATGTTGAGAAGACCGCTTTTCGCTGTCATTGTGGGCACTTTGAGTTTGTGGTTATGCCATTTGGGCTAACCAACGCTCCAACGGCATTCCAGTCCACCATGAATAGAGTCTTCCACTCACATTTGAGGAGATATGTACTTGTCTTCTTTGATGATATTTTGGTCTACAGCAGGACATGGCATGAGCACTTGGCTCATTTGGATACAGTACTTAGCATTTTGGAGAGGGAGTCCTTGTATGCCAAGGAATCCAAATGTGATTTAGGGATGACCGAGTTGTTATACTTAGGCCATATTATCAGTGCAGGGGGAGTGCGGATGGATCTTGAGAAGATCCGTGCTATTGTAGACTGGCCTGCTCCAACAAACCTTACATAGCTGCAAGGATTCCTTGGGTTATGTGGTTTTTATCATAGATTTGTCAGTGGATATTCACGCCATGCAACACCTATGACAGATTTGTTGAAAAAGGGTGCATTCATTTGAACTCCTAAGGCACAGGAGTGTTTTGTGAGGTTCAAGGAGCTTATGACTACATGTCCAGTGTTGGCACTACCGGATTTTACGAAGCCTTTTGAGCTTTAGTGTGATGCTTCTGGTGAGGGTATTGGAGCGGTGCTTATGCAGGACAAGCACCCGATTGTTTATGAGAGCAGAAAACTCAGTGGACCAAAGAGGCTTTACAGTATTTATGATAAGGAAATGCTGGCCATAATGCATGCCTTGGCCAAATTCAGGCAATATCTTGTGGGAAGTAAATTTTGTATTAAAATTGATCATAATAGCTTGAGGCATTTCCTAGGGCAGCGAGATTTGAATGACCGTCAGCAGAAGTGGGTGAGTAAGTTACAGGCATATGACTTTGATATCACCTATATCAAAGGCACACAGAATGTTGTTGCTGACGCTCTTTCACGCCGGCCTTATCTGAGTTCTATGGTACATATTGCAGAGGACTGGAGGCATTTGATTGTGGCAGAGTATGCCAAGGATACATGGGCATCTGGTATTGTTGAGGGATCTATGGTGGACATCAGGTACACACTTGTGAATGACTTGATCATTTACAAGAACAGGATTTTCTTGATCCCAGGATTAGAGATGAAGAACACCATTATGCGAGCCTTTCATGATGTACCCACAGCAGGGCAGGGCATCCCGAGTACTTCAAAACATACAGACAAGTTCAGGAAAGGTTTACATGGAAGGGTCTTAAGGCAGATGTTCTTCAGTATGTGTGTGAGTGCCCTGTTTGTCAGCAGAACAAGCAGGAGAACACGTATCCGGCAGGGTTGTTGCAGCCACTTCCGATTCCTGATAGGAAGTGGGAATGCCTGTCGATGGACTTTATTACGGGCTTGCCTAAAGCCCAGGGACGTGATTGCATATATGTAGTTGTGGATCGGCTGACGAAGTATGCCCACTTCTTTCCATCTACCACCACTTACACAGCTACACTTGTAGCAGAGGTTTTCTTCTGTGAGGTTTTCAGATTACATGGGTTGCCTTGGAGCATAGTTAGCAACAGGGATAGTCGGTTCTTGAGTCACTTCTGGCAGGAGGTGTACAGACTTTGTGGGACCGAGCTTACACTGAGCACCAGTTACCACCCGCAGACCGACGGTCAGACGGACATAGTGAACAAATGGGTGGAAGGCACCTTAGGAACTACATTGCGGGGCAGCAAAAGTCGTGGGTCAAGTGGATATATTTATGTGAGTATTGTTACAATACTACCTTTCACATGACCATTCAGATGTCCCCCTTCATGGCGTTGTATGGTTATGAGGCGCCTAGTTTTCTTGATTTGCTATTGAGTGACAGTAGAGTGCCTAGTGCTGGAGTTTTATTGCAGGAGAGTCAAGACATTATGAGGGCTCTTAAGGAGAACATTGTTAAGGCATAGAACTAGCAGAAGCAGTATGCAGATCAAAAGAGGACAGAGAGATCTTTTGAGGTGGGAGACATGGTCTATTTCATGCTGCAGCCCTACAGACAGTCTACTCTCAGGAAGAGTGGATTGGAGAAGCTCAAGCTGCGGTATTATGGTCCTTTTAGGATTCTGAGGCGCGTTGGAGAGGTGGCTTATGAGCTAGAGCTTCCAGCGGATAGTAAGGTCCACAATGTTTTTCATGTGTCACGTCTCAAGAAGGCGTTAGGACATTGTGTGGTACCTTCAGCAGTATTACCTCCCTTAGATGATGAGGGAAAGTTGAACTTAGTTCCTGAGTTGATCCTGGAATACAGAGAAAGACAGTTGCGCAGGACGACTATCAGGGAATATTTGGTGAAATGGAGAGATTTACCAGTGGAGGATGCTACGTGGGAGAGTGAGGAGATTTTGCAGCATCCGGAGTTGAGATTGCTTGAGGACAAGCAATTTCAGGAGGGGCGGACTGTAATGTCCCCTTCCAATTGACATCTCTCAGTTCATGAGATTAGCCTATTATGTGACCCTCGTAGGCTGATAGGGTGGATAGAGGGTCTTGTTGAGGCTTGGCTTGGCTTCAGTTGGCAGAATTATTCAGTTTGGCTTTCGTTCGGAGTCGTTTGGACATCAGTTGCTTGACTTACTATTTTTAGTAAGTGGAGACACTCAGCAGAGCACCCCTGCTATTTTTAGCAGTATGGTCTGGTCATATGCAGATTCAGTCACTTATCACCCGGCTTTAGACGGTTCGTTAATCAGACTTATATTGAGAGAGATATTAATATTTATTTGCCAAAATAAATATTAATTAAGTTGAAGCTTAAATTATAAAGTTATAATATAATTAAATATTATAACTGAAGTGACTTTATGGAAGGGGGCGACCATCATTAAAAGGGGGCCAAGTTCGATTATTAATTATAATTAATTTGGACACCCAAACTATGGAAATATTAAAAGTGTAATTCAACTTTTATTTAAATGGTGCTTTTTGGAGAGAAGTCGACCCTCTTGAAGAATATAAGGTTTTTCACTTGTGAAAAACTTCATTATGTTATGAAAAAATTGATTTTTGTTAGTTCTTCGTTCAGAGAACGGAGCCAAGAGTTTCAGTTGTCTATTCGCATTGGAGAACGAGCCATCTTCAGTGTTGAAGTTTAGAGGCTGTGAGATATCAGCTGATTTATTGCCTGCAGTTGAATAACTTCATTCAGAGGTTATTATAGATCTTCATGTGAGTTCTTAATAGTCAGTGTTTTGGATCAATTCCTTTCTAGAAGGGAATATTTTTCATTTGCCATCATCTCTCAGATATCTGGCATACTTCCCAAGGTAGTACGGATTTTGTTGCTGCTGTTCAAGGGCTGTACAAATCAGCTTGAGGGCCATACTTTTCCTGTGAGCTTGGACGCCTTCATTTTTGACCTTCTGCCTGCACTAGATGGGACGCCTTGGTCTCTGGAACATTCTGCAGGGGTTTTCAGGCTGGAGAATTACCAATTGATGTTGGCCGTACTGTTCCTTCATTATTCTTGGCGGCTGCAATCAACAAATCAAGGTTTTAAATAATGCAATCAGCTTTGCCTTTTTATCTGCATGCTAGGGTTTGAATATTGTAAGCACTGAGAAAGTATAATAAGACCATTTGCTATCGATTCAATGATCTTTGTGTATCAGTTTTCACCTTATTGAATTTATTATAGATTTTTAGAAGCATTTCTTTCAAAATTGCATTATGTTCTTTTTATGCAAAAACTTCAAAAACACCATAAACCTTCAAAACACAAAAAAACAAGTAGTTTGAGCATTAGGGTTGAAGTTGAGCCAGAAGGGCTCTTCACATTCCAGCCAGTAGTGAATGGGATATAACTGTAGAAATGAAATAGATATTGTTGGGAAGCACCTCTACATATCATTGATAAATTTTTCAAAACCTAAATACTCTAAAATTTGTCTTCATAGAAGACATCACAAATTTCTTATAACTGAACAACTGTTCACTAAAGCCCAGTTGCGATTCCTGAGTGAATTCACCCTTCAATGGAATTGAGTTCTCATTCAATGCATCCTGAAACTTGAGGGTTTTTGTCCTCCAGTTCCTAGAAAGCCAAGCTCTCCAAAATTCCCAAATTCTTCAAAGATAATATTTCAATTGATAAAATGAATTCCTTTTTGCCACCTTTTATAGTCGACCTTTTTATATTTAATATTAAATATCCACCATTATAAAATAACTTTATTTAATATTTGAGTATATTATTTAATAAAGTTATTTTAACGTTTATTAATTAATTAAATATAAATGTCCACAATTATTAATTTAGGACAATTTAGAATTTAATTAATCAAATTAATTCGTGTCGACTATCTGGAAATTGGGGACATTACAGTCCTCCCTTCCTAGAGATTGCTTGTCCCCAAGCAATCTATACCTGTATACCATTGCCCAAATACCAGGATCCCAAATAGACCTATAGAATGCTCCACCGTACCTTTGCCGCGTCAACTTAACTGAACCCAACAACTTTGTCAATCTTTGTTATCATGTGAAACAAACTACCACTCATATGAATCCTTGGATACCATAGCCAAGTTGAGAGTCTACCATCTCAACATCTAATGACTTTTGCTATGCCACTTTGATTACAGCTAGAATGCCAATGTGCCAAGTCATTGATTCCCGTTCTTGTATCCAACCTTATGGTGGAAACAAACTAGGAGACCTACAAAATTTGGATTCTTCGTCTGAAGACAAAAGCATCTCATACCAGAGTGATCTATGAAATCCTTCATCCATCCCACTCTTATGTGTCATTAGAACATCCTCAAATTATTCACTTGTGGGTGACAGAAAAATGATGAGCATACCTCACTATGCAATCAAGGTGAAATTCATCGGCTTCTGTCAATGGAATTCTTGAATAATCACTTGGATTCCATATCTCACCATTCCCATCGCAAAAAATAGGAGGTGCTGTCTCCAAACCCCCACGAAACTCATTTAATTCATTTTGTTGCTATATTTTGTATAGAAAATATCTTTTTTTTTTTTTTCAAAAAAAAATGTTTTTAAAAATTTAAGTGTTTTTTAAGGTGTCGAGTTTTGCCAAATACTCGAGCCGATTTTTGTTTGGCTTCCAAGTACTCTTTGAGTCCGAGTTTGCAAACTATGTAATGGAACCATTTGAAATGATCAAATTTCCTTTGGCAGCAATTGACATCTCTGGAATTATTTGCCAACAAAGAAAGATTTGATGTTTATTGTAACTTTTGGTATATCACTGACATGCTTAGGAAATGGAGCTATAGTTGTTTGAGCAATATAGGCTCCATGAACTAGTGTCTTGTGAGTCGCTGAAGGTATAGGAATCGATAGCTCAATTGGTGGAGGAAGATCAATGTACCCCCCCTAAAGCCTAATCCTTCAAATTGTCATCATCCTTAAAAGAAGACAAAGACTAAGGAAGTCTAATGACAAAAGCACAAGAAGTGTCTATGCAAGTCCCTCTCAAATGTGACCGAAGAAGGTTGTGAGGATTCAAAGTTGTCAAATTTAAACAATTAGGATGAATCACAAACCTTGCTAGTTACAATGATCACTTGTTCATTCATGCCTTGAATTGGAAGTCCATTTGGCGAAAGCTTAATAGTTTTGCTATGTCTTGAATGTGTTATTTGTTAGATGAATATAACTTTTTTGTGAAAGTGAAGCTACTTACAAAACTTTTTGAAGCTATTCTTTATCTACCTCAGCATTTCATTCTCTTAAAATATTTATAGAAGTTTTACCACCAACAAGTATTTTGTCAATATTACAATGATTGACAGTAGAGAAGTGTGATTTTGACATGATCATATGATATCTGGCCTCTAAGTCAATAATTCAATCATACGAAGAAGCTTGAGCTATAGTAGGGAGTGCAAGTGCATAATTGTATATGAAATTAACAAATGCAAATGATTTCTTATCACCTAATGAAAATTGTGAGGAAGGATTATAGAATTTGTACCACTTAAGATTGTGCTTCTTTAGTGTAGTTTCTAGTTTTTCTGTTTCTTGTAGCATATGAAGTTCATATGAACCTTACATATGTAGTAATTGCATGTCTTAGGTTCCTTCTTTGAATTTTGTGATGGAGAATATGGCTCATAATGTTTAAATTGACCATTCTTGAAGACATTTGACTCATTTGATGGTGTTTTTATTTGCTTCAGATTCTTTGAATTGTTTTCTTATAGTTCATTTTTTTGGAGTAATGAGGTGAAAGTTTTCCCATTTGTTTGAGTTCCTCTTGTTCACGTGTCAACCACTCACAAGAAAACATGAAATGTAGGTAGCGTGAACTTGGCATTCTATGAATCCATATTGGTGTAATTGGTGGAAACATAGCTTGCAAACTAGGAAAGTACGCGGTGAATTGCTGAATATTCATGAGTTTTTGTAGATGGTGGCTATTTGTAGTGTTTATGTTGCGAAAATGTGTCTCAACCTTGTAGTTACATAAGGTATTGTTGATACATTAGGTACTGTTGATACGTTAGCGATGGGAGACCGTAGGGTGTTTTCATCCCCCAGGTGAGGGGTCTAGGGGCCGCGTGCCTTGGTGGGGGCTTGGGGGCAGCGACTCCGAAAGGTAAATTTTAATTATATTTTATTATTGTAAATTTGGACTCTTCATCATTATGTCTTATATCTGACGGTCCATATTTGGTTGGCTTGACTTTACCTAGAAGGAAACCCTATTTTATGAGGGCATTGTATTATGATTGTGTATTGTGATGTATTCTGAGAGTCTGATAGTGGTCGTGTTGCCTCTAGATCTCTAGTTGGTGATACTCCTATGAGAAGCTTGCTCTGCAAGTATATTGCAATCTTTGTGATTTTTGAATAATATATTGGGCAGCTTTTGGAGTGTGGGGTTTTTCTCTCGAAAGGGTTTTTCCCATGTAAATCATTGTGTTGTGGTATGTATGATATTTATGTTTATTTCTGTTTAAATTTTTGTAACTATTAAAGATTTGTAAAGTTTCGCATTATCCTCTTAAGATTAGTGTAGGAAGTTGTTCAACTACCTTAGCTTCCATACAATTTACTCGTAGGAGTTTTGATGTTGAGTCTTACAAAAAGCTCACCAAGTTTTTTGTTGAATATTTTCTGAAAACTTAGCAAGTCCAATTGTTTTGCTCGCCCCTCTAAAAAATGTGCAAACAATGCAAGAAAAAGCTATAAGATGTTTTTTTCCTTGAAAATCCCTATTCAACCAAGTTGAACACTCCAAATATATCGTATTCTACCTTTTAAAAAGTTATGAACTTGGTGTGCACCATAAAGGTTTGTGTGCCCCTAGTCCTTCATGAGGGTCATTGCCTCTCAATTTTGTTGAGCGTGTTGCTTCCACCTCTAAGCCCCCACTAAACTTTTTTGCTAAGTTATTGTTTCGGGTATGGGTGTGGGTAGGGTATTGGAACCCGATACGATTGTATGCCATTTATTTCCTTGGGTACAAGTATGGGAATATATATACATATATATATATATATATATATATATATATACATACATACATATATATTTATATATTCATATATACATATATATACATATGTACATATACATATACATATACATAAGATTTAACAATTATGCAACATAAGAACACACGATTTGCGTGGAAACCCTTACGGGAGAAACCCACAACAAAATATTGCTTTTTATATAAATCTCTTTTACAATTTTTGTAGGCACTGACCTACAAAAGACACCAATCCCCTCTTATACAATTTGTGAGCACCAACCATTGGAGACACCAATTCCCACTTGTAGAATTTGTAGGTACCAACTCATTGGAGACACCAATCCCCACAACTGAGCACCAACTCAGCAAGAGACACCAATCTCTTTGATATGAGGCACCAACCTCATCAATATGGGGCACCGACCTCTCCAATATGAGGCACCAACCTCTTAAATAGAATCTTGTGTTCTTGAGAATAAATCTTCTTTACAAATAGCCTTTAATGATCTTATTTTATATTCTCCTCAAATATTCACACACAAATCCTCATATATTCACTTTCTTAAATATTCATACACAAATCTCCATCTATTCTTCTTCTTAAATCTCTTTTTGTTCTTGAATGATATATCTTTGTGGCACACACACTTCCCTTCTTCACAAATCTTCTTGTATGATATTACATTTATTCCACACTTCTTACACATTTCTTATTTGCTTTTATATCTGCATATTTCTATGAAGAGATACATCCTTTCAAAGATAATGATCCTTCAAATAGTCATGACTCATCTTAACTAATAATTGCCATCTTTTCGAATTTGATTGCTGCCTTTTCACATGTATCCACAATAATATATTTTTAATCTCCACACACTTCTCTATTCACTAATAGGTCTTCCTTTCTACCACACACCTATTTATATCTTTACATCTCAATGAAGAGTTGCATCTCTTTGAAAAGAGATAACTCTTTAAAAGGATATGTCCTTTTGTTAAGATTAATTGCTGCCTTTTAATACTTTTTCTTTCTCCTTAATGGCTGCGTTTGAATGATTTTCTATTATTTTTTAATTGTTCATTGGTCATAGCTCTTCAACATGTCTCTTGACTATTCTTAATCAGATCTTCAATTAATAATATTCATTCACTTCATTCTTCTATATTCCTCCTATTTACTTCATGCTACATATTCTAATTCCATACACTTCTTTTTTGAATGATAAAACCTTCCTCCCTTTTTTATTCTTCACCCACTTGTTGATGTGATTTTCGTGATTGCACCAACACAGAATAAAGTCGCCAACGGCTACCCTATTCTCTCTTGATCAAAGTATCCAGCATGCTAAGATTGCGAGAGAGTTCGTGCATTCAACTCCAAGATTCCTTCAGTGCAATAGAATACCCTCAGTTGGCTTGATGTGTTTTTGTTGGTATTTCAAGGGGACTTACGCAATTGTTCGACAGTTGATAGCAGACAACAGATTAAGGGTTTCACGTGGTTTGAATGATTTGGCAGGTGAGCAAAAGTTCCTAACACTAACTAGAAATGAACTGAATTTAAATGAGTGTAGGGATAAGAAGGTTCTAAATTCTACTCTAAGACTTCAACCAAACTCTGCTCCGCCTCGCGTTGGACAACTTACACAAAGTTGGTGCAATCTTCAAGGGAGTGGCAAGAGATTTTCAAGTCGCAATTCGACATCAAGACACCATCAAGACGATGCATGCCGAGACGTAAATCACAATTGACGTTAAGCTTGTAAAATTTTCCACTTGACCACACAAGGCAAACTTGCCGTCAGCAAGCTACTAGTGGTATGGACTAAAACGAAGTTGCCTTGATTAACACCACAAATCCACAGCTAACATCTACTTGCATGAAAATGAAATTACACTACTTTACGCTACTTGAAGTAGAAGGGATGAAGAAACTTTGCTAGCTACTTATAACAAAGATGAATTCACCATTCAATGAAAGATCTTTTATTATAATAGTTTTCACAACAATCTCTTACAAAGTTTTCAAGGGAAAACTTTCCTTTTCCTTCAAACTATGCTATGCTAAGCTATTACAACTAAAGTGTCTCTGCTCTACTCTCTAGTCTGATCTAGTGTCTAACTAAATTACAAAAGAGGGAGGATGCACCTTTATATAGCTGGCCAAGTCCAACGGACGACTCAGATTCAATTACAATGAAGGGCTCAGAATGAGCCACATAAACCCTAACCCTAAAAATGCCACCAAGAAGAGTGGGGTAATAAATGAGCAATTAATGGCCACCATCTTCTAGAAGATTCTTGTTTGTAAATGCGTTCACACTGTTCTTCTTTATGACTGCAAACTGATCATCATTGCTTCGACTTCTTGAAAGGGTATGGCAGGCACGTTCTCAATCTGAAACTTCAAGACGACAACTTCTTTCTCGTGCTTGATGATGATTTTCCTCCTTGATGTTGTTCTTTAACTTTGAAGTACTTGCTTGGGTTTCCATTTTTTATTTTTTTTCATCTTGAGCTTTGAAAACATTTTTTCCTTGCCTCTTTAGTTGGGCACATACTAGGTCTCAACACTTAGCCATTTCTTGCAACTTTTCTTCCTTCATGATTTTATCACCTTGGACTATCTGCTTCATTACTTCAAATCACCGTGCCTTGGCCTTGGTGTTCACCCTGCAAAACAAGCAAGGGGAAGAGCATCAGAACACTTCATAATACAAATTCACTTTACCTACCTGATTTTCATGCTTTGACTTCCAAGGTCTAAGTGATCTTTGGATCTGATGGGGTTTATCACTTTTCCTCTAACAAACTTTGTCCTTAACTTCTCCATGCCTTAGCCAAATTTCCAACCTATCTGCCTTGAAAATAATTCATTTCCTCTAGAACATTTCATCAAGCAGGCGTTTGAGTAAAATCTCTATTTTAGAATCTCCAGAGATGTGTAGAAGACTTCAAAATCCATCCCCTGTCGCAAATATACAGTACCCAGAAGAAAATTCCCCTCAGAAGGCGCAAAATCCATGGGTATACAAATGAAGGGGTTCATTTAATTTTTTATTATTCTTGCCTTAGAAAAATATTTCTCAGTTGAATTTATTCTTACTTATTCTCCTTGGGCGTAGTTGGAGATTTTCATCACTTGGAAAATATTTTACGAGTCTTCTTCACCAGCTGGGCGTATGTGGAGTGTTGTGGTTTCAATTTCCAACGCCTTAGTAAATTTCCAAGACACCTCTACAAACTAAGGCGCATTTGCCTCTTCTAACTTTCATTTTTAGTGCCTTGGAAGTTTTTCTCATTCCTTGTCATGCTAGGTGCATTCAGCCCTCCAAGCTTCTCGCTTTTCCTACTTAGAAAATTTTCAGACTTCCTTTTCCAATCAAGGGCGCATTTTGAATAGTAAGCTTTCAGTTTATAATACTTAGAAAATTCTCCACTCCCCTCTTGAGTTGAGGCGCATTTTGAGGTCTGAGCTTCTGATTTGTGATACTTAGAAACTTTTAAGCCTCTTCTTCTTCTCAAGGCGCATTTGGAGTAGGCGGCTTCAAATTTCAAGTACTTAGAATATTTTCTCCATGGCATCTTCATCTTAGGCGCACATAGAGGTAACTACTTGAAGTTTCAAGGACTTAGTTAACTTTCAACCACTTCCTCTCTACCTTAGGTGCATATAGGGGGTCAAGCTTCAAATTTCAAGGACTTAACTAAATTTCTCATGCTATCTCCTTCCAAGGGCGCATTTTAGAGGGTGTACTTCAAGTTTTGAAGACTTAGTAAATTTTTTTCCAACCAGCCTCAAGGCTAGGGCACATTTGGGGCCCTGAGCTTACTGAGCTTACAATTTTCATGACTTAGAAAATTTTCATCTATCCTCCTTCTGACTAAGGCGCATTTCACCCATGGAGCTTCCAATTTTCTAGACTTAGACAAATCTTGACCTCTCCCAAGTTGCTAAGGCGGATTTGAGGAGGGCTACTTTCAATTTATCAGGCTTAGATGGATTTTCTAGCTCATTTCTAGACTCAAGGTGATTCTTCTGATTGTTCATGATGTCTTTAGCTTACCCTAACCCGCTATTTTTAGAAAGTTTCGCAATTCTTGCATTTCAAGCTGATTTTGGGCTCTGGAAGGCTTGATTTTCGTTTTACCCTGATCCTCGTGACATGATTGAGTTGTTGACGCTTGATGCCTGCATGCCCTTGCTATTTTTAGTATCCTGCTAAAAATAGTAACTGTTCAAAATGAGCCCAAATTTTGCGTGCAAACTGCCTGAAGGATGTTGATCATGATTGGATGCTGCTTCTGTGTGAACATCATGTTTCGCCCTACTTTTTAGGAAACCCTAATTCCTCTCTACAGGCCTGCTAAAAATAGTAAGTGCTTGATTTCCGAACCTTTGTAACTCCGTTTGACCTGAAATTTGCGCCATGGGGTCCTCATCACTTGCTTGACTTGCTCACAATGGTGTCTCAAACTGTCCTGCTATTTATAGCATGTTTCTGGAGGTGGTTTACTATTTATAGCAATTGCTTGATTTCATGACTTCCCCAACTCCGTTTGACTCGAAATTTGAATGTCGTGACCCTCAGTGGTAGACTTGCCCGTCCACATTGGTGCCTGATGCTGACTTACTATTTATAGCCTGTTTCTGGAACGGCTTACTATAAATAGTAAGTGCTCCGATTGCCTTCAAATTTTATCGGTGGATAGCTTGAAAGATACTGATCGTAGTGGGATACACCGGTTTTCAAAATTTTTGGCATTTTACCCCTCATTTTGGGTCCCGAAGCTGGAAACCCTAATTTGACTTTCATGTCTATCAAATGACCTTCGTTTGACCTCGTTTCTGTTGCATGCCGGTCAGTTTGTGATTCTGAAGTGCTAGGAGGCGCTGCCAGAGTGGACCTGCTAAAAATAGTAAGTTACTGAAAAAGTGATCATCTCCATTTGCATGTCATGTCACTGCGTAGCTCTTGAAAAACCCATAAAGAATAACTCGACATGTGCTGAAAAGCCCTGCTTACAAACTCTAAAAATAGCCTTTGAAGATGGCTCTTGAAAAAGTCATGATCCTGGTTTGCATGTTATACCACTACGAAGCCCTCGAAAAACCCACAAGGAATATGCTGACATGCGCTGAAAACTTGAAATGCAAACCCTAAAAATAGCCCCTGAAGGCTGAATACTGAAAGTCATCGTCTCATTTTGCATGTTATATCATTGCGTAGGTCTCAGAAAACCCAGAAAGAATCTGTAGACATGCATTGAAGAACTTTGCATATAAACCCTAAAATTTTGCTCCCGAAACTGAACTTGCTAAAAATAGAAAGTTGTCCGTTTTAGCTCAAAATTTGCAGACGAGTAGCCTGACATGCCCTGGATGCAGTGTGACTGAGAGAACTTCAATAGTGCTGAGAGAACTCCCCAAATCTGGTACTTACTAAAAATAGTAAGTCGTCAAAATTCGATGAAATTTAGTTCAGAACCTGTTGGAAGCATGCTGACAACAATGTTAGCCTCGGATTCCAAGTTACTTACTCCATTTGACTTCAAATTGGCTGGAAAGTTCAAAACCCTAATTCTTAGGCTTGGCCAAAATTTCACATTTAAGCTCAAAGGCGGGCACATTCTGGAAAGATAGACAACAGAAGAGAGAGACAAAGGGAGAGACAAAACCAAAGCCAAAAGACCATAATGGAGCAAAAATTAAAGGGGTCCCCATTTTAAATGGGTTGATGTGTGAAAAGGTCACAACACCACTCTTGAATGATAAAACTTTCCTACACATAACATCTCATGGAATGAATTCTCTTAATATCTTGTCTCATCACGAGACACAACCCTTCATCGTACCCTTGTGACTTTTGGTTAAAACTAATCTTTATTTAATTAATTAATTTCTTTATCATGTAAGAAGTGCTTCATAATATATCTTCTATTCATTCCCTATTCCTTTATTGAATTCAATTTACTTCATCATTGATATATAATTCATTTCATTATTGATATATCTTTTGTGGCTGCACTCACACACTTCATCTTTTATCCACTCTTCTCAATCTGATTTCAGTTGGTTTTCAAACATTGATTAGTGGCCTTTGGCCTCTATCCATAATCAAATTTCTTCTGTTGACAAAGTGCTCTTCTCACCTTTGACATCAACGACAATTCTAACAATCTCTCATACTCTTTTGACATCAATGCAATCAATTCCAACAATCTCCCTGCTTGTCATTGATGACAAACATAATTCTCCCCCTTTCTCTAGCTCTTCAATGGAAAAGGGATGTAACATACTTTTATCCACAAATAGATCATGGGAAACATGCATTCATATTCTTTGTGGTCAATACTCACATCTACTGCAATAAGAATATACTTCTCTCCTTGTCAGAGATTCTCTTATGCTCTCCCTTTCTCCACTACACTATCCTTTGTTTCTATATTGCTTGGGTGACATATTTACTCGATAGCTGCCCAAAACTAAATAGGATCATCTTCTTAATTTAACAAATCAGGAGTTTTTTTAGCTATCTCATTATTCTCTACACATCTTCAACTCTTCCTTGTCTATCCATGGCTGCTAAATGAAAAAAGTCATGCTTTTGACATTAATGGCATCATTCTCCTTTTCCTTTAACTCTCTCAAAGAATCTTCATCAGCTGATCTATCTCTGAATTTTCTTTTCCACAGAGCTAAAAGATGATCAATGATTAACTCCCCCTAAATTTGTAGTTCTCCTTATGAACTTAGTGATACCTCTTGTGCATGAAGTGCATAGATTTCTCCTTCCCTTGGTGATGCTTCTTCTTCCAAACTTTAGTAGGTTCTTTCCTTTTCTTACCCATGGTTTCCTTTTGTTGATGATAGCAGTGTCGGGCTTCTACTTCCAGCCCAGATTATTCATTGAAGAACAAATTAAATGAATAGCCTAATGGCTATTTAATTTTTTAAGGTGACTTTTGGTGAAGAGGCGCTTCACCATTACATATCATATAATATTTAATTATTGTTAATGAGGCTGACTTGTTTTCTTCTGCCACCCTTGAAGAGATATGATCTTTGGAGGCCGACATCATGGTTCTAGGAGATGCGATTCTTGTAGAAGGCCAACATGAAGATTTGAGGAGATGTGTCCTTTCCTTCTCATTTGTATATATTGAAGTTGATCATTTGTTATTTCACATTGATCATTCCATTCATTGCATAGTTCGTGAGTTTTTCAAGGGCGATATACTTCAAGTGCAGATCATATATTTGTAGAAGGCTGAGATCTTGTTGAGGGAGATTGATATCATCAGCAAGGAGAAGTATTATATCCTTCTGTGTTTGCATCCAGTTGTGGTGATATTGCTTGGCCTCATAATCGGCCTCATTGTAAAAGAGATAATTGTTTTACATTCAATATATAAGCGATATATTGTTGCTGGGTTTTTCTCCCTCAAGTGGAGTGTTTTCCCAGGGTATATTCTGTGTTTATGTGTCTGAATTTGAATTAAAATCTGCTTATCTAATCTGATCCTAAAACTAACATGGTATCAGAGTGGGTATAAGAAAGATCGTGATCAGATTTCTCATAAACAGCGCTTTCATACACTCTTATTCTCATTCTCTTGCATCTATCTTATCATCAAGATGTAGAATGGGCTCAAGATTGAAGATAGACTCGAGGGTGCTGCCAACTTCACATCTTGGAAGTTTAGAGTAATGCTCGCTTTGGAAGAAAATGAGTTAGCTGAGTTTGTGGAGGGCGAAGTTCCTGAGCCGTCCAATAAGAATGAGAAGTCTCAATGGAGAAAGAATTGCACTAAGGCAAAGAAGATGTTGGTAGACTCCGTGAAGGACCACCTTGTGCCAATCATCTCCAAGTTGAAGACAGCAAGGGAGATGTTCAAGACCTTGGAGGAGATGTATGAGATTAATAACACAAGTAGAGCTCTTGCATTAAAGCAACAACTTCATCATATCAAGATGGCGAAAGGAGATTCCGTCATCACATTCTTCATGAAGATCACCGAGTTGAGAGATCAGCTCTCTACCATTGGGCATATTGTTGATGACAAGGATTTGGCTATGTTGGCTCTTAATTGTCTTCCTCAATCTTGGGAGCCATTCTTCCAAGGTATCAGTGGGAGATCAAAACTTCCTAAGTTTGATCGTTTGAGGGCGGATTGTATCCAAGGAGAATCAAGATTGGCTGCAAGAGGCATTGGGCAAAGTTCTACAAATGAAGAAATTCATGTACTTGCCGCTCAATCTTTGAAGAAGAAAGGAAGAGAAGGGAAGAAAGGCTTCTTCAAGAGGAATAGAGATAAAGGATCAGATGGTGCCCCTGCATCTAAGAAGAAGAAGGACCTCTCCTGCATACAATGCTTCAGATGTGACTAGTTTGGTCACTATGCAAAGGATTGTCCAACCAGACCTAAGCAACAGGCTTCAATTGCAGATGTGGGTGAGATCTCTCCTCAGAAGGATTCAAGTGGTTTTCTATTCTATTCTGCCTTATCAAGCAATGTGCCTATGGACAACAACACATGGTTGATTGATAGTGGTGCCTCCCGCCACATCATTGTGTTTAGAGAGCATCTATTTGATTTGGTGGAGAGAGATTCTAGTGTTCAAGTCATTATTGGAGATGATGCAAGTTATGTTGTGAAAGGTGTTGGGACCTCCTCTCTTCACTTAGATTCTAGAATCTCTTTATAGTTGAGTGATGTGCTATTTGTTCCTGGTATCAAGCGGAACCTTGTCTCTATCTCAGCCTTGGAATACAAGGGATATCAAGTTGCACTCTCCGAAGGCAAAGTTCTTGCATGGCCGAAGAACTCAAGTATCAAGACTACCCAAGTGATTGGAGTACGACATGAGAGTCTGTATAGACTTTGCACTCGTCCACTTCAGGCTTTGTTGCATGATTCATCAAGTTCTTGTGAGCTTTGGCATAGAAGACTTGCTCACCTTCACTTTAGAGCACTACCAACCATGGAGAAGATGGTCATGGGCCTTCCTAAACTCAACCAAGAGCATGAAGGCACTTGCAGAGGTTGCACATTGGGTAAGAATACTGAAGGTCCATTTCATAGTAGTGAGAGTAGATCTAAAAATATTCTAGACCTTGTTCATTTTGATTTATGTGGTCCAATGTCTATTGCTTCTTTGAGTGGTTTCTTCTATTATATAATTTTTATTGATGACTACTCTAGAAAGACTTGGATTTATTTCTTGAAGTCTAAAGAATCTGAGGAAGTACTTGAAAGATTCAAGGAATTTAAAGCTCAGGTAGAGAACTTGTCCAGGAAGGGGATCAAAGTTCAGAGATCCGACAACGGAGGAGAATACATCTCTGTAAGCTTCCGTAACTTTTGCATTGAAGTAGGGATTAAGAGGGAGTTTTGTGTCCCTTACAATCCTCAACAGAACGGTGTTGCAGAAAGGAAAAAGAGATCTATTGTAGAAGCAGCTAAAGCCATGATACATGATCAAGATCTGCAAACCTCCCTTTGGGCTAAAGCATCTGGGACAGTTGTATATGTTCAGAATAGAAGCCCTCACCGCATTCTGGAGAACATGACTCTTGAAGAAGCTTTCACAGGTGTGAAACCAGAAGTAAGTCATTTGAGAATCTTTGGTTGCCTTGTATATGTTCATGTGCCTAAAGATAAAAGGACAAAGTTGGAACCTGTTGATGTGATTTTCGTGATCGCACCAACACAGAATAAAGTTTCTCAACGGATACTCTATCATCTCTTGAACAAAGTATTCAGCATGCCAAGATTGCGAGAGAGTTCATGCTTTCAACTCCAAGGTTCTGATAATGTAATAAAATACTCTCAGTTGGCTCGATGTGTTTTGCTGGTATTTTGTAATGTCCCCTTCCAGTTGACATCTCTCAAAGCTTATGATTAGCCTATTATGCGACCCTCGTAGGCTGATAGGATGGATAGAGGGTCTGGATGGAGCTTGGCTTGGCTTCGGTTGTCAGAGTTTTCAGTTGGCTTTCGTTCGGGATCATTCAGACACTATTTGCCTGAATTGCTATTTTTAGCAGTATTTGGCAATCAGCGGAGTACCCCTGCTATTTTTAGCAGTATGGTTTGGTCATGAGCAGAATCAATCACTTCTTCACCAGCTTCAGACGGTTCGTGAATCAGACATATTTTGAGGGAGATATTAATATTTTAATTGTTTAATTAAATATTAATTATTGAAGCTTATATTATAAAGTTATAATATTAATTAATATTATAACTTAAGTGATTTGTCTCAAGGGGTCGACCATCATTGAAGGGGGCCACTTTTAATTATAAATTGTAATTAAAAGTGAGTTTGAAACTATTGAAAAATTGAAAAGAAAAGTTCGAATTTATTTAAATGATGCCTAATTGAGAAAAGTCGAACTTGTGAGGAGATATAAGGGTTTTCATTGGGTTTTGAGCTCATTATGATTGAAATCGAATTTTTGCTGAGTCTTTCTTCTGAGAACAGAGCCAAGGGTTCCAGTTTTCAACTTGCATTGGAGAACGTGCAATCTTCAGTGTGTGCAGTTCAGAGGCTGTGAAATAATAGCGGATTTATTGCCAGTCAGAGAGGTAGCTTCATTCAGAGGTTGTCACAGAATTACACATAGATCACATCATTCAGGGTTTTGATTTGAAACTCTTCCGGGAAGGGTTCATTATTCTAGGTGCCTATTTCATAAACTCCAGGCAAATATCATGCAAGCCGTACAAATCTCTTGCTGCTGCTAAAGCCGTAGCTTGCTGCTGCTGCAGGGCCGTACCATCTTAAAAAGGCCGTACTTTTTGTCTTGGGAAAAACACCTTCCTTTCTGGCATTCTATCTTCACCAAATGGGGCGCGGTTGCATCTGGAACCATGTGAACTCCAGGCAAATATCATGCAAGCTGTACAAATCTCTTGCTGCTGCTAAAGCCGTAGCTTGCTGCTGCTGCAGGGCCGTACCATCTTAAAAAGGCCGTACTTTTTGTCTTGGGAAAAACGCCTTCCTTTCTGGCATTCTATCTTCACCAAATGGGGTGCAGTTGCATCTAGAACCATTTGAGATCAACAGACGGAGGGAGAAGTAGGTTCCTGTGAAGGCCGTACCATTTCATGTACTTTTCAGCTTGCTGCAATAACCAGGTTTTCATCAAAATAATGTTGCTTTCTTTGTTGCAAGTTATCAGATCTTAGTTGTAATCAATTCTGAAGATCAATAAATAGTCTGTCATCGATAGATTCAGTAGATTCTATCATTTCCAATGTTGTAATATTTCCTTTGAATTTATTAGTAAATTCTTTTCAAAATCGCACCTCTTTGGTTTATACAAAAAAACACAAAAAAATCAAAAACGAGAAAACAAACACTCAAAACTAGCAGTTTCAGAGATCAGTTAGAACAGGGGTTTCTACAGTGGTATCAGAACTAAATCTTGCCATCCTGAGGGTTTAGCAATCTTATGCAGCCACAAGAGGTTGGGTCTCACAGGTATTATACTCGCAGGAGAGCAATGATTGACAGGCAACAGGGTTTGAACAGGCAGCCGGGAAACATGGCTGACAGAACAGATATTCCTCAAAACCCTAGGGATCAGGATGATGCAGAGGTTCTAGACACTCTTAGAGATTTACGAGCAGGTCAACGGCAGTCCAACGATGTGCTACAGCAGTTGGCAGTTGCAATCCAGAGGTTAGGTATGCCGAGGAGACTGTCACCACAGCGTGACAAAAACAGGAGTGATGCAGGATCCCGGAGAGCACCTAGGACTGTTTCACGGACGGCAGACAGGCCCACTAGGCCTACTTTTGTGAGACAGGAGCCCGATGAGGCTATTGCAGGTGAGGAGCATGAGGAGTTGTTCGCAGACACTTATGGCAGCGAACGAGGAACGGGAGTTAGTACCACCTGAGGTCAGAGAGAGGATCACTTTTGACCGATTCATTACACAGAGGAGAGAACATCACAGAGGTCGACAGGATTGGAGGCCTAGACATCAGAACAATGATCTGAAGCATGCTACAAACATACTCACTCTAGCGATGTTCGACGGTAGTGGCAAGGTTACAGCTCAGGCCTGGATCAGTAAGCTAGACACTTTCCTCACATTATGTCCCATGGCTGAGAGGGATGCTATCAGGTATGCGACATTGCATCTTGAGGGGGTAGCTTACGACTGGTGGCACCATGGGATGGTGACACTCCAGCATGATCGGATCACCTCATATCAAGAGTTCGTGGACAGGTTGGTGGAACAATTTGACAGGAAGGATCCAGAATCCTATTTCAGAGATTTGGCTCAGTTGCGACAGAGTGGCAGTGTGGAGTCTTACATAGGTGACTTCCAGCGACTGTCAGTTATGGTTCCTAATATATCAGAGAGGCGGCTTGTAGTGCTTTTCATGGAGGGACTGATGGAACCATTGAGAGGTTGGATCAAAGCCTTTGATCCTCCTTCGTTACAGGAAGCTATGAAGAAGGCACGTAGTATGGAGTTGGCAGCACCTTCCAGCAAATTCAACTCCAAGAACACTTCTTCATTCAGGGACAATAAAGGATTTAATAAGAATAACCAGAGATCTGATTTTAAGAGTGACTCGAAGGGGAAATCAGCAGCACCACCCCTGGATCGCGAGGCTCTTAATGATCTACGCAGGAAGAAGCTTTGCTTCTACTGCGAAGGTCCCTATGATGCCAACCATGATTGTCCTTTGCGGCCTAAGGGCAAGGCCAATCGAGTGATGTGGGCTTATTACGAGGAGTCGGAATCTGAGAGTTTCGAACAGCAGGAGAGCTCTGAGGAGTCAAAGTCAGAGGCTTCAGAGCCTAAGGCAGAGGCAGAGTCAGAGCTTCAGATTCAGGAGGCACGACTATCTAGCATTCAGCAGGAAGGTTCATTCAGACTTCGTGGAGTTTTGGCAGGACAAAGGGTCATCACCCTTCTTGACACAGGAGCCACACAATTTTATTGATGCTAGATTTGTGGAAAAGCGCGGACTCATAACTGAGGAGTTCGAAGGCATTAGGGTTAAGGTGGCAGATGGTTACACTCTCAGGTGTGATCGAATGATTAAGGATCTCCCCTTGCGCTTGAACAACTATGAGTTGAAGGCTGATTATTACGTGGTGAACATGGGGATATCAATTTAGTCTTGGGCATGAAGTGGCTTCATTCCCTTGAGGAAGTCACTCTTCGTCTCAAAGACATGGAGATTCGTTTTGATGTCGATGGGAAGACATATCCTGAAGGCCATTCAAGACAGCAATGTCGAGACTATTTCCTTTCGTCGAATGGAGAGGCTCATGCGACATGACATGGTAGAGTGGGCTGCCGAGTGCACATTAGCACCTATACAGGAGGGACAGCATAAGACAGAGTATCATCCTGACATTCAGCAGTTGAGAGTCAAGCATGAGAAGGTTTTCAGTGATATTCCGCCAGGGAGACCTCCAAACAGGGGCATTGAGCACATTATAGAGCTTGAGGAGGGCGCTAAGCCTGTCATGATTACTCCTTACAGGCATCCTAAGAGGTTGAAGGATGAGATAGAGAAGACGATCAAGGAGTTGCTTGCGATGGGTCACATTCAACCTAGTAAATCACCATTCGCTTCTTCAGTTGTTCTAGTGAAGAAGGATGGCACCCTTCGCATGTGCATAGATTACAGAGTCCTGAATAAGAGGACTATCAAAAACAGGTACCCAATACCTCGTATAGATGAGCTTATTGATGAGCTCCATGGTGCATGCTATTTCACGAAGATAGACTTGAGATCAGGATATCACTAGATCAGAGTTCGTGAGCAGGATATTGAGAAGACTGCATTCCGTTGTCATTGTGGGCACTTCGGGTTTGTGGTGATGCCATTTGGGCTCACCAACGCGCCAACGACTTTTCAGTCCACCATGAACAGGGTCTTCCACTCACTACTGAGGAGATTTGTACTTGTCTTCTTCAATGACATTTTGATTTACAGCAGGACTTGGCAGGAGCATTTGGCTCATCTTGAGACAGTACTCAGCATTTTGGAGAGGGAATCCTTGTACGCCAAGGAGTCCAAATGTGATTTGGGGATGACCGTGTTGCTCTACTTAGGTCATATCATCAGTGCAGAGGGAGTGCGGATGGATCCTGAGAAGATCCATGCTATTATAGATTGGCCTACTTCGGCGAACCTTACACAGCTGCGAGGATTTCTTGGTTTGTGTGGTTTTTATCGCAGATTTGTGAATGGTTACTCATGACATGCAGCACCTATGACGGATCTGTTGAAAAAAGGTGCATTCTGTTGGACTCTTGAGGCACAGGAGTGTTTCGTGAGGTTCAAGGAGCTGATGACTACGTGTCCAGTGTTGGCACTACCAGATTTTTCGAAGCCTGTTGAGCTTCACTGCGATGCTTCTGGTGAGGGCATTGGAGCGGTGCTTATGCAGGACAAGCACCCTATTGTTTATGAGAGCCGAAAACTCAGAGGACCAGAGAGACTCTACAGTATTTATGATAAGGAGATGCTGGCCATAATGCATGCCTTGGCCAAATTTAGGCAGTATCTCGTGGGCAGTAAGTTTTGCATTAAAACTGACCACAACAGTCTGAGGCATTTCCTGGGGCAGCGAGATCTCAATGATCGTCAGTAGAAGTGGGTGAGTAAATTGCAGGCATATGATTTTGATATCTCTTACATCAAAGGCACCTAGAATGTAGTGGCTGACGCTCTCTCACGCTGGCCTTATCTGAGCTCTATGGTTCACGTTACGGAGGATTGGAGGCATTTGATTGTGGCAGAGTATGCCAAGGATACTTGGGCATCCAGTATTGTTGAGGGATCGACGATTGACACCAGATACACGCTTGTGAATGACTTGATCATTTACAAGAATAGGATTTATTTGATCCCAGGTTCAGAGATGAAGAACACTATCATGCGAGCCTTTCATAATGTACCTACAGCAGGACATCCCGAGTACTTCAAAATGTACAGACAGATTCGGGAGAGATTTACATGGAAAGGTCTTAAGGCGGACGTTCTTCAGTATGTGCGTGAGTGCCCTGTTTGTCAGCAGAACAAGCAGGAGAACACGTATCTGGCAGGATTATTGCAGCCACTTCCGATTCCTGACAGGAAGTGGGAATGCCTGTCGATGGATTTTATTACGGGTTTGCCTAAAGCCCAAGGACGGGATTGCATATATGTAGTTGTGGATCGGTTGACGAAGTATGCCCACTTCTTTCCGATTACCACAACCTACACAGCTACACAGGTAGTAGAGGTCTTCTTCCGTGAGGTTTTCAGACTACATGGGTTGCCTCGGAGTATAGTGAGCGACAAGGATAGTCGGTTCTTGAGTCACTTCTGGCAGGAGGTGTTCAGACTTTGTGGGACCGAGCTTACACCGAGCACCAGTTACCACCCGCAGACTGATGGTCAGACGGAGATAGTGAACAAGTGGGTGGAAGGTTACCTCAGGAACTATATTGCATGGCAGCAAAAGGCGTGGCTCAAGTGGATATATCTGTGCGAGTATTGCTATAATACTACCTTCCACATGACCATTCAGATGTCCCCCTTCATGGCGTTGTACGGTTATGAGGTGCCTAGCTTTCTGGATTTGCTACTGAGTGACAGTAGAGTGCCGAGTGCTGGAGATTTATTATAGGAGAGTCAGGACACTATGAAGGCTCTCAAGGAGAATATTGCTAAGGCACAGAATCAGCAGAAGCAGTATGCAGATCAAAAGAGGACAGAGAGGTCTTTTGAGGTGGGAGACATGGTTTATCTTATGCTGCAGCCCTACCGTCAGTCTACTCTTAGGAAGAGTGGTTCAGAGAAGCTTAAGCCACGATATTATGGTCCTTTCAGGATCCTGAGGCGTGTTGGAGAGGTGGCTTATGAGCTAGAGCTTCCGGCGGAGAGCAAGGTCCACAATGTTTTTCATGTGTCACGTCTCAAAAAGGCGTTTGGACATCGTGTGGTACCTTCAGCAGTTTTACCTCCCTTAGATGATGAGTGAAAGTTGATTTTAGTACCTGAGTCTATCCTGGAGTACAGAGAGAGAGTTGAGGAGGACTATCAGGGAGTATTTGGTGAAATGGAGAGATTTGCCAGTGGAGGATGCTACGTGGGAGAGCGAGGAGATTTTACAGCATCCGGAGTTGAGATTGCTTGAGGACAAGCAATTTCAGGAGGGGCGAACTGTAATGTCCCCTTCCAATTGACATCTCTCAGAGCTTATGATTAGCCTATTATGCGACCCTCGTAGGCTGATAGGATGGATAGAGGGTTTGGATGGAGCTTGGCTTGGCTTCGGTTGTCAGAGTTTTACCAGTTGGCTTTCGTTCGGGATCATTCAGACACCATTTGCCTGAATTGCTATTTTTAGCAGTATTTGGCAATCAGCGGAGTACCCCTGCTATTTTTAGCAGTATGGTTTGGTCATGAGCAGAATCAATCACTTCTTCACCAGCTTCAGACGGTTCGTGAATCGGACATATTTTGAGGGAGATATTAATATTTTAATTGTTTAATTAAATATTAATTATTGAAGCTTATATTATAAAGTTATAATATTAATTAATATTATAACTTAAGTGATTTGTCTCAAGGGGTCGACCATCATTGAAGGGGGCCACTTTTAATTATAAATTGTAATTAAAAGTGAGTTTGAAACTATTGAAAAATTGAAAAGAAAAGTTCGAATTTATTTAAATGATGCCTAATTGAGAAAAGTCGAACTTGTGAGGAGATATAAGGGTTTTCATTGGGTTTTGAGCTCATTATGATTGAAATCGAATTTTTGCAGAGTCTTTCTTCTGAGAACAGAGCCAAGGGTTCCAGTTTTCAACTTGCATTGGAGAACGTGCAATCTTCAGTGTGTGCAGTTCAGAGGCTGTGAAATAACAGCTGATTTATTGCCAGTCAGAGAGATAGCTTCATTTAGAGGTTGTCACAGAATTACACAGAGATCACATCATTCAGGGTTTTGATTTGAAACTCTTCCGGGAAGGGTTCATTATTCTAGGCGCCTATTTCATAATCTCCAGGCAAATATCATGCAAGCCGTACAAATCTCTTGCTGCTGCTAAAGCCGTAGCTTGCTGCTGCTGTAGGGTCGTACCATCTTAAAAAGGCCGTACTTTTTGTCTTGGGAAAAAACACCTTCCTTTCTGGCATTCTATCTTCACCAAATGGGGCGCGGTTGCATCTGGAACCATTTGAGATCAACAGACGGAGGGAGAAGTAGGTTCCTGTGAAGGCCGTACCATTTCATGTACTTTTCAGCTTGCTACAATAACCAGGTTTTCATCAAAATAATATTGCTTTCTTTGTTGCATGTTATCGGATCTTAGTTGTAATTAATTCTGAAGATCAATAAATAGTCTGTCATCAATAGATTCAGTAGATTCTATCAATTCCAATGTTGTAATATTTCCTTTGAATTTATTAGTAAATTCTTTTCAAAATCGGACCTCTTTGGTTTATGCAAAAAAACACAAAAAAATCAAAAACGAGAAAACAAACACTCAAAACTAGCAGTTTCAGAGATCAGTTAGAACAGGGGTTTCTACATATTTCAAGGGGACTTACACAATTGTTCTGCAGCTGACAACAGACAACAGATTAAGGGCTTCACATGGTTCGAATGATTTGGCAGGTAAGCACAAGTTTCCTAATACTGACCAGAAATGAATTGAATTTAAATGAGTGTAGGGATAAGAAGGCTCTAATCTACTCTAAGGACAGGACGTGGAATCAATCTCAACAAACCTCAACCAGACTCTGCTCCGCCTCGCGTTAGACAACTTACACAAAGTTGGTGCAATCTTCAAGGGAGTGGCAAGATGTTTTCAAGTTGCAGTTCAACATTAAGACACCATCAAGATGACGCATGCCAAGGCGTAAATCACAACCGAAGTTAAGCTTGTAAAGTTTTCCAGTTGACCACACAAGGCAAACTTGCCGTCAGCAAGCTGCTAGTGGTATGGATTAAAAAGGAGTTGCCTTGATTAACACCACAAGTCCACTGCTAACATCTAATTGCATGAAAATGAAATTACGCTACTTTATGCTACCTCATGCTGCTTGGAGTAGAAGGGATGAAGAAATCTTGCTAGCTACTAATAACAAAGATGAATTCACCATTCAATGAAAGATCTTTTATTATAATAGTTTTCACAACAATCTCTTACAAAGTTTTCAAGTGAAAACTTTCCTTCTCCTTCAAACTCTACTATGCTAACAAGCTAAACTATCTCTCTGCTCTATTCTCTAGTCTGATGTCTAAGCTCTACTTCTACTAAAATACAAATGAGGGGGATGCCCCTTTATATAGCTGGCCAAGTCCAATGGATGACTCAGATTACAATCGGCTAGATGGCTTAGATTGAGCCACCTCAGCCCTAAACAAGATTCACCCTAAAAACTGCCACAAAGAAGAGTGGGGTAATAAATGAGCAATTAATGGCCACCATCTTATAGAAGATTCCTGTTTTGAAATGTGTTCACACTGTTCTTGTTCTTAACTGCAGACTTGATCAAACAGCTTCAACTTTTGGCATGGCATGCACGTCCTCATTTTGAAATTCCAAGACTGCAACCTCATTCTTCTGCTTGATGATGATTTTCCTCTTTAATGTTGTTCTTCAACCTTGAAGTACTTGAGGATCATTTCTAATCTTTGGGCCTTCATCTCTTCCAATCTTGGACTTGATCATTTTTCCCTGCCACCCGCCTGGCTGCGTTGGGTGCACATTGGGTCTTTGAGGAGAAACTCCAACACTTAGCCATTTCTTGCAACTTTTCTTCTTTCATGTTTTGGGTACAACCAAGATCTCGTGGAAGAGCTCGAAACTCATAACTTTATCTCCCTTTGAAGGTTGTAATATCATCGCGCTTCATCACTTCAAGTCATCGTGCTCTGGCCTCGATGTTTATCCTGCAAAACAAACAAAAGGAAGAACATCAAAACACTTCATAATATAAATTTACCTTACTCATCTGATTTTCATGCTCTGATCTTTGTGGTTTTAGTGATCTCTTCATCTGATAGGGTTCATCATTTTTCTCCAGCACAACTTTTGCCTTTAAATTCCTCTTGCCTTAGAATATTTCCGCATTATCATTCATCCCCCTTAGAGCGCATCTGGAGACTTGAGCTTCCATTTTCATTTCACTGGCTGAGGCATTCACTCTGACATCTTAGAAATTTTTTAAATTTTCCTCTTAGAAAATTTATCAATCTGGTGCCCACCAAAAGAATCTTCACCATGGAATCCTTGACAAGCTGTGGAAGACCTTAAAATCCATTCCTCATCGCAGACTTCCAATACCTAGAAGAAAATTCCCTTCAGAAGGTGTCGAATCCATGGGTTTACAAACGAAGGGGTGCTTTTATATTTTTGAATTTCCACCTTAGAAAAAATATTTGTCAATCAAAGTCTATTCTTATTCTTCACATCCGGGTGAATTTTCTTGAATGGCCTTGAAAATTTTATCATCTTCGTGAAGTTGGCACCTTCTGACTTCCTTATGCCAACTTTATTCATGCCTCCGAAAATTTCATCACCTTTGTCAAGCTCAGGTGTGATTTCCTCTAGAGGTGGAATTTTATGCCATGGAAAATTTTTATTGTCTCAATGAACATGGGCGCATTTGGAGGTCTGGAAGGAATTTTGAATACTTAGCATTTTATTTCTCACTTTTTCTTCACATTAGGCGCATTTAGCGTGGGGTGGAGGAATTCATCAACCTTTTTCTAGAATCATTTTGGACTTGGGCGCATATTGCATGTTTAAGAGGAATTAATTTCCACGCCTTAGAATATTTTGACTTTATCCCTTGGTCTAGGCGCAATCAAGGGTCTCCACTTCAAGTTTTGAATACTTAAAACAAATTTTCAATCAACTCCACAAGCTAGGCGCATATGGGGGGTTGGCCTTCAAATTTTCCATACTTAGAATATTCTCTTTATGCACAACGGCTTGGAATCCTTCACTTTGCATGCACACGCCTTGGATTTTTCTACTTGTCTTCACTTGGGCGCACTTCATATATGAAGGAGGATGGGAGCATTTCCCACATGGTGAAGCATTAACTTCTCAACGCCCTTTTGACCCCTTTGACTTCTTTTCAAACATGGGTGCATTTCATGCCTTGAGGAGGATGGGCGCATTTTGCATAGGTAGAAGGACAAACACCGCCTTTGACTCTTCTTTGACTTTTGTAGGCTTGGGCGCATTTTGGATAGGTAGAAGGACAAACATTGACTTAGAACTTTTTGCATGCTTGACTTGAAGTGGGCGCATTTTGCTTGGGGAGGAGGATTTGTCTCAACACTTAGAATTTTCTAACACCTCTCTACCTTGCATGGGTGCATATGGAGGGTTAAGGTGGACAAACTTTATGCCTTAGAATTTTTTTTAAACATATCCACTTTGAAGAGGGCCCATTTAGCCTATGGAGGTGGATGAAACTTTTTACTTAGAATTTTTTTTAACACCTTCATCCTTCCTTGGGCGCATATGGGGGTACCTGCAGGATATTGCAACACTTAGCCAATTTTCTTTCCTTTTGCCAGTTTCTCCATGCCCTGCTATATATAGTAAGTCTTCTGATTTTCATATCTCTAAAGCTCGGATCGATACGGGATTTTAAGCACATGATCCTCATGACCTACTTAGCCTGTTCACACTGCCATCTCGAGCTGACCTGCTATTTATAGCATATTTCTAATGGTGGTTTACTATTTATAGTAATTGCTCGTTTCTGAGACCTCGACAACTCCATTTAACTCGAAATTTGAATGACGTGCTCCTCATCGGGTGACTTGCCCGTTCATACTGGCGTTTGTTGCTGATTTACTATTTTTTGCCAGTTTTTGGAATGCCTTAGTATAAATAGTAAGTGCTCTGATTGCCCTCAAATTTTACTAGTGGATAGCTTGAAAGATGCTGATCGCAATGGGATACACCGGTTTCCGAAAATTCTGACATTTTACCCCTCATTTTGGGTCCCCAAGTTGGAAACCCTAATTTGACTTGCATGTATATCAAATGACCTTTGTTTGACCTCCTTTTTGTTGCACTTCACCCTGTTTGTGGTTCTGATGCGTTGGGAAGCTGCAGGGATGGACCTGCTAAAAATAGTAAGTTACTAAATACTGATCATCTTGCTTTGCATGTCACACCACTGCGTAGCTCTTGAAAAACCCATAAAGAATGACCTGACATGTGCTGAAAAGCTCTGCATGCAAACCCTAAAAATAGCTTCGGAAGACGGCTTCCGAAAAAGTGTTGATCCCAATTTGCATGTTATATCGTCGCAAAGGTCTCGAAAAACCCACAAGAAATCTCCAAACATGCAAACCCTAAAAATAGCCTCTGAAGGCTGAACTCTGAAAGTCATTGTCTCATTTTGCATGTTATATCACTTCGTAGGTTTCAGAAAACCTAGAAAGAATCTCCGGACATGCATTGAAGAACTTCACATATAAACCCTAAAATTTGCTCTGGAAGCTGAACTTACTAAAAATAGACGGTTGTCCGTTCTGGCTCAAAACTTGCAGACGAGCAGCCTGACATGTCATGGATGTAGTGTAATGATCAAAACTTCAAAAGTGCAGAGAAAATGCCCTGAATTGGACACTTACTAAAAATAGTAAGTTACCAGAATTCACTGAAATTTAGCTGGGAGCCTGCTAGAAGCATGCTGACAACAACGTTAGTCTCAAATTTCCAATTTATTCACTTCATTTGACCTCGGATTGACCAGGAGAGTATAAACCCTAATTTTCAGACTTGGCCAAAATTTCACGTTTAAGCTCACAGACAGGCACATCCCCAAAAAGCGGATAGCAGAAAGAGACAGAAAGAGAGAGAGAGACAAAACCAAAGCCAAAACACCAGAATGGAGCAAAAATTAGGGGGTCCCCATTTTGAATGGGGTGATGTGTGCAAATGTCACAACAGAACCATCTGGCAAGAATGGAATATTTGTGGGCTACAGTGAATCTTCAAAAGCCTACAGGGTCTACATTCCAGGTCAGAAACTCACAGAGATTAGCAGGGATGTTACATTTGAAGAGGATGATAGACAATGAAGACCAAGAGTCTCCTTAGGATATGAAAGTTGATCATACTCCTGAGATTCAGAGGGAGGCTATTGAACCTAAAGAAGATGATGATCCCGTTGAGCCTTTGAAACCTATTGATGGGCCAAGAGACATTGTGATTGGTTGTAAGAGACCTCTTTGGGCCAAGCAAACAATGTAGGAGGCAAAAGGATTTGCAACCCTGAGAGGAACATTCAGAGAAAGCAAGAGACCTCACAAGTTTTCAAGCTATGTTGCATTGATGAGTCAAGTCATTGATTCTGAACCTTCCAGTGTTGAGGAAGCTACTAGTCAACAAGTATGGAGAGATGCTATCGCTGAAGAGTATCAATCCATTCTAAAAAATGATGTTTGGGACATCTTACCTAGACCATAAGGAAAATATGTAGTATCTTCTAAGTGGCTCTTCAAGATCAAGCATGCGGCTAATGGGAGCATTGAGAAGTACAAGGCTAGGCTTGTGGCTAGAGGATTCTCTCAGAAAGAGGGAGTGGACTATGAAGAAACCTTTGCTCCAATTGCTCGTTATACATCTGTCAGGACCATCATTGCTATTGCAACAACTAAAGGATGGAAGATACACCAGATGGACGTGAAGACAACATTTCTAAATGGTGTAATTGAGGAAGAGGTATATATTGAGCAACTTGATGGCTTTGAGGTTCATGGGAAGGAGTCTCATGTTTGCAGGCTGAAGAAGGCTTTAAATCGCCTTAAGCAGGCTCCTCATGCTTGGTACGAAAGAATTGATCGATACTTGATGAGTTTTGGTTTCTCCAAGAACGATGTTGACTCAAACATATACTTCAAGGTAATTGTTGGCGAAGCATTATTCTTGGTTCTCTATGTTGATGATTTAATTCTTACTGGAGAAGAATACCTCATTATCAAATGCAAGGAGTTAGCTTCTGAATTTGAAATGAAGGATCTTGGATATATGCATTACTTCCTTAGTTTAGAAGTATGGCAGAAGCTAAATGAGATCATTCTGAGTCAAGGGAAGTATACAATTGACATCTTGAAGAGATTTGGTATGATGGATTGTAAATCCATGTCTACGCCTATGGAGACCAACTTGCAAAAGCTAAAAGAGGCTGCAACTAATTCAAATTTGGTGGATCCTACTATGTACATGCAGTTGATTGGATCGTTGATGTATCTAGTCAATACAAGATCGGATATTTGCTATGCAATGAGTGCACTTAGTTAGTTCATGTGTGAACCAAGGCAAATACATCTAGTTGCAGCAAAGCATATCCTGAGATAATTGCATGGCATAGTTGGGTACGGCTTGAGATATTCTTCTGATGTGGACTTGAAGCTGCATTGATATTTTGATTCTGATTGGGCAGGATGTGTTGTTGATCGGAAGAGCACCTCTGGATGTTGCTTCAGTTTGGGATCTGCAATGATATCTTGGTGTAGCAGGAGGCAGTCTTCAGTGGCACTAAGCACAGTAGAGGCCCAATATATTGCAACTTGTGTGGCAGCTCGAGAAATAGTGTGGCTTTGAAAGCTCCTTGTAGGATTGTTTGGACAATCATTGGAGCCAATTGTTATTCATTGTGATAATCAAAGCTGTGTGAAGCTTTCTGTCAATCTAGTGTTTCATGACAAAACTAAACATGTTGAGATCAAATACCACTATATTAGAGATATGGTATTGAGGAAAGCAATCCAGTTGAAGTACATTAGCATTGATGAGTAGATGACAGATATTCTCACCAAGCCTCTCTCCAGAGTAAAGTTTGTGTACTTTCGAGACAAGCTTGGTATTGTGGAGAATGAAGCCCTAGCCGAGAGGGAGACTCAGCATCAGTGATCTTCTCTAATGCATTTCTCTCTGTGAGAGAGATTTGAGGTGCAAGCCCTTGTTAATGCATTTCTCTCTATGAGAGAGATTTGAGGTATAAGCCCTTGTTTAATGCATCTTTCTCTGTGAGATAAATTTGAGGTGAAAACCCTTGTATCCACCCTCTGGGAGTAGCCATGGTGGATGTCATGTTGAGTGACTTCATGACAACATCACGTGAGAGAGTCCGTGATGATTTTCTTGTACTTGTATTTTTCACCCTTTGGGAGTAGCCATGGTGAATGTCATGATGAGATGATGACATCACATTGAGTGATTTTGTGATGGGAACTTGTGCACATATACCATTCATGGGAGTAGCCATGGTGGTTGATATCACAATGAGGTGATATGTTCCTTTTTCACATATGGGTGCAGCCAGTGTGGGTGTTATGTCTTGTACAGTTGGAAGTATTCCTGGGAGTGTTGATGATAGCAGCGTTGGGCTTCTACTTCTAGCCCAAATTATTCATTGAAGAACAAATTAAATAAGTAGCCTAATGGCTATTTAATTTGTTAAGGTGACTTTTGGTGAAGAGGCGCTTCACCATTACATATCATATAATATTTAATTATTGTTAATGTGGCCGACTTGTTTTCTTCTGCCACCCTTGAAGAGATACGATCTTTGGAGGCCGACATCATGGTTCTAGGAGACATGATTCTTGTAGAAGGCTGACATGAAGATTTGAGGAGATGTGCCCTTTCCTTCACATTTGTATATATCGAAGTTGATCATTTGTCATTTCACATTGATCATTCCATTCATTGAGTTCCATTCATTGAGTTCCATTCATTGCATAGTTCGTGAGTTTTCAAGGGCAATATAGATCGTATATTTGTAGAAGGCTGAGATCTTGTTGAGGGAGATTGATATCATCAATAGAGAGAAGTATTATATCCTTTTGTGTTTGCATCCAGTTGTGGTGATATTGCTTGGCCTCATAATCGGCCTCATTGTAAAAGAGATAATTGTTTTACATTCAATATATAAGCAATATATTGTTGTTGGGTTTTTCTCCCTCAAGTGGAGGGTTTTCCCAGGGTATATTTTGTGTTTATGTGTCTGAATTTGAATTAAAATCTGCTTATCTAATCTGATCCTAAAGCTAACACCTTCTTCTTGCTTGGTTTAGGTTCTATAAGATAACTTCTACAAAATGTTGCTTTATGCCCATAGTTGTTGCTTTTGTTATATATTATAATATAACCTACTAATGGAGCAAATGAGTTATAGTTCCATTTTGTCCACCCATAAGAACTATTTTTGTTCCAACCATAATTATATCTCACATGTACTCTACAATCTCTTGCTTTATGACCAAAATGATTGAATGAAAAGCAATAGCCATAAATGGAACTTTTGAACTTGGTCATATGAGATTGTCTTGGACGGAAAGATCTTCTGAATGTATTCTTCTCCTTTTTTGTCTTTGTGAGGAGTGATTGTTTTCTGCGGAGTTTGACTCTCTTTATTCTTGTTGTTTCCACTTTTGATAGGGCTTTTATTCATGTCCCCGAATTGGAGATATTAAATTAATTATTTATAAAGTTATTCCAATAAATTAATACCAAAAGAATGACTTTATATTTAATTAATTTAATAAAGTGACTAAATAAAATAATATATTATAAAGTCACTTAAGGAGTAAACTAATATTATTTCTAAAAGCTTCTTGAAAAGTCAGTGAGAAATCTATATAAGGAGTTGTTGGCTTAGCATTTGGGTATGCTTGAGTTGGATTTCATTTCTCATTACCAGTTTGGCAAGAAGCTGAATGCTTTGCTTTGCTCGAGGGTTTGAAGACTCTAGAGTGCCAGGTTCGGTTGTGAAAGATCAACTTAGCATTTGGGTATGCTTGAGTTGGATTTCATTTCTCATTACCAGTTTGGCAAGAAGCTGAATGCTTTGCTTTGCTTGAGGGTTTGAAGACTCTAGAGTGCCATGTTCGGTTGTGAAAGATCAACCTAGCTGGAATTGTTGAGAAATCCATCCAGAGTTTCTACAGGTGCTTCATTGCAGGTTAATTGAGGGTTTTTGAATCATTGCAATGGCTGGTTTATTACTGCAGGGAATTGACTTGTGCAATAGCTGGTTTATTATTGCATTTTATTATTAATTTGCAGTAGCTGAGGTATTGCGGCAAATACTTCTGAAGGTTTACATAATTGCAGCAGCTGAGGTATTGTTGCAATCATCACTTCATTTGAGGAAGGAGCTCATTCCTGATTAAATCGGTTATTTGCAAAATTTAATGGCCTTTGGCCAAATTTTTAGAGTTTGAAGGAAATCGATTTATTGGTGACTTTGTGGTTGCATTTCCATTGTTCTATCTGGAGATTGGATTATTTATTCAAGGAAATCACTTTCATATATCTTGGTTAATTTGTATTGCTGGCATATAAAAGCAAAATCAGTAGAAGACAAATATTCGCATAAGACGAATTTCTTATATTTGAAGGAAATTGTGGCTAAAGTTCAAAAGGAGTATCTTATCGAATATATCAGCGAAAGACAAAGATTAAGCGAGTCCAAATAAGATCCAAGTCAGCAGATAAGACGCACAAGGGAATTATTTTAAGAGCTAGCTGCCAATGTTTGCATGTTCGTCTGATTTCCCAGCTATCGCACCATATTGATAATTGCAATTTCTTTAAGTGAAGTTTTGAGGAGAATCTAGGCATTTCTAATAAGTTCGATTTTTATTGAGTAGCTAAGCTAGTGGAAAGCCAACGTGGTTTGATAGAGATTAGAACAAGACAAACTAAGGACAACACCATCGATAAAGAAAAGACATCGATTTCTTTTATTGGGTCTTGTCTTCCTGTTTACTTCATCACGGGAGATATAAGAGGATAGTTGTGTAAGTCTGGGAAGCATTGAATTAGACATTAAGAGGTGACATGTGCAAGCAGCAGGGCTGGGCACATCCTAACAAAGGAGAATCGAATTCTAACTTCAGTCACTATCATCTAAGACATCTTTCCTTTCGTCCTGTAGTTGTCAAGTTGGCTGGGACATATTCTTCATTGGGCGTCTACACTGCTGGCCTCCTCAGGTTCTAATTGTAGTTGTCTTCATTAATATTGCATTCAGTTCATCTAGTTGTTTGTCTAGAATCAGGTGTAATTGCAAATCATATAAACAATATTCTGAAGTTGCATTGTATCAATTTAGAGTCATTTAGCCATCACATAATATTGCTGACAAAGATTGCATTTGTAATTGCATTACATCTTGCATTGCCGGGATATACTCTTTCAGTTAGTATATGTAAAAGCTCAGATTTGTAATTAGTTTGAGTTCTTCATTTGCAATATAAAGCAGATTGGAGGATGCATACAAACTATCTTAGTTGCATGTACTTGCATATTATAGCTTGGCAAATCATAAAATGCTTTACTTTGCACCTAGATTACATGTTTAGTCGCTTTGCATAATTAGATGAGTTTATAGAAGTCGTTTCATGCATCTTGACCAACACATAAATTCAAAACACAAAAAGAAACATACAAACAGCAGTTATCAGTTTGCAAGACAACTGTTTGACAAAATATCCAATTGCTGAAAACAGAAAATAAACATCAAAATTTGCAAGGGACATTACACTTTTTAGGGTTTCAACATACCTCCTTGGTTCTTCTTCATTTGACTTCTTTGGTGCCTCTTTGGAGTATTTTCTTCACTTGTAGGGGTTCAAATTGGCCTTTGAATGTTCAGATGTTGTATTGTTTGTAATAATTGTACCATGAGGTTTGTCATTTGAGGCTTGTATTGATAATGGCATAGTATTAGATCTTTTCTTTCTCTTCATTTATGAAAACCTTTTTACATATTTTTCTTATTTCTACTTTTTTTATTTCTTCACCCTAATCTTGCAACTTTCACTTTTCCATTTAATAAAATATGATTTTCTTTTCATTAGATTGTATTAAAAGTTAGGTCTAATCTTGTAGGCTAGCAAGATGAAAGCTTTAATACTACTATATATTCTTATTTCAACTTTGATCGATTATGCAATTTTTTGTGATTCCTTTCCATGCAACAATAGGGCACAAACAAGAATTTCAAGTAGTAACAATATTAAATTAGATCATGAAATCCTCAGATTTGATTATATTTATTATAGTTGCTTGAAAAATTATAGAATGTTGATATATTGAGCTGGAAAGCAATTACAAACATTTTGTTTTGAATATTTAAATCCGTAAACCCTCATATAATAATTTCAGAATATTGTAATGATAAAATTGCCTACTCACAGGTGTTGCATTGCTTTATGGATTGCAAATCTGATTAAATGGCTTTGGGTGGGGTAGAAAACATGCTGGATTTGATATAGTACGACAACAATAATAGCAAGCAGGTCATGGCGGTGGTATGACTACAACAAAAACTAGTTTTGACTGCTTCACAACAACAGAATAACAATAAACCCTTCCAAATTTTGACAATTTTTTCTTTTAAATGAAATCTAAACTTTGCCAACAATCCTTGTCATGAATAAAATCTTCCAAAATGCTCCTTGTCTTCCAAAGATGGATTTAAGTAGGTGTTGAATATGGATTTAAACATGTGATATTCAACACCAATGTGATCTCCCGATGGAATCACCTCACTTGGACAAGAGAGTTTTTTGCTTCAATCCCAAATGGAAACCAAAAGAGTTTTCATGCTCCAAAGTCCCGACCACCAAATGTTTTTGTTCTTGGATGAGAAGATGAACACAAGTGCTTGAAATATTCCAAACCAATTTTTTCAATTTTGGATTACAATAAGCAATGCAACACACATCCGTTAGGGTTAGCACTTAAACCAAAACGATGCGGAATACAACTCTAACCAAGAACGTACACCAGGATCCCGAGTTGGGCAAGGTGTGAGCATATGGTTAGAGGATCTCAATGCATGCTGAAGAGTAACTCTAACCAAGAATGTGCCTAAGATGGACGAACATATGGTCAGAGGATCCCTACCAACTACAATTGCTGAAAGTAAACTTGATGCCAAGCATGTGTTTTGAAACCTAGAGTGGGAATGGAGCTACCATATGGTGGAGATGCTAAGTATTGCAATGCAATTCAAAATGTAAATAGGTGGCAAGCCAGCCTCTTCCACTTATTCAGTGGGTATTACAAGCATGAAGAGAACGATGAGAGGAAATGCTGACAGTACTACTGTTCAGTTTACAATATAATAGAGAATGCCTACCAAGAGCATAAGATTAGGACTATTTAATGCTGCAACAATATAGAAGACTTTCCCTTGCTTAACAAGTATGCAAAGACCAAGAACTCCACTCAAAGGATCAACCTTGATATTCTGATTTGTGACAGATCTGCACTTGAAATGCTTAATCAGCAACACTAGGAACCACT
Organism: Sequoia sempervirens; assembly: GCA_007258455.2. Lineage (NCBI taxonomy): Eukaryota > Viridiplantae > Streptophyta > Pinopsida > Cupressales > Cupressaceae > Sequoia > Sequoia sempervirens. The sequence goes on from VDFB02086081.1 coordinate 114,009,127, forward strand.
AATTTGCTCACTACTCCCTCAATACTCAACCAAAAGACCTCAAATCAAATGCAATGGCTTCCTATGAAGAGGGTGACCAAGCTGCATACAAGAAACCACACTCAAACCTACGTAATTATTTAACACACTTCCCAATGCACTTCAAAGAGGGGCGGCCATGCAAGAAGGGGTGATTTTCTTTATAAATTCAAGTTCTTCACAATAAAATCTGCAAGTTAGCACAAAGAGGCGCCCAACCTAGAGGAATAGAAATATGCAACACCCAGAATGAATATATTTTTATTTTCAAATATATGAATGAAACTACAAATCAGCCATGATATCAGCAACTCCAGATTTTTGGTATGTTATGCAAGAAACTGAACTACAATGCAAAACAAATGCTACAAAGCAAACCTCACTACAAGATTCTTTCAACTACAACTATCTCACCACTAGTTGCTATCTTTCAAGCAAGAAGCAATGCCAAGGCTAGGAGGCATTCATTCCTTAAAGCGATCTCAGTACCATTCCGACAGAGTAACATTACTGTAGACATAAGATGTGAAATGAAGAGGAGAGGTCTTCTTTTATAAGCCCAACAAGGAATCTCTAGATGCTTCTAGAAAGTGCGCCCTAATTCAAATTTGAATTTGACTTCATTTCCCTCCAAGTATAGGCGTCTACTTTCAAAGCTGATTTTTGACTTTATTTTAAAATCATCTCTCCACCAAAAAGGCGTCCTCCTTCAAGCATGAATTAAAACTTTTTTAAAAACATTCAATTACCTCTATGAGGCGTCCACCCTTGAAAACCCACCTTTTAAAACAACTTGAAGTGAAGCACTAGGCCAAGGGAGTCAACAATAAAATATAACATTATTTAATTCAACTTGACTTATCACTCCAAAATGCATCCCAAGGCCAAGAATGAACAAACCAACTGAACTGGTTGAAGAAGAGAGCCAACTATGCCGAAAACAATAGGACCATTGCCAGAAATAGAATTTACTAAAAATAGTAAATTCCAGAAGATGCTCGGATTGCACCGCATGTCATACCATTGCGAAGCTCCCTGAAAACCCAGAAAGAATCCGCAAGCCGGTCTCCAAATTTCGAGCAACAACAACCTCCAAAATGGGAAACCCTAATTTTACCCTCTGAGTAGCCTACGGGTCTCTGGAATAGGCCAACGGTCAATTGAAATCATCACGCTTGAGAAGGGGACATTACAGTGCTCATACTTAGAAAAAGATTTGACTACGATAAACATGGATGTTTCCTTTGATCAATTCACCCTGAGGCCTCTTAACTTGAATTTCCTTTTCCCTCTTAAAAATTGTTTAAAACAATTTTTAAAATAATAAAATAATAATATTAAAGTTGTCCTTTTAAATTAAGTTATAGGGCTCAACTTAAAATATTATAATTATTCATTTTCCTAGCTTTATACCTTAGCCTACGAGAAATGATAAAATAGGCTATGGGTCCACCTAATTATTCTAATTTTGAAAAGGGGACATTGTAACAACACAACTAATCGATCTAAAAGGCAACTGTTTCATAACACTTCCAAAAAATGGTATATGTTGTTTCAAATTCTACACTTTTTGATTTCCTAGTGTCCTTTAACCTATCATTCAAGCTTATAAAAGACGAATATGCTACTATAAAGCCAAGTAAACAATAATTTTGGAGGGGATTGAAATGAATTTAAGGGGATTTATGTATTCCAAATGAACAACTAGTCTATACTAGGTGAAACAAAACTGAAAGAGAGGTTGTTAGAGAGCTTTTTTACTGCTCTTAGGGACTAAACATTGTCTATTTAAGCCGGTTGTGTGCCCAAGAGGCATAATGTTGTGTTTGCATCGAAGATAATTGATAAAGAGGTCATTTACCTTAGTTATCGAAACCATCTCTTAGAATTTGGGTTTTGGAGAGTAAAAACCCTTGTATCTTGAATTCTCTTTTTGTTTATTCACATTTTCCTTTTATTTTCATATTTATTTGATTGCCTAAAGAGCACAACACTTTCATGTTGGCAGCTATTATATTGTATGCCCATCATAGTTTATAGATCAATGATTGAGATTTATCTCATAGAATGAGTCTAATGCATTCTAATGTCCCAAACTAAATGTTTTGGTTTTTCAACCTTAACAACTTTTGATCACCAAAATTATGATGTGGTTAGGGTGAGAGCATACGATGAAGGAATAATAGTATAAAATTATTGTGGTTGTTGACGACAAGCTATACAAATTACAATGCATGTAAATCAAAGATACACTCCTGGTTCTAGTGACAAGCCTTCTAGAATGAATACAAAATCTAAAGTAAATTTGGTGGAGAATTGCACAAATCAATATTATGAAACAATGCAAAATTAGTATTGATCAAATGCACACAATCTCAAAATATATAACTGTTGAAAATCACCTTTAAAATACATAATAACCAACATAGAAAGATTTATTATAAAGCCAATAAACATGTTTGAAATATGGCTGGTTCAAAGTGTGTCTCATAATCCATCTAAAATTTTTGGTTTCTAGGCTTAAAAAATCCCTCATTGCATTGAAAAAAATAAATTATTTTGAGATGATTTTGCTTGTTCTGGACATTCTTCCTCATTGCCTTTTTTGCTTGTTCATGGACATTCTTCCTCCATCTTGTACTCTCCAAAGTGGTTTTTGATCTTGGTGTGGTATGAGGTGCAAGGAAAGAACTAATGCTTCTTCCACGTGTGTTTGGGCCACGTGATGTAGAAGAAGGCATTGACCTAGATTACTTGAAATAGTCTTTAAACCAATTGCTTTATCCAAATGATTGCTCATGGCATCTGTAGAATTAGAAGCCATTTTTTTCCTAGTTCTAGCCTTTCTTGCTTTACCATTAGAAGTTGCTTGAAGAGCTTGCTTTGCCTTGAATGTGACATCTATAGGGCAGGTTGTGCAAGTAGTGATGCCATGTCTTGGCTCCTTTGCCAAATGCCACTTGAAGTGATAAATGCTACCATTGTCATCATTCAAACACTAGTTGCATGTGACCTTGGTTGTACTTGAGATTGATGTTCAATCTGTCCATGCAAAGTCTCTCTAATGTGGTATTATCATCAAAGTTGTAGAAGCATTCAAATTTAGTCTCTCATGATACATCATCTGCAAAAAATAATTATCTCAAGGAAAATGATGCGCTAACTCTAGGTTTCTCATGTGCACAATGGCAATCTGTTTGTGGAATTTGTCTAATGGCTAGGAGGGTTTCCATCTCTGAAACCATCTTGCCAAAGGGTTTTCGTCCTCATGCAAAGAATGAAGAGTGCATGCTCATTTTTAGGAGATGAAATTGATAAAATGAACAAGAAGACCATTTATCGAAAACAATCCTTTTTATGTAATTGTTTGAAGGGAAAATAATATAATATTATATCTTTCATTTTATTTATCCCTCAAAGTTATAAAATATTAAAATGTCCTTTTAAACCCTCACTTTTAGGCCTTTGGTCCTAGTGACACTTTTTAAACTCACTTATAATAACCTTTTTAAATAATTAAATATATGACGTCTTTTTAGAATATAACATAAAGTTATTTTTTGCCAACTTAATTTTAGATTTTTTATTATTGTCCAGTTTTACCATTACATTAGTCTATGGGAAAATTGTGAAAATAGGGTAAGGGTCTTTAGTTGCTTACACTAGATAAGGGTACATGACAATGTGAAATCTAAACAAGGTAATTGTTAAATTTATTTCTTCATGGTTAGTTTGGGCTAACTAAACTAATTTAGAGAGATCATCTTCTAGTTTTGATATCAATCTAATAAATTTATTTCAACGATGTGCGTTATTCTGGTGTGATTCTCAAGTGTCTTGGCGACCTCATGCTTCTTGGTGACTGTATCAGCGTAAATATTTTGTGATCTCATCCATATTAGTACTTCCAAATATCAGACTTGATGAGGTAAAGTTAGTTTGGTTTTTGGAGGAAAAAGGAAAAGGTAATGAGCAAGTTCTTGAGAATGTTGAGTCTTAAACTGGGTCTTTACCACTGCCTGAAAGTTAAAATTCTCTTCAAATTCACACCTTACATACAAGCTGGCCACGTTCCATGTTAAGTTCTTTTATTTTTCTTTTGTCACGCAAATGTTTGTTTTTATATTTTACTTAATATGTTTTGCAGCTAAGGTTCATTTTTTTTCTGTATGGTCCTTCTTCCCTTTATTGCAAGGTGAGTTTACTTTCCTGGTAATTTTACATCTTTACTTTAAATTGAAATGCCAGGAGATGGGACTTTGGAGGAGAAGTTTGTGGAGATGCCTCCGGAACTTTGTTTCATGAAGCTCACAGGATTTTCAAAGTACCTTGCAAGTTCAATTTCGTTGTTACCATCGATAATGCATCGATTGGAAAACTTTCTTGTTGCCATTGAATTGAAGGAATTATTGGCAGTATCATTTCCAGAAGGATCTCAGCTATCTACAGCCAGGGTAGGTAAAGACGATGAATAATTATAAGAATGTTGTTCATCTAGATAGGCAAAGGGAAGACAATGGATGACTAACAGATTGGTAGCCTCTGTATTATTGACATTGATTTGAAATTGACTTTTCATCTCCTCTCTAAAATCATTGCAACAAGGATAAAAGCTGGTTATCCCATGTTTTTAGTTGCATATATTGTTATTGTATTAGCAGGTTCTTGAGGCCATAACCACAGAAAGATGCATGGAAGGCTTTTCTTTAGAAAGACTTGAAGTTCTTGGAGATGCTTTCCTCAAATATAGTGTCAGCCAGCGTCTCTTTCTGGTGCACGACAAGTTGGGTGAGGGACAACTAACCAAAAAGAGGTCTAATGCAATAAAGAATTTAAATTTAATCAAAAGGGCCAAAGGAAAGGGTTTTCAGGTAACTATGAAAATCCAGTTTTAATTATATAGCTTTATTAGCTTCTATATATGTTTCCAATTGGATAGGCAGAATTACTAAACATACTCAATGTTTTCTATACTATTGGCAAGGAATTAGTGGTTTGTGCTGTTTTTCTTGATATTGCTGAATTAGCTTGTATAGTATCAATATGTGTCTTCTGTGCATGTGTAGTTCTCTGTGATTATCTTTTGTTTTGGAGTGCAGTACTTAGTTCAGCTTTTTGTGACTGAAATTCTTTTTTGAGTTATTAATATAAAAATATAAGGATGATTATGATTTGTTCTTGGCTCTGTCAGTCTTTGTTAATTAGCTTTGAAAAGCTATATTTTCAAGTAGAGAACTATCAAGGATGGTCAATCCTAGCTTGTGTGGAAGAGGTATGCTATAGTTTTCAGGATACCTTAAATATTAGTAATAATTATCAGGCATTACTCTGAATTTGCCAGGTACCGAATAGTTCTTTGCTTAGACTTCATGTGAGTGTATGCTTTCTACAACTACCGTTATATACTTATTCTTTGTGTTACATACATATCCTTGTCATGTTTGAACTGTTAGAACAACCTCTATTCCAGACATTTCTTAAATATCCTTGATAAGAAAGCATCTTGAACAGCTAGCTTAAAACGAAACTACCCTCAGCCTTGTTAGTTACTGCAGCAATTAAAACCCATAGTGCTGACTCACACATATTGTATGTGCCCCAAAAGAATTTTTAACTTTGTTAGAAGAATGAATGCATGGGGATTGAGAGAATTGTGTGGCACACACTCGTGTGTTTGCTGTATTTATTAATGTACTGGGAAATCGCATTATTGGTTTTATCTTACCTTTTTAGATATAACTAATGAGGTGTTATTACATTAGTATCAAATGCAATAAATGCCTATATGTACAAAAATTAGTCTACCATTATATTTTATCTAAACTCCACAGTTAATGACTGAACTAGAGAACTCCAATTTTTCCCTTAAAGTTGACAAAGAAAGTAAACCAAGAGGTCAGTCATAGAGCAGCACACTGCTCTTGAGATATGCAGTAGATATGAGAAAATCTCTGAGATCAAACCTTGTCAAATGCAATAATGATGAATCTCAATGTGTTTGGTGCAAACCATGCAAATCGGATTCTTAACAACTTGAGAACATCTTGATTGTCACAAAAAATGTGGAATTGCTATAGTTTGAGGAAGTTTGATATCACAAAACATCACATAGCCACATAGATTCACAATTAGCACTAACATTTGTTTTATATTTGACCTTAATGCAAGATAAAGCTATAGCATGGTAAAACTTACTCTGTCACAAAACAACTTTTGATCCCAAAGAGAAATGTAGCCAGTAGTTGATTTGAGTATCAATTGAACCAGCCCAAACAGAGTTCGTAGATGTGGTAAGTTCATATATGTGTTTGTCAACATTTTAATTCACACTTTTTAGTGTGACACAAGATGAAAGAGGTGTGGTAGATACACTCTTCAAATTAGAGTTAGAAGGGTTGAGTTTTCAATAATTGTAAATATTGTAAATATTGTGCCTACATGGAAGATGGCACTGCACGTGGAATTGAAATTGAAATATAGAAAGTTAGTTGAGTGATTTGATATGAAGTAATTATTTTAAATTGTTTTCCCTTTCGTTCAAATTGCAAAGGAAACCCTAGCATGAAAACAAGTTAGTTTCTTTCAGCTGAAAGCTAGTAGTTATATTCCTTTCTTTAACTGTAGATAGTTAGAGTATTACAAGTCGCTTGATATTCTAGACTGCCATTTTGAATGGGAGTCGATATTATTTTAAGGGAATCATGGAGTACAATGTCTTAGCACTGCCTACTTCTGCTAGTTAATATTGTGAGTTATCGGGAATTTTACTATTGTGAGTTATCGAGAATCTAAGTGACGGGTTTTGTATTTATAACTCCTCTCTGAGGAGTTGCATAGCTGAACAAGTTGATCATGATAGTTGCTGAAGCTTTGGAGTTCCGTAGCTGAACAAAGTTGACCATGGGACTCCCATAGCACTTTCCAAAATCATTGAAATGGTTCAATAGGTGATTTCATTTAGTCGGGAGCCATCTTTCTGTATTTTTTTGGCTATGCAGAAATCGTTCTTTCCTATAACTGATGTGACTATTAAAGAAAGAAGATGAAATGACTCTTGTATAGTTGTCAGAAGTAAAAATGAAACGGTTCTTGTCTAATTTGGAGAGAATGAAAAAAAGTTGGGAGGCTCTGAGTCAGTGCTTAAGCCACGATAGCTGATGATCTAGATACCACTGTAGTCAGAATGGAGGACTTGTGTATGATAGAGACTCATATTTAATTTTCCAATTCAATGTGTCGAAATATTAGAGATTAGTTTCGATAGCTGCAGATGATACAAGACAAGTCGGGGGCGTTTACTCAGACAATTGTGACAATCCTTAATTAGCTGTTCATTAACCCATGGGATATAACGTGTTTGGTTCTCATTAACAAATATGCCTTTAAATTTGATAATCACCATTTTACGTAAGTTCACCAATTTTGAAGAGTGCAACCTATAAGAAGACAAGCCAGTTTGGAGCTATCGTGGAATTCAGTGAAGAATGCGTTATATGAAAGACAAAAGAAAATCGTGACCCTATGTGACTGGACAATAATAAAAGCAATGATAGCCGAACAATCTCGATTGAAGGAGTGGAAATAGGTTTGGAAAGCTGAAGATTCTGTATATGCAAAGTCTGTGAATTGCTGAGTATGTACAAACTGTGAGCTGGAAATAAGGTTAGAATTCTGAGTATTCCCCTGTTTTTCTGTACCAGCAGTTATAATCAAAATAAGCTTTATTTATCTATGTTCTTGCTTATTATGAGATTCCGTAGTTCTATGCAATCACAAAATGGAAACTTGCAATTCAAGTCTGTGGAACAAATACTGGCATTGAAAAAAGTGATATAGCCAAGCTGTTTGTTGAAATGCTTGAGCAACATTTTATAAGAATAATTGCATACTGCACATCATTGATTGTATGATACAAGTTGTGCAATTGAGAAGAAATTCGTTTTGGGTAAGCTGTGCATTAAAAGAAAAACAAAAATCTGTCCAATGAAACAACAGATTAGAAACTGTTTGACAAAATGTTTGAATAGCAGTTAATCTGGAAATGGAAAAAATTATATACAATTTGGGGCTGATCATTACAAAGAGGCAATTAGATTCATTTGGATGGTTTGGCACATTAGTGGTGATATCATGGATTGATCAAGCTTGGGCACAGGTCAATTACCACTTATGATGAGTTTACTAATAAACTCATCGAGCAGTTTGACAAGAAAGACCTAGAGGTATACTTCCGTGAGCTTGCATAGTTGAAGCAGCTTGGGTCATTGGAGTCTTATATCTCCGATTTTTAGAGGCTCTCCGTAATGGTTCCTGACATAACTGAGAGCAGACTTGTGGTTCTCTTTAGTGAGGGTTGTATGGAGCCCTTACGTGGGTGGATTAAAGTCTTTGATCCTACCTCATTATAGGATACAATGAAGAAGGCATGAAACATGAAGCTTGCTGCCCCAAAAAGGTAGTGCCCGCCTAAAACAATTACCTCTCCAAAGGATGGGAATCATAATAAAGTTGCAGACCAGCAAAAGAAACCATCACAAAAACTTAGTGATTACACCATAAAAGATTCGAGGAGGCATAAACTATGCTTCAAATGCAAAGTGGCTTAGGAATCGGGTCATAAGTGTCCTATGCAGGATCATGCAAATCAAATGGAATACTTTTATGCTGATGAAACCAATTCCGAAATTTCTGAACAACAATTTGATCTGGAGGACAATGAGATGGGTAGAGCATTTGATGAGTCAGAAGTAGACCTAGCAAAAGAATCCCCTACAACACAACTCTCTAGCATTCAAAGAAAGGGGTCATTCAGAATTAGAGGAGTCTTGAGTGGGCAGTGTATGATCACTTTGCTTGATACAGGAGCCACTCATAACTGCATTGATGAGGGGTTGGTTGCTAAACATGGACTTCAGGGAGGAATTTGAGGGGTTCAAAGTGAGAGTTGCAGATGGTTTCTCTCACGTGTAAGAGGAGGATCCTTAATCTCATATTGCAGTTGAATGATTATGAGTTCCAAGCTGATTACTATGTTGTCAGTATGGGTGAGATGGATGTTGTCTTAGGCATGAAGTGGCTTCATGCAATCAGGGAGTTTTCCCTCAATTTGTGTACAATGGAAATGCAATTTGCGGTTGATGGTAGGAAATATGTGTTGAGGGGAATGTTTGAAGGTAGTCTATGTGTTATCTCCCTCAGTGGAAATGAGAGTAGGAGGGAAAAAGAGGTTGAACAGGCGATGGAGGAGAAAGATCGCTTTCAGTAGGAGTATGTTCTTGTCTATTGCCCCAAAAAATCAAAAAGAGGAGATTTAGATTAGTAAGAGGATAGTGTACAATTTTTTAATAATCCTTTGTTTGAGGGTGATGCTGATGTGAATTATGATAATCCACTCTTCGGGTTGGATGATGAGGCTCTTTCTGATTCCTATATGGAGTTTGGTGATAATTGCAAGACTTGGGATCCTAGTATTGGATTAGGACTTCCGACAGTGCCTACTAATGCATTTCATAGTGTGTACATTGTGCAGTGTGCATATAGTTTTACTTTTAGCTCACTCACATTTGACTTGACTATGTTGCGCAAGACACCTGTGTGAGATGGATGGTTGGTGTGAGGTGTTTCCTTAGGTGGACGAAGGAGACAAATCTTATAGGTATTTCAAGTTGCCTCTACAAGATAATCATATTGTTGGGATACATGATTTAGGAGCAAAGTTTGAGTGGCATTCCTGGTGTAGTTAGAATGGTGTAGTAGGAGCCATCAAGGGTTAGGAATTACAAATTTTAGATCTGTCCATGGGATCCAGTTGGAGTACACCCACGAAAGGTTATACATGGAGATTATTACAGTGTGTTGCTTCACCATCTTCAGCTTGGTGAAGATTATATCGGAGTAGCACAGCACAGGTTAGTAGGTGTTTAGTATGGTGGGCTTCCAATTGGGTTGCGGGCTTTGGGATTCACAATGCTTGGCAGTTTGCTTCTATTTTAGATAGTGATTGTCAGGGTTGCCGAGTTTTTCTCTATGATTCTTTAGTGGTTGCAGTGGAGTTTTGGTAGAGCATTTTACAAATTGATTTGGATCTCGACATTTAGGAGACAGGCCTAGTTATTCAGGTGAGGATTGCTTGGGGACAATCAATCTTGGGGAGGGTGGACTGTAATGTCCTCTTTTTCTAGATCAGTATCTTTGACATGGTTAGTCTACTAACTGGTCCCCGTAGGCTAATGATATGTTTAGGTGACCATTTTGAGTGTAATTAGTGGCTCCTCAACAGGCCTTTAATGTTCATTTCAGTATTCTTCTGGTTAGTCACTCATAAAGTTATATAAATAATGCATAAAGTTAAATATATTAATTTAACTTTACTATTAACGTTATTTAAATTTAATATCCATGACTTTCCTGATATAGAAATACTGCCAACTAACCAAGATGTCGACCCCCTATGACTTACTAAAAGAGTCCATTTCAAGCTTTGAAAAATAGCTCCCAGAAAAACAAAAATTTATCCTTAAAATGGCAATTGGCTCTTATAAAAGAACTAATATGTATATATATAATTTCTTGAAGATAGACTTAGCTGGAAATAAAGCCTAAAACATAATCTTCTTTAATTAACTGCACCCAAAATTCCAACAAAGTATAGAATGCATAAACAACTACTATTATCTTCATCAACAACTGTCTGTCATCTTCATCAGCAACAATTAGTGATCATCAGCAGCAATTATTTGTCATATTCAACAGCAATTAAGAAATCTTTGTGAGCACCAATTTGACTTCATTAGCATCAGTAGTTCATCTTCATCAGCTTCTTTTAACTTTTTCAGCATTTTGCTATTTTCCATTGGATTTTCCATTCCAACAGGAAATAATGCTTGCAGACTCTGTAAAAGAAATCAGATGCAAGAAGCGTGTTATAGAAGTTTGCTGAATGAAGCGCTAGAGAAAAAGAAGTCACAAATGACTGTTTTGACCATAGTTTACATACTCGGATTCAGAGAGTACTTGGCAAGCCCAAAAATTTTGACTTAGGAAAAACTCGGCAAATACTCAGAAAATGTGTGTGGATATTTATGTGTGTGTATACTCAGGACTGCACTGTGCACACATACATATCTATAAACATACATAGGATGCCATGTTTGCATGCATATACACACACAGACATGCCAAGTTTGTGGGTTTTCTGTGAGAAACTGGCGATTACTCAATAATTTGATGGGAGAAAATCGTCTGCATACTGCCCGCGAGTAAAAGCAGAAATTACTTGGCAGGCAAATTTTTTGGGGATTACTCGGCTACTCAGACAGTAATCGTAGAGTATGTAAACTATGGTTTTGACCATGGTTGATATTGTCATATTGACATATTGTTTCAATTGTAGTAAAATTTTTGGTCCTTCCACGAGAGCTAGAATTTTAACCTTGGGGCTAGCTAGATGGCAGAGCATAATTATTGATATTTGCATGCCTTTTTTTTGACTATTTCATGTTCTTGCTTTTAACTGAGTTGTCACTTTTTAGCCTGGTTTTGAGGTAATCAGCGAATTTATCCTATATTTTGGTGGAAAATGGACATAGGATGAAAAGATGAAGAATTGTTTGATTGCTTTATAGATAGTTGGGAGTTGGGAGAAATGGATGGATCAGTTCATCCTTTCCTTGGCAACTGGTCCATTGTAAGGTTAAGTGTCAGTCTACTTCAAGATTACAAACCATCTGCCTTGTGGAGGCCTTAAAGAAAGTCAACATCATATCGATGATGTTGTTACAGCTTAAAGTACTGTGCAACTCTCCTGCACTGTACTGCACTTGCATGATAAAACTCAATAACACTGAATCAAGAAGAATTACTGTAGCTAGTGGTGTACATATTCACTAAACAAAATGAATAAACAGAGAGTTCTGACACCAAGGAACATAAAGAGATATCATTTTACAGACATAAAGACACATTTTCCTTTCAAAGGCCTTCAAGAAAACCAACAACATATCAATAGTTTTGTTGCAGCTCACTACACTGTGCAATTCACCTACACTACACAGTGCTTATGCACTACACTAAACTTACATGTACAACTCGATAACACTTAACCGAGAAGAAATATCTTATCTAGAGGTGTACATATTCACAAACTCAATAAAATAAACTCAACAAAGAGTTCAAACACCAAGGAACATAAAGAGACATCATTTCTCAGACGTTACTTCTTTTCTGTTTGAAACAGGCAAAACTGGTATGTCACGTAGGCGTTTGCCATGACACCTATGAAATTGACATGACTCTAGCTAAGCCATGATCCACCAAGCTGCCACTTTGCTGTCCCTTGTAGGTTTATCATGCACAAAAATCTATGTTCTTTCACTCTGATGGACCTTCTTCAGCAATTTATGGTCCTTAAGGAATTACACTTTTTTAGATCCTTTTTGCAACCTATTGAGATCCTTTCTTGTCTTGTATCTCTGTTCTTGCTGACATATGACTGATTAGGGGTAGTGCAAGTGTTTTATGTGGCCTTGGTCATTATGACTAGCAAGTGAGATTAAAAATCTATTTCAAGTTTGAACTGAAACTAAACTCACTTCAAGGTCCAATTTAGATCAGCTTCTCTCTTTCTTCCCCTTTGTCTATAATATTGCTTAGTTCTGTTGAATGTTCTATTTTTATCAATACCAATATGGATTAGTTGTGTGCCTGTGTGCTTTATGCATCCCCTTGCTTTTGTATGTATTATTGTAATTATTTTAATCCAAATTATCTACTCGCAAGTGGCAAATCCTTGTGTGGGAATTTCTATAACATAGTTCAATGCTGCCGAATGCCCTCTTTACTGATACTAATATCAATTAGTTAATGTCTGTGCATGCTTTGTGGGTCCTCTTACCTTGAGGTTATCATTATGATGCTTTCTAGTTACAAATTATGTATGTAGATGTGGCATATCCTTGTTTGGAGATTACATTCCATGCTAATACCTTCTTTCTCTATCTTATACAAATAGAATAATATTGATTTGTAAGTTGCAACACAATTTTTTTTGAATGATAATTATTTTGATTTTGGTTTATGATATACATACTAAGGTTCCTCCTTTTATGTTATAGGCATATATACGGGATGAGTATTTCGATCCAAAGCATTTCTTTGCACTTGGTCGTCCTTGCAAAAATTATTGTACTCCGGAGAATGTCAATGAGATACACTATTATGAGGGGAATATTATGAAGGAAAAAGTAGATGGTGTGATTGTAAAATGCTCTAAACGGCATCATTGGATGCATATGAAGACAATTGCAGATGTAGTTGAGGCTCTGATTGGAGCATACTTAGTGGAAAGTGGTTTTAAAGCAGCTTTATCATTTCTAAAGTGGATTGGAATAGAAATTGATTTTGATCCCTTGCTTATAGAGGAAGCTTGCATACAAAGTAGAAATAATTTATCTTTAATGGATCACATAAACGTTTCTAACTTGGAAGGGTTAATAGGACACAGGTTTCTGCACAAAGGGTTGCTTTTGGAGGCATTCACACATCCTTCATATAATGAGCATAACGGAGGATGTTATCAGGTCAGTTTATAATCAAACCCAAATCTTTCTACATATGTATAAATCAAACATTATATATATGTTTTTTTTTTCTTTTATTCAAGTGATGGTTTTTGGATTGAGTAAACCTCCTTTGGCATTCTAATGGTGGGGTCACTGTATTTCTTTGTTCTTTCAGCGTCTCGAGTTTCTTGGAGATGCTGCTTTGGACTACATTATAACATCTTACTTGTATTCAGTTTATCCAGACATGGATCCTGGCCAGCTGACAGATATGAGATCAATGTCTGTGAATAATGAATCTTTTGCTAATGTAGCTGTACGGCACCACCTGTATTCATATCTTATTCAGAAATCAGATAGTCTTTCTTCTGCAATTGAAAAGTATGTGTGTTTCATAAATACTCATGTAAACAAAGATTCATACGATGAGGTGGAACCAAAATGCCCTAAGGTCAGTCTCCTCCCCTTCTCTCTCTTCAAACACAACTGCACATCCATAGTCAGGGAACTTATTTCATTCTAGCCCTAGGCCTATATGTTGTTAGAAATAAATCAATTTTTTTTAATGATGCTTATGTTTAATTATAGGTCTTCACTCTTCAGTAGTTGGTAATGAAAACACTCTAATGAAGTCTTTTTCAGTCTTTTTAACATTTAGGTAAAACCTGAAGAAAAGCCCTATGCCGTGAACAGGCACTAAAGATCAAAGAAATTTAGATCATACCTGCTTTCAACATGTTTTTAGTACTTAGTAGAACAATTGATGTAAAAAAGTTAAACTTGCTTTAGTGTAATAACGTTATTTAGAATATATTTAGCACACTAAGTCAGAAGTGGGTTTTAAGGAAGTTTCAAATGCTAACTAGTCTAGATATCTAATATACATCTGTCTAAAAGGCATCAAGATATATAAATATAATATAATAAATATAATACATTGATTATATAATTGTAAATTATTTATTAATTATTCTATTATATTAAATAATTATAATTAAATTAATATTATTTTTAATAAATAATATATAAATATATAAGATATTTAATTGCCCTATATATTAGTTAAATAGATGACATGCACATTATCGGCAATTAAAAGAGTGTCATCTTCCAATGCTTTTGCTCCTCATGTGTGCAAGTGAGTGGCTGCCAGGTTTCCTAAGGAGACAATAGGTATTCATTCAAGTGGTTTTTTAGAGAAATGTAACCCCCTTGTGGTTCACAAATCTAGATGTCAATTGCGGATTTATTCAAAGTCTAGCAAATTGCTTCTTTGTTGGTTTCTTTTCTTGTGCTGCAACAAGTTTCTACCTTTGATTCCCTCGACTTTGACTATATTTCATACTTGGAAGCTCATGGAGTTTTACAATCTTCCTTTGATCACAAGGTTAAGTGTATAGAATGGTGTCAAAGGGAAGGAAAAAGTGGTTGTTCCTATTTTGGATGCCAGTATCAAGCAAGATAAAGTTTCATGGATAGGACACTCAAATGGTTGCAAAATGTTGCTACTATTATGTTAAGTAACAAATAAATATACAAAACAAATGTTAGCTATTAAATAAATATTTGTTAGATGATTAGTTATCAAGAGTTAGTTCCCCATAGGGAAGTTTAAGATAGTTACTATAAGAATGCAATATTTATAAGTATTTACATAATAGATTGTAAGACATCCCCATGAAATAAATACAATAGTTTTTAAGTTTTGTATGCTCAAACCATTTTCAATTGGTTATCAAAGCAAGGATTTGGTCTATGAGAGCACCCAAAAACCTTGTGTACCATATGCTAGACTGAATATTACTCATTTGTATTATGGTGGAGGCCTTTGTAATGTCACATGGTATTTTTTTTTTTTAATTTTATTATGTTGTTTGGTGAAATCCTTTTTATCATGTCATGTGGTGCTATAATTAAGATTTTAAATTTTTTCCTTTGCCACCCATTGCAAACCAATACCATTCCCTTTATTATTTTTTCTATGGGATCCATATATTATTTCTCTTTTGGACTTCATTACATTGCCTTGTATTTCTCTTTTGCATGAGTTGATTTACATAATATAATGGTGTAAGGATTTGGAAGTTCATTAAGATTATTAATTTTTTCCTTTTCTCCGCATTACAAAGCAATGCCCTTCTCTTTATTATTTCCATGTGGGACACATATTGTACTTGTCTTTTCGACTTCATTACTTTTTCTTGCATTTCTCTTTTCTATGTGTTGATTTATGCAATATGGGTAGGGTCTCTTATAACATTCATCAACACATGTATTAATTGGATTGAGATCAAATATTTTAATAACTTCAATATTTTTGCTCATACTAATCATTCATCAAGCTTATTTTTTATGCAAGAGCATCAAGGTCCACAATCAATCCTAAATCACCGCAAAATTTAGTAGGTTGTGTTTTTTGTTTTGTTGAATTTTGTCTTTGTTGTTTGATAGGTTAATGTCAACTTGATTTTGTAGAAATGCTATAGAATAATGCACCTTTATTATATGTATCAATCTACTTGTAGTTGTGTTACACAATACCTATAGGTTGCTTTTGGCTTAATTCAATTTGTTACAACATAGTTTTACATGTTAATAAGCTACTACATATAGGCGAAAATTTAATGTCCCCTTTCTAGCCCTAAGCTTTTCAATGGTTGTTAGCCTATTTTCAAAGTCTCGTAGGCTATTCAGACTCGTTTCAGGGGGATTCCAAGATTCTTGGAGGTTTCTTACGAACACTTTCATGGGGCAATTGCAAATGGTTGCCAGAGAGTTTTTTAGGTTTTTTTGGGTTTTCAAAGATCCTTGGTGGGTAGTAACTACTATTTTTAGCAGTATTTTTAGCACTTACTATTTTTAGTAAGTCACAGTTGCATCTCAGATTAGACTTATTTTGAGTTTGGACACACTATTTTTAGCAGTATGCTATTTTTAGTAAGTTTTATTTTTGGTAGTGGTCCTGGCAGTAGTTGTAAGAACCCTTAATTCAATATTGAACCTATCAATAAATAATTCAAGAAATGAGAGGAACAAAGTGAATTATATTTATTTCAGCATAAGAACAAATGCATTAAATTTGTCTAAACAACCATTGCTTGAGTAATTCCATCTAAATGCTATAGATTATTTAATAATACTTTGCTTGAAGTTAGGGTCGTTTGTTCTCCCAACCATGAGCATGGATTGGAGAGGATGGCTGTATTGGAACGCCCATAGAGGTGTTCCTTCCAAGCCCAAGAGCAGCTACGCAAGCCCTCTTGGCCCAATCATGGAAGATTGCAGTCATCCATGTGGGTGGGCTACTTGGAAGGGCCTCTAGCACCTGCAATCCCTTCTGGACCTTCTATTCCCTTCTCTACTCATGATTGGCAGAAGCAAAGACTTACAGTGGTGGACATGAAAGACCTAGGACTCCAAGTTAGTAATAAGAGTGTAACATAACGGTGATATCTCTCCATTGATTATTTAATCTAAACACACATATAAATATATTCATCTCATGCTCAGTCAAAGGCATATACTTTTGCTTATAATCAAGCCGCATCACAAACTTTGGGTTCGACATTCATAGCACGTACCTCAGGGCCATGGCAGGAGACACACTGTCCAGTCCTCTTTCTGGATTTGATGATGACTTTTCTCCTCCTGAGCCAAGCTATTTATCGGCGTTTTGATACTTGTTGGAGCCGCCTGTAGGAAGATGTCTCTTTCAACGCATCCCTGCTGATACTCACATCCTTGGCAGAGGCTTCTCCAATTGCTGCGTCATTTCTATCGTTGCAAGGAAAATGACCGTTAAAAGGTTTGTTTTATGTTTATATGTTTGCAAATGACTTATATTTAATATTTACTATTTTTTATTATTAGAATATTGGTGACTGTCTACCACAAAAGTAAACAATGATTTATTTTTATTTCATGAGAATATAGAGTAAGTTCGGCGGCATAAGTATTATGATTTTTGATCCCATTATTTTCTTTATATTTTATTTATCATTTTAATGTTGGTTTATTTGAATGTAAATATTTGTTATTTCACTATTAAAGCATAATTATTAAATGGCTAATAATATTATTATTTTATTCAATGTCTTGTAATCTTGGGAGGATTATGATAGTATTTCAGTGTAGGATTTCTATTTCAGGCAGTGATGGCAGCTTTAGTGATTGGGTTTTGTCATTTTGGGCAGTTCAGTGTTTCCACCAGTCTTGGAGTTCAAAAAAAGAAATATTGCAAATTAAAGTTATTAAGTTGTAAAGTCAAAAAAGGCCCCTTGGACCCCCATGCCTAGCTTGGATAACTTTAAGTTGTTTTTTAAAAGTGTTCTTTCTACTCATTCTCATGTGGGTGTCCAAGATGAAGGTTTAAAGTAAAATTTAAGTTAAATATTATTCTCACCAAGTGTGGTGTCCCTTTTGGAGGGAAATGAAATTTGAACTTTCGGGCCTCAAGTCTTATTTATACCCCACTCTTGCTCTCATTTGGTTCATGCAATTTAGAGATAAAGTTATGCTGCCAGAATGGAACCAGAGTGTTCTTTGCTGAATCTTTTTGAGGACAAAACCCCCCTTTAGGTTGCTGGTTTCAGATTTGAAAGATAATCCCTAGCTGGTGGAGTGTGATTGCATTCAATAATCACCATTGGAGCTTATTAGTGATGGTTTGTTTTCAGTTTTGGTTACTTATGATGATTTCTAGTTATGTTTTGGTATAATAACTATTTGTGTAGAGGTTTGGAGTGTTTTGGGAGTGCTTCTTAGATGGTTTATGCTTGTTGGCTGTACCATTTTCACCTAGGAAAAACCAACATTTATGCTCGTGCTGTTTGGAGGAGGGCATAACGTTTTGTGGGTGTTGATGCAAGTGTTTCCTCATCCTTGGGCATTACCTTATGCAAGAGAGAAGGTTTTTTAAGGGAGATTTTGATTTATTGGAGCTGGTTGCCCCTCTAGGAGGGCCATACATCTTGCTTTGAGGGAATCCTTATTGATGTTACTACCTTTGCTGTTGTTTGGCTTCGAATGATGCCTCGTCATTGCTGTTTGGGTTGATTGGAGGGTGCCTAGACTTTTCCCCTACATAGCTTGCACCTTGGTTGAGTTCTTTGGTGTTTTGGTGGAGTTGGGAGCTTGCTGGTTGGTCATATCAGACTGCTGTTACGTTGTACCAGACCTAGAAAAGTGCATCAGACCTGTGGCAGTGATGTTCTTGTAATGCCCCTTGTAGAGTCACTTTAAATTTTGCCTTCAATCTTATAGATTAAGATATCAAATATGCCAAAGAACCAATAACCTTTAAGGGAAGGTATAAATGGTTATAGATCTCTACTATACACTTTTGATTTACTTAAATAACAACTCTAACTTGACTGATTAACACTAGTCCTGATTATCGAATACTTATATATTAATAGAAGAAGGTATCATGTCAGACAGTCAGTAATAATGATGCCGCGCCTTTGATATGAATTCTGATTTTTTTTTTGAAAAAATGAAGTCTGATTTGATTATTAGTTCAAGAATGGAAGGTTGACAAGAAGATGTAATCGTTGTTTCTAAATTATGACTTTAATATCATGCGCTTGATTGTATAAGAGGCTATGCCTCTATCTGATTGTTGTTTCTGATTAGATCCTTATACTCCTTTGGTCTTTCCTTGGCGCTGTGTCTGAATATTGACTTGGTGCTTATGCGGCCATTAGCCTTGTAATAAGTGAACTATATGACACCTTTACTTGATTGGTTGTAGGCTCTTAAGAGCACTTCCAATTTGAGTTTAAAGATATAAATTCACAGTTCTTCAATGTCTCTTGGATGAACCACTACCTCCTCAAATGGCTTTCGAGTGGGCATGATTTGAGGAGTTGTATCCCTTCAACCATGTCTCTATCAACAATTTAATTAATCATATCCTTAATTGGATTTATTCTTCATTAACAATACCATTAACTAACTAACTAATTCTTTGATCGAAATGATTGTCTTTCTCTTAAACAATGATAACCTTGTTTGCCTACGGAATGGGATTCTATTCTTACGTACTACTGGCAAATTGGTAATGTGCAGAACATAGTATAAAACAGTAAACTGAAAGATATCATATTTGAACACCAGAAACTTTATTCATTCTCAGAAATATCATGTACAAAAGAGTATCAGCAGTGATTGACAATAAACATCGGCACCCCAAAAAACTATCTCCCGACTATCCCAATCCGACTACATATAACGCTCGGCGATGGTTAGATAACCAACCGACACGACGCTTCATAACAACATTAACATTAACATTAATCTGAACATGCTTTCCCGAAAGTACATGACATTATTATTCTTTACTAATCTATAGTGTTATTAACAATTGGCCGACTACGACCACGGCCGACTACGACCATGGCCGACTACAAAGTAAAGATATATGACTAACAAACCTTAACTATTAACGTTCCTCACGTCCATGGAATGCCTTTGGACGAAAACATCTACTTTGTGCAATTTGTTTAGCAATCGAATGGGCTTATTACAGTCTCCCCTCCTTGGGATTGCTTGCCCACAAGCATTCTTAGGTTGGGATGTTGAAGGACTTGATCATTTTCCCACGTAGCGTCTTCCATAGGTAAATCCTTCCATTCGACGAGGTATTCATTGATGACCTTGTTCCTTACCTTTTTCTCCCTTATGTTTATAACTTCCTCAACTTTTTCTTCGTTCAAGGGTGGAAGTTCAGTGGAGGTGGTAATTTGTTGTTCTAAAGCCTATTTGAGGCATGACACATGGAATACATAATGTATTTTGCTACTTTCTGAAAGTTCTAGTTCATATGCCACTTCTCCTATTCGCTTAATCACCTTATAAGGCCCATAGAATCGAGGCTTCAACTTCTTGATGCTACTCTACTTCAAGGATGATTGTTGATAAGGTTGCAAGTGGAGATAAACCAAACCCTCAATCTCAAAACTTCGCTCAACCCAGTGTTTATTTGCATAGATCTTTTGCTGATTTTGGGCATGTTGTAAATTATTCTTAAGGGACTTAAGAATATCCTGACATTCTTGGACCCATTCTTTGGCCTTAGGTGCCTTACTTTCTCCAAATGCCATATCTAAGAATGACAACACGTCGTATCCATATAATGCTTTGAATGGTGTTATTCCAATTGACATGTGATAAGTAGTGTTATAATAGTATTCTCTCAAATGAAGCCACTTGATCCATGTCTTCTATTGGCCTGCCACATAGTTATGCAAGTAAAGCTTCAACCCATTTATTTACAATTTTGGTTTGCCCATTTGTTTGCAGGTGGTAGCATGTACTGGGTGTTAACTCCGTGTCTTATAGTTTGAATAGTTTAGTCCAAAAGATGCTAAGAAATCTGCTATCATGGTCACTCACTATGTTTTTTGGAAGTCCATAGAGCCTAAATATTTCCTTGAAGAACAATTCTGCAACTTGTGCTGCTTTGTACTTGGAAGGGATCACAAAGAAGTGGGCATACTTGGTTAGCTGATTGACAACCACAATGATACAATCTTTACCATGGAACTTAGGGAGTTCTATGATAAAGTCCATTGATGCTCTCCCATTTTTGCTCCGGAATGGGAAGAGGTTGTAATAGTCCTGCTGGGAAAGTATGTTCCGCCTTATTTTGTTGACAAGTATTACATTCCCTAACAAAGCGAAGGACATCATTTTTGAGGCCCTTCCAAGAGAACTTTCTCTAACTTGCTTGTAGGTCTTAAAGTATCTTGGGTGTCCCACCAATGGTGTCTCATGAACAACCCTCAAGATCTTCTCCTTTAGTTTTGATTCAAGCACTAGGTAGATCTGATCTTTGTAATAAATGATGTCATCCACTACCTTGTATTGGTCATCTTGAACTCGTCCCTCCATTAGTTCACATGCAAAAGAGTTCTTCAAATATTCTACTAGTAGATGTGCCTTCCATTAGGTAGAGATTTCAGATAATGAGCAAATAGTTGGTTTTCGGGATAAGGCATTGGCCACCACGTTCCTCGTTCCTCTTTCCTTTTATATATTCAATATCAAAATTGTATGCTTGAATCTTACTAACCCATTTTTTTTTGTCTTTTACTAAGGCCTTTATGTTCCAAGAAGTATTTCAAACTATTATGATCCGTCTGTACTACAAACTTTCCACCAACTAGATATTGTCAAAACTTGGTTAATGCATGCATTATGGCAAGCATCTCCTTGTCGTAGATAGAGTATAATCTTTCATTGTCTTTCAATTTCTTGCTTTCGAAAGCAATACGGTGACTATTTTGTATCAAGACTGCGCCAATTCCTTCTCCCAATGCGTCACATTCTAGTACAAAGGGCTGATTGAAATTTGGTAGGACAAGTGCTCATGATCTCCGTCAACTTATCAAACACTAGTTGTGCCTCATTTATCCATTTAAATGGTCCCTTCTTGGTTAGACTTATTA
Organism: Sequoia sempervirens; assembly: GCA_007258455.2. Taxonomy (NCBI): domain Eukaryota; kingdom Viridiplantae; phylum Streptophyta; class Pinopsida; order Cupressales; family Cupressaceae; genus Sequoia; species Sequoia sempervirens. The sequence continues at coordinate 114,031,154 of VDFB02086081.1, forward strand.
AGGGGGCCCCAAGTTGGGAAAACCCTTTGACAAACCTTCTATAATAACTACGCAACCCATAGAAACCATGTAATTTTGTGAGGGTCTTTGGTGGGGACCAATCTAGAATGACTTGAATCTTCTCTTGGTGCACTTGAACTCCTTTTGCACTGATGATGAGGCCCAAGTATATAATTTCAGTCATACCAAACTCACATTTAGATGCTTTCGCGTATATGGATTGTGCTTCCATGATTTCCAAAACTTTATCCAAGTGCTTTAAATGATCTTCCCATGTCTTACTATATATGAGTATGTTGTTGAAGAACACAAGCAAAAATTTTCATAGGTGCTTATTAAATATGTGATACATACAAGATTGAAATGTGGCTGGTGCATTGGTCAAGCAGAAAGGCATAACAAAAAACTCATAATGGCCAAAATGATAATGAAAAGCGGTCTTGTGGATGTCTTGTTCTCAAACTTCTATTTGGTGGTAGCCCGACCTTAGGTCCATCTTTGAGAAATAAACCACACCATGCAATTCATCTAATAGTTCATTGATCTTTGGGATTGAATACCGATTTTTGATTGTTTTCTTGTTTAAGACTCGGTAGTCAATGCACATTCAGAGAGTTCCATCCTTTTTCTTTACCAACACCACAAAAGATGCAAATGGACTAGAGCTAGGCCATATATGTCTCATTTCTTGTAACTCCTTGATACATTTCTCAATTTCATCCTTAAACTTCTTGGGGTGCTGGTAAGGTGTCGCGACAATAGGCTTTGCACCCTCTTCTAACTCGATGGTGTGTTCAAATCCTCTATTTGGTGGCCTCCCTGGTGGTATGTCCCCAAAAGCTAGGCTATGCTTATCCAAGATTGGTTGTAAGTCATCATGATAATACTTAGGCTTGTTGCTCAATGATTTGGAGGAAACAAGACATTGTGCAGCCCAAGCTATATCTCCATGCCTAAATATGCTCTCCATCCTCTTGGCTGATACAACTCGAGGCGCTCCATTGGATAGTCCCCAAAATACCACTTTCCTACCATCCACCTCAAACTTGAACTCCATTGTTTGAAAGCTTTGTGAGTACTTACCGATGGACATCATCCATTGGGTACCAAGTATAGCGTTGGTGTCACCCAACTCCACAACATAAAAATCATTGATGACTGTGTAGTCACCAATTGCAATTTTCAATTTTGGTACCTTTGTTGAGCAAGATAGTTGGTAGCCATCCACCGCCATCACACTAAACTCTTCATGTTCAACTGTTTGAAGTCCTTTGTTGGCAACCGAGGCTGAATCAATAAAGTTATGAGTAGCTTTTATCAATTAGCACTGTTATCGTTTGCCCTTGCAGTACACCACAAACTTTAAAGGAGTTAAATCTTGGAGTTTTGGTCATTGTGGCAACTACACCACCCTTTTTTTCTTTAGGTGGGGACTCCTTTACTTTGGTGGTTCTTCCTCCATTTCATCTTGCTCGTTGCTTAGATAAGATTTGTCTTCTTCATCACTATCAGGAACAACCTCGATATAATGAACCTTCCCCTTGCCAAGACATCTATGTCCTAGTTCCCAATGTTCTTTGCAAGTAAAACAAATTTTCTTCCTCCTTAACTCTTGTCTAGTTTCTTCATCCATTTTGTTCTTCTTTGGCCAGTCCTTTGGGAAAGCTTGTTTTGCTTTGTCTCTTTGGAATGATGATCCTTTTGATGGAATTTTTTTCTTTGTCACACTTGAGTCCATTTCCCTAGCCTTCTTAATTGCTTCTTGAAGTGTACTAGGGTTGAGAGCTTTGACCCAACCCCTTAGAGGGTCCACTAGGCCATCCATAAATTGAAAAACCAACCTTCTTTCGGAAATGTTGGTGACCAACATGGAAAGTCTTTGGAAGTCAGCAATATCTTCATCAATGGTGAACCATTGCTTTAGTTGTGCTAATTATTTAAAGTGGAGCTCAGGATCCTTGTTGCCAAACTTGTCTATTAGCTTCTTCATGAATTCCACATATGAAGTAATTTGTTCATGGCCCATGGTGATCATGCCACCCCATCTAGATGTAGGGTAGCATATTTGATTGCTTCATTCTTTGACATTGGGTTGAGTTGGAAGTATAAATTGACCTTTTGAACCCATGCACGTGTTGTGGTCTTTCTCGAACCATCAAAGTATGGCAAGCTAAGCTTACCAATTTTTCTCCTTAGATCATTCTAATAGTCTCTATTACCCCTGCTAGGAAAATGCCTCATTCTTAGGTCCATGTAGTCTCTTAGGGACATATTTGTTTGCAATCCCACATCTATCCAATCTTGGCGGAACTGATATTGTAAATCTACCAATGTAGGTTCATTGCCTTCTTGATGTCCCACACTAGGTGGGAAAGTAGTTATCATGGGTCTAGAACTAGTTGTAGGGACACGATGATTCAGAGTTCTATTGTTGATTGAATTGTCTTCATTTCCATCATTGTCTCCATTATTGCCACCTTGGTTGTTATTATTATTGTTATTTGTATTTATCATGGTTTGAGTCAACATGTCCAATAATTGTGCTATTCACCGTTGAGTGGTTCGTTATTCCGCCATGAATTGATCCATACAGTCTATACTATTCAAAGATTTAGGACTATTAGGGCTGCTATTTAATGATGATCCTTTGTGGATGCCCAATATATTGGAAGTTGTCTCGCCTTCTGGGGTTGTGGAAGGTTCCCACTGTCTTCTTATCTCAATGTTATAATATCTTCTCTCCCTCTCACTCATAAACCTTCACAGGTTGGCAGGTTTACCAGCTTTGATACCGATTGTAAGGTCCCTTGTAGAGTCACTTTAAATTTTGTCTTCAATCTTATAGATTAAGATATCAAATATGCCAAAGAACCAATAACCTTTAAGGGAAGGTATAAATGGTTATAGATATCTACTATGCACTTTCGATTTACTTAACGAACAACTCTAACTTGATTGATTAACACTAGTCCTGATTATTGAATACTTATATATTAATAGAAGGTATTATGTCAGTAATAATGATGCCACGCCTCTAATATGAATTCTGAAATTCTATTTGAAATAATGAAGCCTGATTTGATTATTAGTTCAAGAATGTAAGATTGACAAGATGTAATCATTGTTTCTGAATTATGACTTTAAGATCATGCGTTTGAATGTATAAGAGGCTATGTCTCTATCTGATTGCTGTTTCTGATTAGATCCTAATACTCTTGTAGTCTTTCCTTGGCGCTGTGTTTGAATATTGACTTGGTGCTTATGCAGCCATTAGCCTTGTAATAGGTGAACTATATGTCACACTTACTTGACTGGTCGTAGGCGCTTAAGAGCACTTCCGATCTGAGTTTAAAACTATAAATTCGCAATTCTTCAATGTCTCTTGGATGAACCACGAGCCTCCTCAAATAGCTTTCGAATGGGCATGATGTGAGGAGTTGTATCTCTTCAACCATGTCTCTTTCAACAACTTAATTCATCATATCCTTAATTGGACTTATTCTTCATTAAATACCATTTACTAACTAACGAATTCTTTGATCGAACTGATTGCTAAGAGTCAGTCTTTGGAATGTCTGTTCCACTTGGATTTATTCCTTAGACCTCAAATGAGGCATTTTCCAATGAAATGCTGCAAGAAAGGGAGAGATAAATCATTTCTGGGCATTACCCAGCTGACACATACCAAGACAATGAAACCACATCTTGTCATCAACCGGCAATTGCGAAAAATGTGAGGCACAGGTAAAACAGTCACTATTGAAAATGAAACCATCGAGGTGATGTTGGAATTACCTCCTGTTGCAAACTGACAGTTTTGTCTCCAAGTCCACAATTCTTCATTTTTCTATCTGCTCCCCAATTCCCAACTTTCCAAAAATATTTCCTACCATCCCAAGGCCATCTTCAGCATGGAGAACTGACTGTTTTCTTTAAACCAAGCATAAGTGAAAAACTGAGTTTTTGCAACTTCTTGGCTGAATGCGACAACTTTTTTTGCTCTTGCAACATGTTCAATCTGTTTTACAGTTACCAATGTCCATGAATCTTAGGCAAAGAGTTAAAGAACTAAACTGGATGGTCATCAATATGTAAAATGACTTCGTTGCTGGGAATTTAGTGGTGCTATTGCATGAGCACACTAACCAAGGCATAGAATAATGATTCCATTGCTTGAGTGTTTGGTTCAAGGTATACATTCCTTTCCTTAGGTTTTATAATTGAGATTGTCTCATGACAATGGCTCAAATGATAAGCTAGTAGATGTTTCTTGCAAAGTTGCTGAGCTTTGTCAAGTGCTGAGCCAAGTGCAGTTCACTTTGTTATGCGATGACTGTTAAAAATTAAACTTCATCTGCAAAATTGAAAATAGCCATCTACTAGGGAACAAAGTAGAAATCAGATTTAGCATCAAACATATATCATTTAATAACAAGAAAAGATTGATTTTGACTTGAGGTTGACCAAAAGCTTTACCACTTCAAAATCTAAAGACTTGTTTCAAAATATTTAGAATACTCTCCAGTATCATCAAAGTAAATTATTTGAACCTCTAAATCCTAAACGTTTGACTGGAAGGGGGATTACTTAGATGTTATTTCTCTACTCATTCTGCTTGAAGTTAATATATTTTAACGGGTTCTTCAAAATGTAATTGATTTTTGCAGTATGATATAAACAATCTAGGTAAAATAATGAACTATATTCTCCTTTTCATAGGAGAAATGTATGTTTGCCCCTGCCTTTTGTACTTAATTTTTAGAAATGATTGGCTTTGTTGTTGTGTGGTTGTTATTTTGTGTACTTATTTTCTTCATCTAATTTTCAGGTGCTTGGAGATTTAGTGGAATCATTTGCTGGAGCTTTGCTAATAGATACTGGCTTTGATTTGGAGTATGTTTGGAAACTGATGTTAAAGATTCTAGAGCCAATAGTCACACCTGAAACCTTACGTCTTCAACCCATACGGGAACTCCTTGAAATTTGCCAACACTATGAGTTGAAATGCAAGGACCAGATAGAAAGAAAGGGAAATGAATATTTGTTTCAATATTTTGTTCAAGTAAAAGTGAGTGGAAAAGATGTTATGGTGTTTGGAAGTGCTGCGAGGCCAAACAAAAATGTGGCTAAGAAATTTGCTGCACAAGCTGCAATACGAAAGTTAAAGGTACTAATTTCTCAGTCTGTGGTATGATCAATATCATATTAAGAATGTTTATGATCAATTTTGTGCTCTGCCTTTTTTATAGCACATAATTCAAATGGAATTGTGGTTGAGGAAATGCACCTTTTAATATTAGGCAACTTTGGTGACATTTTCCATTTAGTTAATATCAAATATTCTAATGATTCTAATTGAAACAGAGAACTTCTAAACTCCCACTAAGGCTTTACCTGCCTTACTGTCCATGAAAATGCTGATCCCAATGCCAACATTTCCACCCAATTCCTTTTACATTTGGAACTATCTCATGATCTCTATTAAATCTCATATCCAGTTTCAAGGACTGCACTATCTACATTTCACTTGCTAAATCAGTGAAGCTCTAAGCGGAGTTTTAAAAGTTATTGAGGCACAACGTTCACAAGAAGGCAGCAGTCAACACCTATTCAATTTGCTTATTGGAAATCTGCAAGCATTCAAACACAAAATGAAGACCATCTTCGGTTGCCTCTCCAGGCAAGAAGAAATCTTTTCCATCTCAAGGTTTTTGTACCTTGCTAAATCACATTGAGGCCATTGAGAAGATGACGTTGAGAGGCTTTGTAAGGAAAGTAATCCCATGCTATCAGTAAACCATCACAACCTTAACACCAATAGAACTCATGCATGCAAAAATTAGCCAGTCAATGAAGGTGTCCCTCAAGGAGATCCCTGGTTGCTTGACAGTAGCTTGGGATGATATCAGCAGCTTTGCAAGCAACAAATCAATTTTTTTAGTTTGCACTCGTCTTTTTGATGTTTTGCTACAGGCCTACGAAGCCTTATTGATGTGGTACTGTAGGATTATCCTCATCTAATTCTATCTTTTCTGTTTCAGCTAGTTTACCAGCTGCTTTCTTGCTATCTTCTTTCTAAATATCTTTTGTATCATCCATTTCTAAGCTCAAAACATTTGAATTTGTACTTTTATCCAATAATAATATAATGCTTTTTTTTATTAAGAAATACAATATTACCATGTATTAATCTCAAAATTTTTTAAGGGCCGAATGCATTATACTTTTTTGTAGGATTCTTTTATCTAATTGTGTGCTTTTATTTATTAATTCATTGTAGATAAGGATGTGTAACTCATACTCCAGCTTATAAATTGCAAACTCACTGAGTACTCGTGAGTGATTTTCTGCTCCTATTAACTCAACCTCAAACTTGCTGAGTTTCTGGTGAGTTTACAAAGTGGCTTGTGGTGAGTACTTGGCAAGTTTGTAAGAGAAACTCATGCATGCCAAATTTCTGCCTAGTCACCAAGTCTGAGTCAAATTTGTGTCAGCCAAGCTTTTGCCAAGTCCAAGTTTGCGAATTATGCTCCAGTCTAACAAATCAATTTTGCATGTTGTATTACAGTTGAACTAGGAGAACAAGAGTTTGCATTAATCATTTTTACCTTGAACCTAATCTAATAAAATGATTTCAAGCCTTGCATTTGGGTGTTTAATAGTAGAATCCTTTTGAGGGTTCAGATTAAAACCATTTTCGATCAAGTTCAGATTTAAGTTCATTTTGTTTGTTGTTGTGACCTTTTCACACATCACCCCATTCAAAATGGGAACCCCCTTAATTTTTGCTTCGTTTGGGTCTTTTGGCTTTGGTTTTGTCTCTCTCTCTCTCTCTCTTTCTGTCTCTTTTTGCTGTCTGGCTTTTCGGGGATGTGCTTGTCTTTGAGCTTAAACTTGAAATTTTGGCTAAGTCTGAGAATTAGGGTTTTGAATCTTCTAGCCAGTTTGAAGTCAAATTGGGTAAGTGAATTAAAGTCTGAGCTTGACACTATGTCCAGAGCACCTTAAGCTACTTGCCATCAAATTTTGAGCTGAATCTAACAACTTGCTATTTTTAGGAGTCGGGTCTTCAAAAGCCATTTTCAGGGTTTGCATGCAAAGTTTTTCAATGCATGTCTGGAGAATATTTCTGGGTTTTCCAAGACCTAGGCAATGATATAACATGTAATATGAGATGATAACTTTCAGCAATTCCGACTTCGGAGGCTATTTTTAGGGTTTGCATGTTGGAGTCTTCAACGCATGTCTGGATATTCTTTGTGGGTTTTTCGAGAGCTTCGCAATGATGTAACATGCAAGCCAGGATCAAGACCTTTTTGTAGAGTTGTCTTCAAAGGCTATTTTTAGGGTTTGCATGTTGGAATTTTCAGTGCATGTCGGCATATTCTTCATGGGTTTTTCAAGAGCTACGCAGCAAGGTAACATGCAAGCAGAGTTGATCACTTTCCAGGCGCTTACTATTTTTAGCAGGTTCACTCCGACAGCTACCCAACACTTCAACATCACGAACAAAGCGACATACAATAGAAACGGTGTCAAATGAAGATCATTTGAGTGACATGCAAGTTAGATTAGGGTTTCCAACTTCGGGACCCAAAATGAAGGGTCAAACGCCAAAATATTTGAAAACTGATGTATCCCATTGCAATCAATATCTTTCAAGGAATCCACTGGTAAAATTTGAATGCAATCTGAGCACTTACTATTTATAGTAAGTCACTTCTGAAACAGGCTATAAATAGCAGGTTAGAATAAGGCACCAGTGTGAACAAGTTAGTCAACCCATGAGGACCCCATGGAACAAATTCCACATCAAACAAAGTTGCAGAAGTCTTGAAATCAAGCTGTTACTATAAATAGTAAGTCATCTCCGAAAACAAGCTATAAATAGCAGGTCGACACAAGATGGCAGTGTGAACAAGTTAATTAGGTAACAAGGATCCAGTGGCACGAATTTCAAGTCAATCCAAGTTGCAGAAGTGCAAAATCAGGGGATTTACTAAAAATTGTAAGCCAGAGAAAGCCAGTCTGAAGGTGAAGTGAAGCATGAGAAAAAATGACTAAGTCATGAAGAATTCCTCCTCACCCAGTGAAATGCGCCCAGAGCTTGGAGGAGGATGGAAAAGTTTCTAAGTCCAAAAAATTCCTGTACCACCTCTAAATGTGCCCTAGCATGGAGGCTGACTTGGAAACAGTTTTCAAGTATAAAAAATTTCCTCCATGACCCCTTAAATGCGCCCATGCTCAGTGAGGGAGGTTGAAAACGTCTAAGGTAATGAAATTCTTGCCCAACCCCCCAAATGTGCCCATGCTAGAGGCTGGCTTGGAAATTTTTTTCTAAGTATAAAAAAGTTCCTCCTCCAGCTTATAAATGCGCCCAAGTTTTGGTGATTGATAAAAAACTTTCTAAGTGTTGAAGACGTTCCTCCTACCCCCCTCATATGCACCCATCTTGGGAGGGTGATTAGAAGTTTCTCCAAGGCATTGAAAATGGAAGTTGGTCACCTTGAATGTGCCCAGGTTGAAAAACTAGTGTGGCAAGTTTGCCTAAGGCGTTGGAAATTTCTCATCACCTTAAATGTGCCCACCTTGAGATGGAGAATGTGCTAAGTATGAAGAATTCCTGCAGACCCCCTATATGTGCCCAAGATGAAGTTGGCTGAAGGATGAAAATTTCTAAGTATGAGAAATTCCTCCTAGACCCCCTAAATGTGCCCACATTGGTGATGGTGGTGAAATTTTTTGTAAGTATAAAAATGGAAGTGCTACTTAGCAAATGTGCCCAACTAAGGAAGATGTTTGAAAATATTTTCTAGGTGTTTGCAAATGGCGGGAGAAAGGTCCAAATGCGCCCAGTTGGTGAAGAAGACTAGAAAAATATTTTCCAAGTGATGAAAATTTCCAACTACGCCCAAGGAGAGAGTAAGAATAAATTCAATTGAGAAATATTTTTCTAAGGTACAAAATTCAAAAATTAAATGTACCCCTTCATCTGTATACACATGAATTCTGCATTTTCTGAGGAAATTTTTTCTCTGGGTACTAGATATCTTCAACAAGGAGTTGATTTTGAAATTTTTCACGCCTCGCCAGAGACTTTAAGTGGAGATTTTACTCAGGCGCTCGGTTGATGAAATTTTCTAGAGGAAATAAATTATTTCTAAGGCATATGGGTTGGAAATTTGGCTAAGGCAAAAAGGGGATATCGTGTTGGTTGGAAAATTTTCTAAGGCAGAGAGAAATCAAACTACACGCTTCAAGGTGCTCCCTCAAGACAGATGAAAATTCTAAGAAAGACTTGTCTGAGTTAAATGTGCCCATCATAGAGAAGGAATTTGAAAAATTGGCTAAGTCAGAGGAAATGAAGACACAAAGGTCTAAATGCGCCCAAGCTTACATGAGGCATTATGAGCTAGAATCAACGTGGGTGAGAGAGTTTTCTAAGGGAAGAGATATGGAGTTTAGGACATGATGTATGCTCTAAGCAAGTTGAGGTGAAGATAAGTTAACATGTGATATTTGCTGAGGATGGAAGAATAAAACAACACCCTCTAAACGCGCCCTCAAGACGAATGAAAGTTTCTAGGGCATAAAAAATGAGCATCAAGGAGAATACATGGTCAAAGTACGCCTATGATGAGGGAGTACAAAGAAGGCAACCTCTGCTAGAGGGAAATGATGAACCCTATCAGATCCGGATGATCACTCAGACCTTGGAGATCAAAACATGAATATTAGGTAAGTAAAGTGGATTTATATTATAAATTGTTTTGATGCTCTTCTCCTTGCTTGTTTTGTAGGGTGAACACTGAGGCCGGGGCGTGATCAATTGGGGTGATGGGGCAAACACTCCAAAACAACGTTGTAACCTTGGAAGAGGTAAAGTTATGTGTTTCGAGCTCCTCCACGAGATCTCAGTTGCACCCAAATCATGAAGGAAGATGTTGGAAGAAATGGCTAAGTGTTGAAACTCCTCCACATGGATCTGAATGCGCCCAACTCAGGGGAAGAAATGCTCGAGTCCAAGACCGAAGAATCCTTCCAAGCTCAGGATGGAGGGAAAGATGGGAACCCAAGCGTTAATGGTCACCATCAAGTACTTCAAAGTTGAAGAACAACATTAGGGAGGGAAATCATCGTCGAGTAGGAGAAAAAGGTTGCAGGCTTGAAGTTAGATTGAGAACGTGCCTACCATATCCATTCAAGGAGTTGAAGCAATGTTGACCAAACTCAGGCCATTTGTAGTCGGAGAAAGAACAATGCGAACGCGTTTCCAGACAAGAGCCTTCTAGAAGATGGTTGACATTAATTGCTCATTTATTACCCCACTCTTCTTGGTGGCAGTTTTAGGGTTAGGGTTTATGTGGCTCAATTTGAGCCCTTCATTGTGATTGAATCTGAGCCGTCCATTGGACTAGGCCAACTATAAAAGGGGCATCTCCCCTCATTTGTACCTCATTAGATTAGGATCATAGAATAGCAGAGAGACTGATAGTGTAGCATAGATTGGTAGGATAGTTTGAAGAAGGAAAGTTTTTCCTTTGAAAACTTTGTAAGGAATTGTTGTGAGCACTCTCTCAATAAAAAGAGTTTTCATTGATGATGATTCGTCTTTTGTTGTGAGTAGCCAACAAGGTTTCTTCATCCTTCTGATTCGAGTAGTAGCTTAAAGTAGAGTAAAATTCATTTCATGCAAGTAGATAGTAATAATGGAATGTGGTGTTTGACCTAAGCAAGCTTCGCTTATCCATACCACTAGCGGGTTCATTGACGGTGTGTTCGCCTTGTGTGGTCAACTGGAAACGTTGTGGACATAACTTCAATCATAGTTTGAATGATGGTATGCGTTGTTGTGATGGTATCTTCATGTCAAGTGGTGGTTTGAATATCTTTAGTCACCTCCCTTGAAGATTGCACCGGCTTTGCGGAAGCTGTCCAATGCAAGGCAAAGCGAAGTCCGGTTGAAGTTTGCTGAAGTTGAGCTCCATATCCTGCACTTAGGATAGAATTTAGGCTTTCTAAACCCTGCACTCATTTAAATTCAGTACTTTTTGGTTAGTTTAGGAAACAATAGCTTTATAGACAAACCTTTCGAGCATTCAAATTCTTTCTCCGTTGTTGAACAATTTTGTAAGCCCCCTTGAAATACCAGCAAATCACATCAAGCCAACTGCGACTATCCACTGCATGAAGGAACCTTGGAGTTGAGTGCATGATCTTTATAGCAATCTTAGCATGCAGGAGATTTTGTTCAAGAGAGGATAGAGTCACCGTTGGTAACTTTATTCTGTGTTGGTGCGGTCATGAAAAACACATCAACAGTTGTCAGAGAAGAAAATATGAATGCATGTTATTTGGGTCATTGGCAAGCATCATGGTTTACTAACGAATATGTTCTTTAATCTCATTTTGTGTAAATGGTCTCTTTAATTTGGTTGGCCTTTCGGAAACAGGAAACATTATATGATTAATAGAATGTGCTTTTCAATTTTTAAAAAATGGAAACATTATAATTGACATTTCTTTTTTCTTCTTTATTTATTACACTTGCTCTAGATTTTGACTCATTACTTAACTCTAAATCAGTCTTATTGGAATGGATTTTACAGGCTTATAACTTAGAGCATCCAAATAAAGTTTTGGAAGTATTTTTCAAAACATGTAAAAGAAATGATGCTGTGCTTATTGGTAATGATAAAACATACAGACAAGCCCAAGAAATTATGATCCGTAAGAAACATCAAGTTTTAAATTCTTTAACTTGTGAAGCTTCTTTGTCATATACATCTGAGATGAAGAGGAAGTTTTCAAAAGATCCAGTTGAAGTCAATTTGGATAGTGTACCATCAGTACAGGAGAGCACCTTGAGTAAGGATGAGAATCATCTGTCACTTTCAGATATCTTTTCAGAAAAGTGTACGTTGTCAACAATTGAGAATGAAGAGAGCAAACAAAATACTCTGTCATCTAGTTCTATGGCACAAGCTACAACTTCTGAAGATGAACGATCAGACTGTCATGGATACACTGAATCAGATATTAAATCTTCTGAGTATCAATCACCATCTGCAAATTATTCCACAGGTTTGTATCCAAGATGCTTACCTTCATGCTTATTGTGCTGAGAAAGTAAATTATCTATTGGTTTCTGGAGATCTACACAATCTTTGTACATAATTTAGTATGTCTTGATAGCTCCAAAATGAGTGATCTCTTTTAATGGACTTATTAGACCTTACATATGCCCAGGAAACTCCCCATATTTGGGATCTGCAATATCCAACCTCAATGAATTCTGTCAAAAGAAAAGGTGGGAGTCACCATTATGGATTTGCTGTAAAGAGGATGGCTTGCCACACCAAAGAAGGTAAAGGAATTAATTTCATATGCACAGTTAGGTAGTCATATGCTAGGAAATTACCATTAGGGATGCCATGAAAATAACATTAAGAATAAATATGAGTATGAGATTTAGATGTATGATTTTATAGGTCAAATACCTCTTTGGAAAGTTATGTGTAAGATTGACAATGTATGGTTAAGTATCTTGTAAAATGTAAAGCTTAGGCTTTTTATAATGTAATGCAGTTTCACGTACATGGTTGTGTTAAGACTTCCTGGAAATGTTTCTGTTGAGTGCTTGGGGGAGGCTATGAGAAGTAAAAAGTTAGCAATGGGATCTGCTGCCTGCGGTGCATTATGGTGGCTGAATTCTGAAGGCTACTCTTAGCAGCTGATCTAGTGGAAATTCAATTCCTATGGACTTCTGTTGTTGCCTACTAGTATCAACATCATCAAATCTGAGGTATTAACTATATTTATTAGATGTCTAGATGATGATAAGATGTAGTTCCTTCCAATTAGAAGTGTCTGCATGACTCAATTGATATGATTTGTCTAGATATTGCAAGCAACGGAAGAAATGGAGGGTCAGTGTGCTGTTCTTGGTATACTTATTCATCCATGTTTTGTTCATGGTCTATGTACTGGAATTTAAATTACACTGAGATGTGTTCTTCCTATTAGTGGTTACAAATTGAGCATGGAGCCTTTCTATGGAGATGATATTTTAGATTGCAAATATAATTGCTAACAGCCCCACATGATAATGCTGTCTGCCAGACCAAATCTAGTCACAGAGTATACAAATTTGAAAATATAGGAAGGTAGGTTCGTTTTCTTTCTTCTTTTATAGCAAAAATTGAAGATTATTAGGGAAACAAACTTCTAATACTGATGTACTCAGGTCAACAATGCAAATCATTCTTGCTGAACATTGAAGAACTATTTCAATCAAAAAATTGAATACTAAATTTTATGATTTTGATCAGTAGTGACTCAAGATAAAAATTATCAGAAGATCAAAATTATCTGGGCTCTTGAAGTGTTCAGAAAAAGATCATCTCAGATCCTGAATTGAAGGAAAAAAATAAATGCTATTTTCTCCTGCTATGTACATTTCAAGTTCAACACCCTTATGGCTATAGCAAACATTTAATCTTAATCTGATTATGGGAGGATGTCTTATATCTTTCACATCCTTGATCACCACTATGGAAAGCAGTTGTGTGGTGTGCAAATTACAAATTTGTATGTTTTGTCCTCCCCTTTGTGTAGCTGACATTTGGTGCAGTATATTATCCTTTCTTGCGTTTGTAATGAGGAGGTTATTTCTTCTGCCATTTTTAAAAATTAAAAAATAGTTTACTAAAAAGGCAGGTTACGAAATATGTAAGCCCACTAGGTCAGTACAACAGTAAGGACAATTCTATCAAAATTTCTACACAAAATGAAGAGCCAATACTTTGAAAGAAACCACCACATGCACAGCTACGAAAAGCCTGCAAGAGTAAAAGTTAGCAAAAAACATCAGCATCTTAACTGGTCATGATCGCTATATTTGACTTGGGTCAAACTATAGAACAGAGACTATTCCTAGCAGCATTTTATGTTGATACTGCCCTTGCACGTATCACAGTCAAAGGTACCAATAACCAGCTCTGCTTCATCTCTGTCCTCAACACTAATTTCTTTTTCTTTTAGAGCATGTTTAGCCAGCTCTTCTGTGTTTTGGTGTACCATTTCAACATCCATTGGGCTTTTTCCTTTTGGATACATATTTCCTTTTTTCTCACCACAGTAATCTTGAACGTCATATGCTTGGAACCTGACATATTCCTTTTGTTTTTCCATGTAATTTTAAACAAACTGTTCATAGACAACTCTTCTATCATGGGGCCAAAAAAGTGTATTTCTGATTTCATTTCTATAGGCAATAGCCAAGTCATTGTTCATCAAGCGAAAAAACCTGTCCTTTGGGATTTCCAAGATCAGAGTAACCTGGACAGCAATACAAAGAAGAGTGAGTTCACTAAGAGACTCCCTAAGGCATCTCCTCTTGTTTTAGAATGCACCATCATTTCCATCTCTCTAGGTATGCCATAGAATATAAGTGAACAAGACTAATCAAAACTTATTAAGAACATCATCAAAACCAAATAAGATCTCATGTCATGATATACCATTCTTATTTGCCCTACCCATACATTTTCAAAAAAAACACAACAAAGGTTTTGAGTATACTTGCAATCAAATATGTTCAAAAGACTTAACCACATTGCACATGGCACATACTTAAGGATCAAAGTAACATCAGATAGAACAAAGTCAGTAGCTGGCTTGACCATATCAATTTTAAAATGCAGACCAATTGTCAATAGTTAAGTTCAGATTCCACTTATAGATAAGACTACTAAGAACTTACTAGGTGTTGGCCAACATAAAATAAATTTGATTGGAAGAGAATTAGGAAAAGGTACCATGAGGCCATGAGTAGTTATCCATACTTTAAGTATTCGACCTCAAAGTGACTGGAAAATTAACATTGCATGTAGCCTTTTGAAACACAAAAAAAGTGATGAAAATTGTGTACTGAGAAGAGACATTGGAATTACTTCTAATTCAAGAGCTTCCCATTAGAAAATGTCATTAAAATCCTTAATACCTTTAAATGCCAAAAAATTATCTAAGCAACCTTGCAATTGTGGAAGCAATTTACTTTTACACTTGGATTCCACCAAATAGCTCCATAATTAGTTAAATTCCCCATCCAATCTAGAAAAAACCTTCCTTCCCAATAATATAATGTATTACCTTCCACGCTTCCCAAATTCTACACAAAACATCACGGCCAAAGGGTTTGATAGAGGACTTGCCAAACAATAAGTCATGCAAGTGCAAACCCTTTCACTTTCTACCCTTTTTAGGGACCACCAATGTAGGGACCACCAATGGAATATTGTTTCTAATCAAAACTTTCTAAGGCGCTCACACATTAAAGGCTTTAATAATCCATTTAACTGCAAGAGCAATTCCTTCAAACTTGATGTCTTTAAAACCCAAACCTTTATTGATTCGGGTAGACAACACTGCCCCAATTTTATAGCATGCCCTTTTTTATTCATCTTACCTTTCGACAATAAGAAGTTTAAACAAAAAAATGTATTTTTTCAATTTGCTAATTCCAAAACAACCAAGTAGAGGAATATTATACACTGTAGGAAGTAAGGACCTTATGAAAAAGTAGTAGTTTGCCAAGGAGAGAGAAGTTGGCTCTGCTATTTGATGTTTTTATTTTTAATTTTCTTAAACATCCATTACCACATTTCCTTCAAAGAAAAGTCAACAACAGATGAAATGCGAGGTCTAGGTATTTGACTATTTTGTTTGGCTCACCCCATTGCCAATTACATTTTTCTAGCCACTTAAGAAGAGATTCTCTTCAATTGAGCACAATATATTTACATTCAAATATCTTGCATTGAAGCTGTTGTAGTATATACTATTAAGCCTTTTCATAAAATTATCAATTTTTTTCTCAACCAACTTAGAGAACAATGCAGGATCATCATCAAACTAAATATAAATCAAATTGTCCTTGTTTGGCAAATAGATTTCCTTTACTAGAGGACCAAATATATTAGATGTCAATATATATTAAATGGCATTTGAAGCAATGACAAATAGTGTTGAGGCTAGAGAGTGTCCTTTGTCTTGTAGATCTTTTTAAAGGAAAAGGATTAGTTAATGAGCCATTGATGTCTGCTTGATCCTAAGCATCTTTAAAGAGCATCTTAACCATATTAGCAAATTTGGAAGGAAAGCCAAAGGACTGTTAACACTAACAAGATGAAAGACCATTCCTCTCTCTCATATGCTTTTTCAAAATCAAAAGCATTGCCCATTGAAGACCTTTCCAATTGTTAATCAAATTTTCAAAATTGTATCTATCTTTTAGGAACCTAGTTGCATCGCAAAGATGATTTTGGGGAGGATATCAATGAGTCTAAGAGCCAGCAAGTTAGCCAAAATTTTATATGACACATTGAGTAGAGTAATTGGTCTCCATTTTTTTGTAAAGGGACTTGTCCCTGCCTTTAGGAAGAAGTTTAATGATACCTCTATCTCTTTCTCTAAAGAACTTTGCTCAATGGCTTCATTGTATACCTCAATCAAATCAGTTGTAATCTAGTCAATGGTTGCATTGTAGAATTCAATTAGAAGATGATTAGCACCTAAAGACTTCCCATTATCAAAAAACCTTATGGTTCTTTCCAATTCCTCCCTCGACACAGTTTTGTTTCAATTTCAATAGCATCTTCCTTACTAAGATTCCTAGAGATGATATTAGAGTAGAAAGCCCTAAATTCATTGCTCCAATTATTATCATCTTTTCTAGAGAAAATATTTATAGAGGCTACTACAGGCTTCATTCATGTCCTGTAATGTTCTCATTCAAGGCCCCATCAATCATACAAGGACCAATGGCCTCCCTTGTTTGTTTGGATTTAAGAATATTGAAGAAATATTTTGTTTAGTTTTCCCCCCCTCTAAGACAATTCATCGTAGCTCTCTTGGTTTTGTAGCTTTGCAAACATAACTAGTTATATTTTTACATCCTCTAGCTTGTTTTGGAAGACCTTGTTATCAAGTTCTTGTTGTATATGAGATCTAGACATTTAAGGCTCTCTTCTAGGCATTTTTCTTCTCTTCTATCTAAACTGTAGCGATTCTTAGAAAATTCCTCCATCCAATGGTTGATAGTAGAGCTTTATTGATGTTCCTAAGGCTATAGAGACCATTTATACAATCTATATCCCCCAACAAAGTAACATTGAGTTTGAAGCATCATACATTTTTTTATCGCTTAACATTAATAATAGCTTTAGTAGCGTGATGGTTTGACATTGAAGTAAGGAAAACCTAAACACAATTATTATTCTCAATCACATCAAAATTGAGATAACATTTTTGAGCATAAAACCTATTTAGTCTAATAGATCCTATTGACAACTTGTTGATGGTTGCACCTAGCATACTAAATATCTTTGCTATCAATATTACTATTCTCAAGAGGGTCCATTAGGTTTAGAGGCCCCTTGGCTCTAGGCCAACAATACAATTTGTTTCCTTTCTAGGGCACAACATTCCCACCAATTTTGTCTTCTTTGTGCTCAACCATGTTGAAGTCGCCTTGTATTATCAAGGGACATTAGCAAGGTAACTTGAGATCAATTTCCATAACTCACATCTCTCCCTATAGTCATTTGTACATATACAAAGCATATGCCAATTGGCATCATCTTTATTAACAATCACTCAAACCAGCCTATTGCGTTGAGAACACCCAACATCACTGATAAAGGGAGCATAGGTAGATAACCACGATAGCTACACCACCTTTTGTCAAGATATGATTTGGGGAAAAAATTTCAAATTTCTCCAAACAATTTGCGAGTACATTCAAGTGGGGATTGTCCAACTTTGGTTTCTTGAAGGAGAAAATGATCCAATTTTAAACCTAGCATTACAAAAGGACCTAATAATATATTTCCAATTGAAAGATTCCAAACCTCTTAGCATTCCAATTGGCACATCGTAATCTCATTTATGGGTGGTGGGGGATGGAGAGTGCCTTTGGCCCTTGTACACTCTACCAAAGCATTTGATCGTTTTCTCTTCCATTCCCCTTTTCCATTCTTTTGATTGATAGAAAATGAATCAATCTACTTTCTCTTTTTTCCCTCCTCCAATAGATCACCCCTTGACCCAAGGATAGAATCTTCTTGGTTATGAGCATCATCTTGTAATAATGGATTAATACAATCAAGAATAGCTTTTCATCTCATAGATTTACCCTTGAAAATTGTATGGGCAAGTTCTTTGAAAATATTATACTTTGTTTTATAGAGCTTGGGGAACAATGGGAGGTGTATGCAAACTAGCATCCTTTCTTATTTTGTTTTAGTTTTTATAGAACAAGCTCCTAAGATTTTTTATCACATGGAATTCTCCTTGAGAATTAATAAATAATCACAAGAGTAGACTCGTTATTGATAGAAGGCATATCCCCAAGGATAACAACATATTCCTCACTGGAGTGAAAGTCCTCCATATTTGGCAAGGATCTTATCCACAGTATCAAAAGCATTTTCATCAATTTTTTCATTGTCTATTTCATTATTTTGCATAAAACTCTCATTTTTTTTGGGAGAGCATTTCCTCTTTTCCTTTTCCTTAAGGATTTTTGTGCAATCTCTTCTCTAATGGCCATCTTTTTACATAAAAAACAAGCATTTAAAGTTTAAACCTCCCAACACTTCCAATCACATTATTTGATTAATACCTAAGTTACCTGTTCACCCCTAGGGGTCCCCGAGTCTTGCTCTGGTTAGACCTCGGTCTAGGGTCCAAGTTTGGTCCCTTGTGGGTTCGAACAAGGTCCGGCTCACAGACTGTGGATCTGACCCTATTGAAGCCGAGCGAACCCGAGATGTCTTTGGGCATTTATTAATATTTTTGTGACTTTTTTTATTTTTATTTTTTACTTTTTTAAACTTTAAAAAGTCCAATTCGCCCCCTGACCCTAAAACGATGTCTGTCATGAACGTTTGTGTGGCCTTGAAGGTCTTAATTTGGGTCTTATTGTGACTGCAAAATGATGTATGCCATGAAGGTTTGTATGGTTTTGGAGGCCTTAATTTGGGCTTGGTGGCAGGGACTTTGTCCCTCAACCTCGCTTTGTATCGTGATAGGGAGCACATTGGGGATGTTCCCCCTCGACCCCATTGGGGGCATTGCCCCCTAACTCACATTGAATTCATTTGATTTTCCATGTACTCTCCAAGTCCAAGTTTCCAAGTTTGCCTACAAGTCTTCATCTATAATATCGTCATCCAATTGGACAATCTTCCCTAATGCTTACTTGCAAGGAGAAATTCAGCAATGTAGTTAATTTTAACATATAATATATATCATGACATTCGAGTTTGACTAATTGACATTGACATTCTAATGTTTTTTATTTTTATGGTGGTTTTGTTTATTATACAATATATGATGCTATGTGTGGTATTTTGAACTTTTTTATTTTTTTAATAAAAAGGGTAAAAATTTATTCATTTAGAGAAAGTCCTAGAGTATAGTCAACAAGAAAACAAAAGCTAGAGGCACCAAAGCCCAATTGGCCACCAAGAACCATAGAACAACCAACCACCCAACCAAGACAACCAAAGCCCAATCAAGGACCGCACATATCCTCTTGAACCAAACTTTGCAGCTTATGAGCACAGTCACTAGGAAGCAACTCCCACTCATCCACCTCCCACTCAACTACTACCGCATGGGAAGAAATCCCCTCTTCAAAAGATTGTCCCAAGTAAGACATCTGTTACGAGCCACTAACCAAAGGAAGAAGTTGCACTTGGGCCACACAAACTTGTTCCAAGCATATTTCCACCAAGGGACTTCGAGCCCCCCATACTTCCTTCTGTCCAATTCACGATACCCAACAACCACCGAGTACACCCCTTTAGGATCTGGGGCCCTGTTGATGTGATTTTCGTGACCACACCAACACAGAATAAAGTTGCCAACGGCTACCCTATTCTCTCTTAATCAAAGTATCCAACACGCTAAGATTGCGAGAGAGTTCGTGTGTTCAACTCCAAGGTTCCTTCAGTGCAATAGAATACCCTCAATTGGCTCGATGTGTTTTGCTGGTATTTCAAGGGGACTTACGCAATTGTTCAACAGCTGACAAGAGATAGTAGATTAAAGGGTTTCACGTGGTTCGAATGATTCGGCAGGTAAGTGCAAGTTTCCTAATACTAACCAGAAATGGACTGAATTTAAATGGGTGCAGGGATGAGAGATGCTATAATTCAACTCTAAGGTGGGACATGGTGATCAATTCTCGCAGGCTTCAACCGGGCCTTGCTTTGCCTCGCTTCGGAGAGCTTCCACAAAACCGGTGCAATCTTCAAAGGAGTAATCAAAAGTATTCAAATCACGATTCAACATGAAGACACCATCACAACAACGCATGCCAGCATGTAAACCATAATCGAAGTTAAGTTCACAATGTTCCAGTTGACCACACAACGCGAACCCACCGTCAGCGAGCCCGCTAGTGGTATGGGTAAGCGAAGTTTTGTTCAAATCGAGCACCACATTCCACAATTACCAAGTACTTGCATGAAATGAAATCTACTTTACTTTGAGCTACTTCAAGATTCTATGTGAATTGGAAGGACGAAGAAGCCTCGCTAGCTACTCATAACAAAGAAGAGATCACCATCAATGAAAACTCTTTTATTATGAAAGTGTTCACAACAACTTCTTACAAAGTATTCAAAGGGAAGACTTTCCTTCCTTTTCAGTCTAAGCTAAACTATCAAACTATGCTACCTTCTATTCTATCAATCTCTCTCTATTCTTTCTCTGCTATTCTAACTCTCATTCGGTACAAATAAGAGGGGGGATGCCCCTTTATATAGTTGGCCAAGTCCAGTGGACGACCCAAATTACAATCAAATGAAGGGCTCAGATCGAGCCACATAAGCCCTAACCCTAAAAACCGCCACCAAGAAGAGTGGGGTAATCAATGCGCCATTAATGGCCACCATCTTCTAGAAGATTCCTGTTTGTAAACGCATTCACACTATTCTTCTTTCTTACTGCAAACTGGATGAGTTTGGTCAACACTGATTCAACTCCTTGAACTGGTACGACAGGCACATTCTCATTTTGAAATTCCAAGACTGCAACCTCATTCCTCTGCTTGATGATGATTTTCTTCTTTGATGTTGTTCTGCAACTTTGAAATACTTGATGGTGACCATTAACGCTTGGGTTTCCATCTTTGCCTCCATCCTAAGCTTTGAAAACATTTCTTCTTTGCCACTTGAGTAGGGCACATACTAGGTCTCAACACTTAGCCATTTTCTCCAAGTATTTGCTTCATCTCCCCAAGTCATCATGCCTTGGCCTTGGTGTTCACCCTGCAAAACAAGCAAGGAGAAGAGCATCAAAACACTTCATACTATAAACTCAACTTACTTACCCGACTTTCATGCTTTAACTTCCAAGGTTTGAGCGATCTCTGGATCTGATAGGGTTCATCGTTTTTCTCTAGCCAACTTTTCTTTCTTCATGATTCTTCAACATTTGTAGGCTGGGGCATATAACACCAGTGCATCATATTTCAATGCCTTAGACAAATTTCATCTTCCTCAAGGGTGTATTTAAGAGATGCATTTTTAAAATTATCTTTTGAAAGTGTTAACTTCAACTGCGTCTTCTTCAAGAAATTCACTTTTCTAGCTGAGTGAAATATGCTAACCAATTTTTTCGAAGAAGTAACACAACATAACCAGCAATAGATGATTGGATTAGCGTTAGCCTCAAACTGAAACTAAACTTGAATTGAAGAAATTGAACTAGAATTGAAGAACTACTCAACGTCAAGAATGTGCACTCAAGATCCCACTGAGGGCGAGGTGCTAACATATGACGGAGTCTAGAAAATTGAAATTATAAACTGATAGGCGGATAACCAGCCATAGAAAACATTTCCTCACTACCACCAAACAGTGGGGGGAAAATTACAATTAAGCACAATTCATCCGCTGCGGCGGGCATCCACAGAGCTGTGGGGATTCACCACTATGAAGTGGGTATAAGAGTGTTACAAATAGATTGTCCACACTGGCGGTAAACCATCCAGGGGTAATTTAATGACAAAACAGAAAAGTAAATTGCAGAAATGAAAGAATGGTTGGATTAGTAATGCTTAATCTCAACCTTACAAATAAAACTCTGCAAATTACTAAGTACAATTGATAAGGAATGAACCTTAGATATAAGTATGAACTTTTACAATTGATATAACACTCAAATACTGAAGTATATGCCAAAAACTGGAAATTGCAACAATCTGATATAAAAATCAGTGTTCTGGAAATTTATAACAGCAGACTGTGAAATCATGAAAATGCTCATAAGTTGACCAATTTACCTCCGAATGATGTGAAATCAATTGCAGATGCTCTCTAGAGGATTGACGCCCAAGACAAAGTCCAGAAACCACGACCAAAGGCTCCCAATTATTTAGCACAGATTCCAATGCATCACCAAATGGTACGGCCTCTTGAGAAAATCGATTTTACAAGATAAAATCAACAACTTGAAATTAAATTCTGATTTTTTGAGGAAGGTGGCGCCTTAAGTCAACAATTGGATTGCTCAAGTACCCAGAACGAAATAAAATTCACTCCAAAAGTTATGAACAGAAATCAGCTTCAGCTGTAGCAAAACCAGGAAATTCAAAACTGTAGAATACTCCAAAATTCTTCAATCTTTGATGCTCAATCTGCTAGTCTGATGTGAGAAGCAGCAATATTCCAACTAGGTGTTGTATTTCAAACACGAAATTGGGAAGGGGCTAGGAGGTAGCATCCTCGAAGCAACAGCAAAATGTCCATAGTCATTTTGACAGCATAATAGTAAGGTAAACAATGGATTCCAAATGCTAGAGCAATGTCTTCATTTTATAAAAACTGAGAAACTCATCAACTTCCAAGCAGTACGCCAAGAGACACCTTTTTGAATTCTTCTTACTTTTGAAATTTCATAAAAATATAATTCCTCATAAAGTGGCGTCCACTTTCCTCCAAGCATAAGTTCAAAATATAAAATATTAATATCTCCTTATGACAAGGCGTACCCTTCAAGACCCCTTTTAAAAACAATTTACAAGTTATATCCTTAGGCCAAGGGGTGGTCAACTGAAAATTATAACACTTATGCCTTTAATCAATAAATTTCATCAATTATGGCTTGAGAGGAAAATATTGAAACAACAAATAACATGCTCAACTGAAGTGATGACTGAAGACAACCAACTGCATACTGCCACAACTAGCATTTACTAAAAATAGTAAATAATATGAAATGCCACAGAATTCCAAGCCCAAGAAACCCTAATTTTCACCTCATTCCAGTCTACGGGTTCCAGAATAGACTGATGAATGGCTATACTGATCACTGATGAAAAGGGGACATTACACTGAGGCGTTGGCAACCTTGATTTTATTCATCTCTAACTTGAGAAAATTATTTCCACGAAGAATTCGATCAAATTCACCTAGGCCATCAACTTCAAATTCATCCGCCAAGGCATTTTATTTCAACAACATATTTTATCCTTCCTGCCTTAGAAATTTTTTAAATTTTCACTTAGGGAATTTCATTATTCAAGTGCTTATCAAAATCTTCATCCCAAAATCCTTGGCGAGTTGTGGAAGACTTTGAAATCCATTGCTTGTCGAAGATGTCTGATACCCAGAAGAAAATTCCCTTCAGAAAGCGTCGAATTCATGTGTCTACAAACGAAGGGGTACATTTAATTTTTTGAATTTTAACCTTAGAAAAATATTTCTCAACCAAATTTATTCTCATCCTTCATATCTGGGTGTATTTTCTTGCTCTGTCTTGACAATCTTCATCAACTTTGTGAAGCAGGAGTATTTTGACTCATCCTTGTCAATTTTATCCATGCCTTAAAAAATTTCATCATCCCCTGTCAAGCTTAGGCGTATTTCTCTAGAGGTGGAATAAATTTCAGCACTTAGAAAATTTTCAAATTTCTTCTCCAAACCAAGGGCGCATTTGCTAGGTGCTACTTTCAATTTTCGATACTTAGAAATTTTACCTTCCAGTCAAGGCTAGGGCGCATTCAACATTGTGAGCTTTCAACTTTCCACACTTAGAATATTTTTCAAGTGTCCCTCCTTACCTTGGGCACATTTTGACCTTGGAGCTTCCAATTTCTATGCCTTAGAAAATTTTTGGTGCCATCATGCAAGTTGGGCGCATTTTACTAGTAGAGCTTCCATTTTTGCATACTTAGAAACTTTTCAAGTCACCCTTCACAAGGTGGGTGCATTTTGGTGGGCCTCCTGCCATTTACAAGCTTGGGTGCATATCAAGGGGTCTAGAGGAACTTTTAACACTTAGAATATTTTCTCATCCTTATCCTCCAGCTTGGGCGCATATCATGTGCTGAGGAGGAAATTTCAAACACTTAGCAACTTTTCAACATCTTGAAAGTCAAACAAGTTGGGCGCATTTTACACATTGAGGTGGATTTATTTCCAACGCCCTAGATTCTTTTTATCCATCTTTACCTTGCATGGGCGCATTCAAAGGGTAGAGGAGAAAGTCAACACTTAGACTTGTCTTCACCTTACTTCAGACATGTTCAAATTTTGATAGTGGAGGAGGATTTAACTCCATACTTAGAAATTTTCCATTCACCAGTTGATTCCTCCTTGGGCGCATTTTGAAGGTGGAGGTGGACTTAACTCAATACTTAGAAACTTTTTATCAAGCCAACACCTAGCACCTTGGAGATGGGTGCATTTAGGGGTAGAGGTGGACTTAACTCTTTCCCTTAGGATTTTTCTCAGCTTATTTCTCCTTGAGAGCGCATTTTGAGGGTGGAGGAGGACTTAACTCCAACACTTAGAATTTTTTTTATCACCTTCAAGGCAAGTTGGGCACATTTCATGATCCTAGCAGGAAGTTCTAACACTTAAACAATTTTTCATCCTCTTAACAACTTGGAGATGGGCGCATTTTGAGGGTCCTGCTGGACTTAAATCCAAACTTAAACAATTTTCATCACCAGCTGGAGACAAGGCGCATTTGAGGGGTCCTGCTGGACTTAAAACTTGAAATTTCTCATTCTCTTGTCAGTTTCATATTGAGCGCATTTGAGGGGGCGAGCAGGACAGACTTCGGACTTAGAAAATTTTCTCAACCTCCTGCTAGCTCATGCCTTACTATATTTAGTAAGTTCCAGGTTTTCCCTCTTCTGGAGCTCAGATTGATTTGGAATTCGCACCACAGGATCTTCATGACCTAATTGATCTGTTCACATTGCCGTCCCAAGCTGACCTGCTATTTATGGCATGTGTTTGAAGGTGGTTTACTATTTATAGATACTGCTTGATTTCATGACCTCCACAACTCCGTTTGACTTGAAATTTGAATGACGTGATCCTCATTGGTAGACTTGCTCGTTCACATTGGCGCCTGATGCTGACTTACTATTTATAGCCTGTTTCGGGAACACCTTACTATAAATAGTAAGTGCTCCGATTGCCTTCAAATTTTACCGGTGGGTAGCTTGAAAGATACTGATTGCAGTGGGATACACCGGTTTTCGAAAATTTTGGCATTTTGCCCCTCATTTTGGGTCCCGAAGCTTGAAACCCTAATTCGACTTGCATGTCAATCAAACGACCTATGTTTAACCTCGTTTCTATTGCACTTCGCCCTGTTCGTGATCCTGATGTCTTGGGCAGCTACCAGAATGGACCTGCTAAAAATAGTAAGTCTCTGAAAAGTGATCATCTCTGCTTGCATGTCACATCACACCGTAGCTCTTGAAAAACCCATAAGGAATAACCTGACATGCGCTGAAAAGCCCTGCATGCAAACCCTAAAAATAGCCTCTGAAGACGGCTCCTGAAAACAGGAAAAGTCATGATCCTGGTTTACATGTTATACCACTGCGAAGCCCTCGAAAAACCCACAAGGAATGTTCAGATAGGCGAAAAAAATTTCAATATGCAAACCCTAAAAATCGCCTCTAAAGGCTGAATATTGAAAGTCATCATCTCATTTTCCATGTTATATAACTGCATAGGTTTCAGAAAACCCAGAAAGAATCTCCAGACATGCATTGAAAAACTTCGCATATAAACCCTAAAATCTGCTTCTGAAGGTGAATATTGAAAGTCCTCGTCTCATTTTGCATGTTATATCACTGCGTAGGTCTCAAAAAACCGAGAAAGAATCTCTAGACATGCATTGAAGAACTTTGCATATAAACCCTAAAATCTGCTCCCGAAGCTGAACTTGCTAAAAATAGAAAGTTGTTTGTTTCAGCTCAAACTTTGCAGGTGAATAACTTGACATGCTCTGGATGCAGTGTGATTGAGAGAACTTCAACAGTTCTGAGAGAATGCCCCAAATTTGGTACTTACTAAAAATAGTAAGTTGTCGGAATTCATTGAAATTTCACTGGGGGCCTACTGGGAGCATGCTGACTGCAACGCCAAGGTTAGATTTCAACTTGATTACTCCATTTGACTTCAAATTGACCAAAAAATTCAAAACCCTAATTCTATAGACTTAGCCAAAATCCCACATTTAAGCTCCAAGGCGGGCACATCCCTGGAAAGCAGACAACAAAAAGAGACAAAAACAGAGAGATAGAAAGAGAACCAAAGCCAAAAGACCAGAATGGAGCAAAAATTAGGGGGTCCCCATTTTGAATGGGGTGATGTGTGAAAAGGTCACAACAGGCCCAAGCCAAGACATCCTTTTGCTATAAAGAGGAGAAAACTCTCTCCGCCAAAATCTTAACCAGCTCACCACGATCCACAACTAGACCCCTAGGAGGCCAAAGGTGACACCCTTTCCATCTGAGCACCTCCACCTGTCAAAAACGCTCCACTGCTTTGAAATCACTAACTTTCAACTGTGCAACATCTGTGAAAAGTGAGCCCAAATTCTACAAATGAGGATGAGAAGTGAATAATGAGGAGTAGCCATCCCAGGAATCAAGGCAAAAAAGAGCATCATCCCCCTTGAGACAAATCCAAAAAAAGCTCTACTTGACCAAGCTAGCTCCTTTTTTAAGAGTGTTCCAAATCATAGACCCCTTACCATCCAGAGAGTATCGAGGAATGTCCTCCGCAACACCTCTCAGATATTTAGCCTTGAGGATTTCGGCCCAACTTTGATCTTGACTAATACACCATCACCAGTAATGTTTGGCCGCCAAAGCTTGCCTAGTAATAGCCGCCTATTGAAGACCCAAGCCCACCTATTGGATAGGCCTACAAATAGATTCCCACTTGACCAAACTCCACTTCTTGGAATCCAAACTACCAGATCAAAGAAATTGTCTAGAGATTGCAACAAGCTCTCTAATGAAGCTCATAGGAGCAACTTGAACCATACACCTATAGAGGGGGAGTGTCTGGACCATAGCCTTTAGGAGCATAATCCTCCTAGCAATGGACAACCATCGACAAGTCCAGTAATTGACATAACCCCTAAAATTATCCAAAATATGCTGCCAAGTTCTTCTTGGTAGAGGGGACATCGAGAGGGGAACACCCAAATTACACAAAAGGAAGATTACCAATTTGAAATCTGAGAATGCGAGCAATCCTAGATTGAATAAGCGGAGGAGTATTGAAGAAAAAGATAGATGATTTCCCTTCATTAATCTTTTGACCCGAAGCAGCAAGATAAATATCCAAAGCCTGCCTGAAGTTGTTTGCTTCCTTGATTTTGGCCATACCCATAAGAGCAGTATCATCCACAAACTGAACATGGGTCTGTGGAGCCAAAACATTACCCCAAGACCATCCCCGAATCAGCCCTTGACTTGGATGGGCTTTAAGAAGTGTTCCCAAACCTTCAGCCATAATAATGAAGAGATAAGGAGACAAGGGATCACACTGCTTGAGGCCCCTAGAAGCACCAAACAAAGAAGAGGGCACACCATTAATCAACACAAAATACAACACCGACATGACACAACTCATCACCCAATTAATCCAGTCCTTAACAAATCCAAACACACACAAAATCTTGTGAAGAAAGGACCATCTAACCCAATCATAAGCCTTAGCCATGTCCAATTTGACAAACATAGCCTTCTTTTTGGAAACCTCCATGGAGTGTATAGCCTCAGCCGCAACCACAACCCCATCCTGTATGTCTGCTTTGCCACAAAACCCCCTACTCCTCGAAGATAATATTACATAGCCAGGGCTTCAATCTCTCGGCAATCAATATTGTAATGATTTTATAGACGATATTACACAAAGCAATTGGCCAGAAAAGATCAAAAGAATTAGCATGTGGAACCACGGTGGTTCTCAAATTGAAACCCTAATTGATTTTTGTTTGTTTTGCAAATTTTTTTTTTTTTTTTGATGGATTTGACAAAATACAAGAAGCTGCGATTTTCTCAAATAATGCTAATAAATTCATATAAAATCAAATGCGCATTGTAACACATAGAAATTGCTCAGAATACCAAGGCGCATCATTATATTTCACTTCCAGAGGGTTTACAAATGTAAATAACAATAAATGAATGAATTACAGATTTTTATGACAAAAACCTGATTTCCTCGCAGCCGTCTTGGAAAGTGTGAAATAGTACGGCCAGCTCTGGATGCTCAGAATCCAAGCTTGAAAACGGAGGTATATCTTCTAAAACCCCAAGCGCCCCTTCTGCAAAAGACTGGAGACCAAAAACCTGAATGATTTCCTCTGTTGGAAAAGTACGGCCTTTTTGATTACGTCTGATGCACGGCCGGTGACTAGGTTAAATCATGCGGCCTTGGCCAATGATGACTTCTCCTGAGTAACTGACTAAATACTGATTCCCCTTTGCCTGTGCGCCAGATGAAGAAAGAATCTGAAGATGCAATGTTAGGCGTTTTACTTGCCAGGAAGAAAGACGTGTTTTACAGCTGGTACGGCCTGTCTGCAGCAGCATTAAATGAAGTACGGCCTTTGGAATTTGTGCCCAGACTCTAATAAATGGTCTCTGAAAAGATACGCCTTTACTGCCAGATGTAGTCCTCTGTGAATCTCTGCTAAAATAACTCGATAATCTCAAACTGTGATCTCTGAATGAAATCACCAAGTGCCAGCTTCAACTGATATTTCACAGCCTCAGTCTGCCTGATTCCTGAAGAGTTTTCGTTCTCCAGAAACGATCGTCTGCCAGAAACCCTAAGGTTTGCAAACTCCGATGCTCAGAGCAAAAGACAAATTAGAATAACATTTCATAATGGTTCGATTTGTCCTTTCTGAAAATATATACTCCCCCTTTGAGAAATTCGACCCAAGCTCTTTTAATTAATCAATTAAATAAAATTGATTTATTTCACCTCAATACTTAGGAGAAATATTTTAATAATTAAATGGCGCCTCTTTTAAATGAATAATAAATATTCATTAAATCAACATTTAATACTTTATTATAAAGTATAATAAATACTTTATAACTGGCCAATTTAATTAAATATTTAAATATTTCAATAAAGTGACTTTAATATAAAGTCAAATTATTAAATATTTAATAAATCATTAATTACTCCGTATTTCTCCATTTGATCATCAAACTGCCGAACTGGGTCGATTCTGAGCCGAATGGTTGAACTAGGTGCCCTGCCCGAAATAGCAGCTTCCGCCTGACCTAACTTTCTAAAAATAGAAAGTTCCTGAAAAAGCTCTCTGGAAGATTCTGCGAAGGCCCAACCTGACCTTGAAAGCTGGAGCTACCAAATAGCGGATAAGCGCCATCCGATGATCCTCGCACACCACAATGCGACCTCTCGAGGATGAAATTATAGAGCTAACTCCTCGATGGCGATTACCGACTAAAAGCGGGGACATGACATAGCACCCTCACGTTTGGGAATAAGAGCCAAGAAAGTTGAGTTCATAGCTTTCAATATTTGTTTACTATCTTGAGATTCCTGCACCACCTCCAAAAGATCCCATTGAAGAGCACAAAAGATTTACTGAGCGGGGGGGTGAATCAGTAAATCAATACAAATTTTTCACTTTTTTAACTTTTTACACAAATTTAGACTTTCATCAACATCAACTTATTGATATGAACCAATTTACACAAGTTGATACAACTTTATTGAAATAGTTTTTAAAATAGGCACCAATCTACTTAACTTACAAGAGAGATGTTTTAGTAGGATATAACCTACAAGGAACACCCTAACCCTTTACAATTTTAGTAGGCACCTACCTACAAGGAGCACCAACCCCTAAAGCAAGGCACCAAACCTTGACTTGATGGATGAATCAAATGACTTCAATCAGATCTGCACTCTGCCAATCCTCCAATCTGCCTTTGTGATGTAAATTCTCACACTCAACCCACACAAGAAGATAGGCTTCTGATTTGTACCACTTGAAACTTTTCAACCACACCTTTAAATTAAAAAGATTTCCAAATATATACTTTGATCCAAAATTGTGCCTCTTGATGAAAGATCACACCTTTGCCTTTTTAACTTTCATTCATACCCCTTCATCAATCCAAATTTCTGACTTAATGATTTTTAGTGTGTTTCTACTTTGTTTCTGTAAGAACCCTGGTGGTTCTCAACCCGAAATCCTGACTGATATTGTTTTGTTTTTGCAAGTTTTTGTTTTTTTGTGTTTTTTGAGGTTTTTAGACCAAAAAGGAGAAGCTGCGATTTCTTCTTAAAATTGCTAATAAATTCATAAAAAATAAATAAACTCTAGATAAGCTTAGAAAATGTTCAGAAGTCATAGGCGCACCATTTTATTTCCTTTTCAGAGCTTTTACAATAATGAAAATTGACAAATGAATAAGAAATGATTTATTTTCTAAAGAACCTGATGGCGGCTGCAGCAAGATGCCAGACTGAAGAAATGGTATGGCTAGAATGAATAGATGAATCTCCAGGCTCGAAACCCAATGCAAAATCCCTAGTGAACCAAGGCGCACTAGATCTCAGTGAAAGAATCTGAAGACAGGAAGCGAAAATCTCAAGAAATGATGGTACGGCCTGCAAGTACAAAAATGTACGGCCTGATTGCAGCAGCAAATAAAATAGTACGGCCTCAAAGAATTAATGCCAGATCTCTGAATAAAGACCCCTGATAAAGTCGCCTCTACTGCTGGATGAAATAACTCTGTAAATCTCTGCCTGGATAAATAAATAAGCCCAATCTGTGATCTCTGTGTGAAATCACCAAGTACAATCTTCAACTGGTATCTCACAGTCTCAGTATGCCAATCTCTGAAGAGGTATCGTTCTCCAGAAATGAATCGCCTGCTGAAACCCTAGGGTTTGCAAACTCCAATGCTCAGAGCAAAAGACAAAAGTTGAATAGCAATAACATAATGGTTCGATTTTGTCTTGAGTGAATATATATTGCCCTTTGAGAAATTCGACCCAATCTCCTTTTAATAATCATTTTAATAAAAAATGATTAATTCGCCCTTTTTAACTTAGGAGAAATAATAATAATTAAATGACGCCTTATTTAATGAATAATATTTATTCATTATGTCAAAATAAATCACTTTATTATAAAGTATTAAAATACTTTATAATATATCATTTAATCATTTAATATTTAAATATATTAATAAAGTGACTTTAATATAAAGTCAAAATATTAAATATTTAATAAATCATTAAATACTCCTTATTTCTCCGTCTGAACACCAAACTGAATATCTGGGTCGACTCTGAGCTGAATAGTTGAACCAGGTGCCCTGCCCAAAATAGCGACTTCCGCCTGACCTAACTTTCTAAAAATAGAAAGTTCCTGAAAATGCACTCTGGAAGATTCTGCGAAGGCCCAACCTGAAACAACTGCAATACTGGAGCTACCAAACACTGAGTAACTGCCTCAGATGATCCTCTGCACACTCCTGTCAGCCTACGAGGATTGAAATAATAGGCTAACCTTGTCACCAGCGGCGCTGACTAGGATGGGGACATCACAGTTTCTGATTTTCTTTTAATAAACAGATCAACTGAAAAAACACAGCAATGAATGGTTGTGTCTTTTTAGCAAAGGAGCACACTAAGAGAAAGCCGAACCATGATAGAATAAGAAAACATGTCTTTTTGAAAAGGTATTTGCCCTGAAGATGCCCGTCCTGAAGAAACACGTTAAGAGACATATTTCCAGATGTATATTTTTCAGATGTTAAGAGACGCATCTTTTTGAAACAAATAATTTTATCTATGGAGTAAAAGACGTACATTCCAATCTCAAGGGACGCGTATCTTTTATTTAATAAGGATGTCTTTAGTTTTCACTCCATGATTGCCACGTGGACATGTCTTTGTCTTTTTATGAGATACGTATTTATATTGCACCCTTTACTTTTTCTTTTAAATGATTTGAGACTACACGTCTTTTGGAATTAATCATTTTCTTTTGTTTAGAGACGTGTTTTGAAGTATTTGTTAATACTTCGATCTTGGCTTAATTTTGATTGTTAATACTTCGGGCTTTAACAAATCTGATTTTGAACATATTCATTGAATCTGAAAATGTCAATTATATATTTTGGGCTTAGTTATTAAATTGAATCTCCATGCTGCCGCACTTTGTGGATTCATTTGTTATCTTCTTTACTAACCAATTTCAATCTATAGCTGATCATATTCATTTATTTATTTTTTGATCTGTGCTTCAGATATCTCTTAGAACTTTCATCTTCTATCTTCAATAATCTGAATATTATCTTCAGTAATTTTCAATCTGGACTTCAATAATTAGAATGTATATTTGCAAGAAGAGAATCAGATGAATCTGGAGGTGAAACTTTTGATTCAATGGCATCCTCCATTTATCTCAACAACTTTCATACCTTAATGACAATTTTGATCCTCTTCAATGACAATACTCCTAACACCCATATCTCCTTGAAGCTGATCCATCATGGATGGTTTGTCAAACTCCATGGTAGTATCTTCCTCAAACTTCATGTGTCCTTCATTCATAGTTTCAATAGGCGACTCTTCTTCAATCTCACAACCATCTTGAAGTGCCATGTGCTCCTTGCTTGTACCTTCATTTCCTTTAAGACTTAAGAGTTCCATCATCAAAGCTTGTTGATTGATTTTTGTCTTCCTCATGCGTAATTGTGAGCTACAAACCACAAACAAGCACTTCTTCTCTAACCCTTCTTCAATGGCAAGTTTTGATTTTTCTTTCATTGTTCTTCTAATGTACGTAACCACACCCAATTTTCCAGGTTTCAATATTACAACACAACCCAAGAAAGAGTCGAAAGAAACCATGCTTCTAAACCCATCTGGCATGCTTCAATACTCTTCAAAGAGCTGGGAAGCCTCTTGTTCATACTGCCTCTTGATTTTTTCTTCCACTTTGCTTTAATCCATTGTCATAACTTCCAAATTTACTGATCTTACAATAGGCTGGTAGGAACTTTAGCTCTAATACCACTGTAAAATCTCATCCTTATTTTTTCCAAAACTTCACAACTTGCACTCGTTAGCATTAGCCCAAAATGCAATGATAGACAACTAGAAGCAACCCTTCACTTTTTGATCATCCAGATCCAGAAGAGGGAAAGGTGAGAGCATATAGTGTAAGGGAATCTAAATGTAATAATAATGTTGGAAGTAAAGAAGTAAAGCTATTGGCGGCAAGACAACCAATAGGCAAAGTAAGCACATGGTGGCAAAGCCAACCACTTCTACTTTTTAGCGGGCTAAAAGAAAGTGAACTAAAATAAAGCATTTGGTAGCATAGCCAACCACTTCCACTTTGTTGTACCCAAAACAAATTTTTTGCTTCATTGAGGCATTTTGATTAAAATGGTCTAAATCTTGTAAAATTATCATCAAAAGTCAATTTTAGGTCAAACAAAGTATGGGCTTTTTGTGGGTTTACTATCTAGAGGATATTGGCAAAATTTGAAAATTTTGAAAATTAGGGTTTATGGGCCCCTATTTTTAGGAGAAGCCCCTAAAAATAGGATTTTTCCAGAATTGATTGAAAATAATTTTGATTGGCTTATTTCACATCACGATCACATTGGTCAAGTCAGAATCAAGAAAAAGTTTGTTTAGCTTTGGTGGGTCTATTTCATTTTTTCAGGAGAAAAGTTAGGACCTCTGAGGTCAACAATGGCAGATGGCCAGACACCAAGTGTTGAAATCTAAGCCTCAGATGTATCACAAAAGATTCTATGGTGAAAGATGCGCAAAACGATGCTTTGTGATGAAGGGGATTTTCAAAGAGGTGAAAATCATCAAATTTTTTCGAACTTTGGAGCATAAAAGCGCCCTTGCTGCCCAAGGTTTTAAAGACTCTGATCAACTTTTCGGGGTTTATCACTTCTAAGAAGTCTTCCTTCCACCTTTGTGATGAACCTACCAGCCAGTCCAGGAGAACTATCCAACGCCTAAATTTGAAGATCAAATGAAGAACGGAGGAAGACAAAGGGGAATGAAATTAGTCAAAATTTGACTAACACTAGTGGAGAAAAGCGCCCCTACTAGCCAGGGGCGCCCAAACTTTTGAGGCACCTAATGTAACTTTTTGAGCAAATGATATCTAAGATGTTTGTCTCAGACTTGATCAAGCTTCACAATGAGTCCATCAATAGATTAATCCGAGTTGCCAAACTACCAAAATCAAAGGTCAAACAGAAGGATTTAGTTAGTCAAATTGTGAGTTCAGAGCACAAAAGTGCCCCTATTGGCCAGGGGTGCCTAGGGTTTTGAGCCTTCAAATGCAGTTGCTAGGGTTTGCTCAAATGCTCATCCTATTTAGAATTCTTTAGGCTTTCCATTGCATATCTCAGTTTGATAAGAGGAATTGTTAGTAGTCAATAGCCATAGATTGAACGAAGCACGAAGGAAAAATGTGTGAGTTTGGAAATAAAAGTGCCCCTGCTAGCTAGGGGCACCCAAGATTTTGACATGCCAAATGAGGTTTTTTAGGGTTTGTGCCCTCTAGAAGATCATGTCCAAAATTGATCCAGCTCCACAGTGAACCTGTCAGCCAGCCTTGGAGAGTTGTCAAGTGTTGGGAAATGCAGACTAAAGAGAGATACCCTTGAGGGGGTCCCCTTTAGCTTAGAGCCAATGATTGAGGGGTATCCATTCCGCCAAAATCTGCCCGGGGCACGATCCTGGCCTCATCCCTTTTTAGGCACTGGGGCTTTGCACTCAGCAAGACTTGATCCCTGGTGGGCTCATTCTGAACCTTTCAACTTCACTAGTAGACCAAGGGCCCATTGACAAAAACTTTTGAGAGGAAGTGTTTTTCAGTAATTGAAAATCAAAGATAGAGCCTAAGATCGATGAGCAGAGAATTAAGTGCAGATTTATGAAGAGAGATTGAGCAGAGTACAAAGAAGTTTTTTTTCAAGTAGAGTTTATTGGAGGTTAGTGCCTCGTATTGAGTCGATGCTCAAAAGGGTGTCGGTGCTTCCAATGAGTTGGAGCTCATGTTTGTAAGATTGGTGTCTTATGTGGGTTGCTGCCTATAGTTTGTAAAGAAGTTAATAAAAGCAATATTTTTCCATGATTTTTTCCCTTGGGGGTTTCCCACATAATTTTTGTGTTCTTGCATGTGTAGCTTGCTTGATGTTTTTGAAGTTGTATTTTTCAAATTTGAAATATGTGTTAAATTAGTCTTAATACTGATTCACCTCTCCCCCCTCTTCCCTCTCAGTATTAATGTGTGCTCTTCATTATGAATATGGTGTTATACTAGCCACCAAAAGCCTACAAGTCCAACGCTTATGCAAGCTGCCTAAAATCTAGAAATATGGCACTATGAAAGCCGCCCAATTACCACATAAATTGGTGCCATGTTAGCCACCACAAACAATGTTCTTTTCCACGAACAAACTCCATTTTAATCTACAATTCTGAAGCTCAAATGCAATCATTGGATGGAATTACACAATTCTAAATTAGGGGTTTCAATCTGCTAATTCAGTGATGGAAATTAGGGGGTTTTCATTCTACAATCTCTAATGATAGATGAACAAGATGTGTAATGTCCCCTTCCTAATCGATACAGCTGGATTAGAGGTTAGCCTATCATTCTGATCCTCGTAGGCTGACCGATGTGTGTAGAGGATCATTTGAGGCAGTTATACGGTGTTCGGGAACATTACTCCTTCAGTTGATTCAGGTTTGGGCCCTAGCAGACGTTTCCGGAGTAATTTACAGATACTTACTATTTATTGTAAGTCAGGCAGGCAGGAGTTGCTATTTTTAGCAGGGCACCTGGTTCAGTTGGTCAGCTCAGTTTCGACCCAGTTTGATGATCTGATGAACAAATAGTGTTTACTTGGGCATTTAATATTTATTAAAAGTTTATTAATTTGACTTTATAATATAAAGTCACTTTAATGAAATATTAAAATTATTAAGTGGCAAATTATAAAGTATTTAATACTTTATAAAAGAGGAGTTAAAATAATAATTAAATGAGCATTTAATTATTAATCAAAAGGGGACGCCATTTATTAAATATTTGTCCTAAGTCCAAAAGGACAAAATTAATCATTTATTTAAATGATTATTAAAAAGATGCCTTGGGTCGAATTCTTGAAAGGAGGTATATATACTGCCAAGACAAATCGAACTCATTATGTTATGATTATTCAAATTTGTCTTATTCTCTCTCGGAGCATTGGGGTTTGCGAAACTAGGGTTTCTGCAGACATTCGATTTTGGAGAACGTTCCCTCTTCAGAATCAGGCATACTGAGACTGTGCAATACCAGTTGAAGATTGTCAGTTGAATAACTTCACTCAGAGGTTATTATAGAGTTCCACATTTGGTTTTCAATCAGGGTTGGATCGATTCTCTTTCCAGAAGGCGAATCTTATATTGGCAAGGTTGTCTGAGCATTTGGCACGAATATCAAGATAGTACGAAATTCCTCTTTGCTGGTACAGGCCGTACAAACACAACAACAAGGCCGTACAATATCCTCTCAGCCAGACGTCTTGTTCTATGAGCTTCTGCTTATTGCATCTTGAGCGCCTAGGGTTTCTGGAGTTTTGTTGTTGATCTAAGGACCTGTAGTTGGCTCTATCTTCTCAGCCGTACCTTTGCTACTTCATTAATGGCGGCTGCAAGCATTCAGGTTCCCTTTGAATAAAATA
Source organism: Sequoia sempervirens (assembly GCA_007258455.2). Taxonomy (NCBI): domain Eukaryota; kingdom Viridiplantae; phylum Streptophyta; class Pinopsida; order Cupressales; family Cupressaceae; genus Sequoia; species Sequoia sempervirens. The sequence goes on from VDFB02086081.1 coordinate 114,068,268, forward strand.
TTGTTTTTCCCTTCTATGTTCGATTTAATTTATTGTATGAGTTCTGGAGGTCAATAAATGTATGCGAATTCATCCGGAGAGCAATATTGATGCATATTTATTGTCAATGAATTTATTATGAATTTTTATAGTATTTTAGAGCGAAATTGCAATTTCTTTTATTTGGCAAAAATCTACAAAAAAATCAAAAATATAGAAAACACAAACAAATACGGTATTCTCAGGCAGTGTTCGGGTTGAGAAACACCTGGTCTCTTACAGTGGTATCAGAGCACAGTTTTCTTGCCATCCTGTGCTTTTTCAATTGCTTTTTCAGTGAACAGTGTGCTTTTTCGATGCTTTTTCATGAATAGTGATATCATTGCTTACATCAAGGGTAGAGGAATAGGCAGAGTTGAGGATTGGACAGGTCCACCTATTCCTGAAGGTGAGACAGTATCAGGGGTTCTGGGTATTCACAGATCCAGTTCCAATAGTAGTGAGAACAGTGTCACGACACTGATGGCAGATCGTGAGATCCCTGCAGAGACACATAGGGATTCGGGAAAAGCACATGAAGAGGGTGATATTACTAATGAGGAGTATAGACGCAGGCATGACAACATGATGGACATGATGTCCCAGTTGATGGTCACGATGAGGCAGTATACTCCATCACAGCCACACTATATTCAGATAGGGCAGACGAATAGGACTGCAGGCGTGGACCAGCCTTTGGCATCAGTACCACAGTAGCCATCACCGATCTATCATGAGTGTAGGCCTGGACAACCTACATTCATATCTAGAGAGACCCCACCTTTGACTCCGGAGGCAGAGCAGCAGGGGCATCATCAGGAGTTTCAGCCACACAATGGCATGTCAGTGGCTTATGTGACTAGATTTCATGGTGAGTATCTATCATTAGCACCTGAGATCAGGCAGGCGTTGTCTTTTCATGAGTTTATGGATGTGCATAAACCTAGAGGGGGAGGTAGATTTGACCGCAGAGCTACTTAGCACCAGCAGCCGTAGCCACAGGGGAATAGGGATTTACAGTATGCAGTTAGCAAAATCACCTTGCCGTACTTTGACGGGTCTAATAAGAGTTCAGCGAGGTCTTGGGTCCAGAAGTTGGACAATTATCTATCACTGAGACCTATGCAGGAGGACGAGGCCATTAAGTTTGCTACTTTGCATCTTGATGGGTTGGCGCATGATTGGTGGCATCATGGCATGTACACACTTGGCCATCATGCAGTCACTACTTACCAAGAGTTCACCAGCAGGCTCATAGAGCGTTTCGACAAGAAGGATCCAGAACTCTACTTCAGGGAGCTAGCTTAGCTCAGACAGATAGGTAGTTTGGATGCTTATGTCGGTGAATTTCAGAGGGTTGCAGTCATGGTGACAGGCATTTCAGAACGGAGACTTGTTATTCTCTTCGTCAAGGGTTTGATGGAGCTTATGAGAGGTTGGGTCAAGGCATTTGATCCTCCTACTCTTCAGGAGGCCATGAGGAAGGCACGTAACATGGAGCTTGCAGCACCTCGCAGTAAGTTTAGTTCTGACTCGACACCCTACACGAGGCCTAATAGGTCATTTGATAGGAATAAGCCATTTGACAGGAAGAGGGATCCACCTGATCCTAGGAGACAAAATGCACCACCATTTGACAGAGAAACACTAAATGATTTACGGAAGAAAAAATTATGTTTTTGGTGCAAGGCACCCTACGATGATAAACATGTATACCCTCTTCGTCCCAAGGTTAAAAATAATCAGATGGAATGGTTTTATGAGGGAGAAGAGCAATTTGATCTGTCAGACCAGCAAGCTGATTCCGAGCATTCAGACGATGAAAGGTCAGAAAATGACGGTGAAAATGAAGGAGGAAGGAAGCTAGAGGAAGCACATTTGACTAGTCTTCAGAGAGATGGATCTTTTAGACTCCGTGGGCTCCTAGCAAGTCAGAAGGTAATCACTCTACTCGACACTGGTGCTACTCATAATTTCATAGATGCATGGTTGGTAGAGAAACGTGGTATACAGACAAAAGAGTTTGAGGGTATCTGAGTCAAGGTGGCTGATGGGTACACCCTCAAGTGTGATAGAAAGATAACTGATCTTCCGATGCGGTTGAACAACTATGAGTTCAAGACTGAATTCTATGTTGTTAATATGGGAGATACTGATGTGGTGTTAGGGATGGCATGGCTTCACGATTTGGGTGAGTTCACACTCAATCTACGAGACATGGACATGGAGTTCAAGGTTAATGGGAAACCTCATGTCATCAAAGCCATTAGAGACAGTAATCTGAGGATGGTTTCGTACAGGCGGATGGAGAGACTCATTCATCATGATATGGTTGATTGGGCTGCAGAGTGTATGCTATTGCCAGCACAGCAGGAGCAGCAGAAGGGTGAGTACCATCCAGACATTCAGATACTAAGGACTAAACACTCCAAAGTGTTTAGCGACATTCCACCTGGTAGACCTCCAGATAGAGGTACTGAGCATATTATCGAGTTGGAGGAGGGCGCAAAGCCCATTATGATTACACCCTACAGGCATCCGAAACGACTCAAGGATGAGATAGAGAAGACCATCAATGAGTTATTGGCTATGGGGCATATTAGACCTAGCAAGTCACCTTTTGCTTCATCGGTTGTATTGGTGAAGAAGGATGGATCACTTCGGATGTGCATAGATTACTGCCAGCTCAATAAGAGGACAATTAAGAACAGGTACCCGATACCACGCATCGATGAGTTGATTGATGAGTTGCACGGTGCTATCTTCTTTACGAAGATTTACTTGAGATCCGGGTACCACCAGATTCAGATGAGGGAGCAGGACATTGAGAAAACCGCTTTCAGGTGCCATTGCGGTCACTTCGAGTTCTTGGTTATGCCTTTCGGTCTAACCAATGCACCTGCCACCTTTCAGGCTACCATGAACAGGGTCTTCAGTTCTCAGTTGCGGAGATTTGTATTGGTCTTCTTCGATGACTTTCTAGTGTACAGTAGGTCATGGGAGGAGCATTTAGCTCACTTGGACACAGTTTTGGGTATCTTGGCTGAGGAATCCTTTTATGCCAAGGAATCCAAGTGTGAGCTAGGCATGGCAGAGTTATTGTATCTTGGGCACATCAGCAGTGCCAAGGGAGTTAGTATGCTATAGTTGAGTGGCCAGTACTTGAGAACCTTACATAGCTTAGAGGATTCATTGGGTTGTGTGCTTTTTACAGGAGATTTGTTAGTGGGTTCTGACGTCACGCCGCACCCCTTACTGATTTGACAAAGAAAGGAGCTTTTACTTGGTCACCATAGGCTCAGGAGTGCTTTGACAGGTTTAAGGTGATCATGACTTCGTGTCCAGTGCTAGCATTACCTGACTTTACGAAGTCATTTGATTTGTTTTGCGATGCTTCAGGTGAGGGCATTGGTGCTGTTTTGATGCAGGAGAGGCACCCTATTGCTTTTGAGAGCAAGAAGCTTAGGGGTCCTGAGAGGTTTTACAGTATTTATGACAAGGAGATGTTAGCCATTATGCATGCCTTGGCTAAGTTCAGGTAGTACTTGGTAGGCAGCAAGTTCAGTGTGCGTACAGACCACAACAGCCTGAAACACTTCCTTGGACAATGAGACCTGAATGAGAGACAACAAAAATGGGTCAGCAAACTGCAGTCGTATGACTTTGATATTACTTTCATTAAGGGGAAGCAGAATGTCGTAGCTGACGCCTTATCTCGCAGACCTCAGTTGAATGCTATGGCACATATCTCTGAGGATTGGAGGCACAGGATCATTACTGAGTATGCTAAGAACCCATGGGCTTCTAGCATTGTTGATGGGACAGAGCAGGATAGCAGATACACTGTTGTGAATGACTTGATCATTTACAAGGGGCGGATTTTTCTGATTCCTCATTCAGAGTTGAGGGATACAGTTCTGAGAGCCTTTCATGATCTTCCTATGGCGGGCCATCCCAGGTACTTCAAAACATATAAGTTGGTCCGGGAACGGTTTACTTGGAAAGGGATAAAGACTGATGTTCTTCAGTATGTTCGAGAGTGTTCTGTTTGCCAGCAAAACAAACAGGAACACACATATCCTGCTGGATTGCTTTAGCCACTTCCGATACTTGACAGGAAGTGGGAGTGTTTATCGATGGACTTTATCACAGGTTTGCTGAAAGCCCAAGGTAAAGATTGCATTTACGTAGTTGTTGATCGGCTGACCAAATATGCGCACTTCTTTCCAATCACTACCTTCAGGACATCGCAGACTGCAGAGCTCTTCTTCAAGAAGGTATTCCGGCTACATGGGTTGCCTCGAACGATAGTCAGCGATAGAGACAGTCGGTTCATGAGCAACTTTTGGCAGGAGTTGTTCAGGCTCTGTGGGACCGAACTGACACTGAGTACCAGCTACCATCCACAGACAGATGTATAGACGGAAATTGTCAATAAGTGGGTGGAAGGTTATCTGCACAATTACATAGCTGGACAACAGAGAGCTTGGGTGAGGTGGATATACCTCTGTGAGTATTGTTATAACTCTACTCACCACATGACTATACAGATGACGCCCTTCATGGCATTGTATGGGTATGAGGTGCCCAACCTTTTGGATTTGATATTGAGTGATAGCAGAGTGCCTAGCGCAGGAGATATGATGCAGAGTCAGCAGGACATTTTGAGGTCTCTCAGAGACAATATCCAGCGGGCACAGAATCAGTAGAAGCAGTATGCTGATCAGAAGAGGGTTGAGCGTTCTTTTGCAGTGGGTGACATGGTGTATCTTATGCTACAGCCATATCGTCAGTCTACTCTGCGGAAGAGTGGGGCAGAGAAATTGAAACCTCATTACTATGGTCCATTTCGGGTTATCAGACGAGTGGGCGAGGTTGCATATGAGTTGGACTTACCAGCAGATAGCAGGGTTCACAACGTGTTTAATGTTTCTCGCCTGAAGAAGGCATTGGGTCAGCATGTGATACCCTCTCCAGTTCTGCCACCCCTTGATGATGTGGGGAAATTGATATTAGTACCTGAGGCCATCCTCGAGATGAGAGAGAGACATCTTCGGAGGCGTGTGATCAAGGAATATCTGATCAAGTGGAGAGATTTGCCAGTTGAGGAAGCTACATGGGATTCCGAGGAGATTTTACAGCATCCGGAGTTGAGATTGCTTGAGAACAAGCAATTTCAGGGAGGGCGGACTGTAATGTCCCCTTCCTAGTCAGTACAGCTGGATTAGAGGTTAGCCTATCATTCTGATCTTCGTAGGCTAATAGATGTGTGTAGAGGATCATTTGAGGCAGTTATATGGTGTTCGGGAACATTACTCCTTCAGTTGATTCAGGTTTGGGCCCTAGCAGACATTTTCAGAGTAATTTACAGATACTTACTATTTATAGTAAGTCAGGCAGGCAGGAGTTGCTATTTTTAGCAGGGCACCTGGTTCAGTTGGTCAGCTTAGTTTCAACCCAGTTTGATGATCTGATGAACAAACAGTGTTTACTTGGGCATTTAATATTTATTAAAAGTTTATTAATTTGACTTTATAATATAAAGTCACTTTAATGAAATATTAAAATTATTAAGTGGCGAATTATAAAGTATTTAATACTTTATAAAAGAGGAGTTAAAATAATAATTAAATGAGCATTTAATTATTAATCAAAAGGGGACGCCATTTATTAAATATTTGTCCCAAGTCAAAAAGGACGAAATTAATCATTTATTTAAATGATTATTAAAAAGATGCCTTGGGTTGAATTCTTGAAAGGAGGTATATATACTGCCAAGACAAATCAAACTCATTATGTTATGATTATTCAAATTTGTCTTATTCTCTCTCGGAGCATTGGGGTTTGCAAAACTAGGGTTTCTACAGACATTCGATTTTGGAGAACGTTCCCTCTTCAGAATTAGGCATACTGAGACTATGCAATACCGGTTGAAGATTGTCAGTTGAATAACTTCACTCAGAGGTTATTACAGAGTTTCATAGTTGGTTTTCATTCACGGTTGGATCGATTCTCTTTCTAGAAGGCGAATCTTATATTGGCAAGGTTTGTTTGAGCATTTGGCACGAATATCAAGATAGTACGAAATTCCTCTTTGCTGGTACAGGCCGTACAAACACAGCAGCAAGGCCGTACAATATCCTCTCAACCAGACGTCTTGTTTTGTGAGCTTCTGCTTATTGCATCTTGAGCGCCTAGGGTTTCTGGAGTTTTGTTGTTGATCTAAGGACCTGTAGTTGGCTCTATCTTCTCAGCCGTACCTTTGCTACTTCATTAATGGCGGCTGCAAGCATTCAGGTTCCCTTTGAATAAAATATTGTTTTTCCCTTCTATGTTCGATTTAATTTATTGTATGAGTTCTGGAGGTCAATAAATGTATGCGCATTCATCTGGAGAGCAATATTGATGCATATTTATTGTCAATGAATTTATTATGAATTTTTATAGTATTTTAGAGCAAAATCGCAATTTCTCTTATTTGGCAAAAACCTACAAAAAAATCAAAAATATAGAAAACACAAAACAAATACAGTATTCTTAGGCAGTGTTTGGGTTGAGAGACACCTGGTCTCTTACAAGATGCCTAATCTACTTGAGGGAATTGTTGTGACCTTTTCACACATTGCCCCATCGCTGATGGGGACCCCCAGTTGCCTGTTAGTTTTTTGGGTTTTGTCTCCTTGCAACGGTTATGTGGGATCACTTTGCTAAGAGTTTCAGGTCAGTAATTCATGCTTGAATCAGTGCGTAGACATCATGGAAATGCTCAGAAGGCCCAGGAAACGAAGATCGACTGTGAATTCGGCCAATTCTGACACTTCCTATTTTTTAGGGAAATTTGCTTTTTCAATTTTTCATTTTTGGCATTTTCGGACCAAACAAGGTTCCCTATTTTTTAGGGTTTGCTTTTTCTATTTTTAGAAAGTTTCTATTTTTGGAAAGTTTCTATATTTAGAAAGGTCCCGAGTTCCAAAAATGCACTCAGAAGTTCCAAAAACTTGATAGAACTCTCAGAAAATCAAAGAGAAAATTTGGAAAATTATTGAAAAATCTGGAAAAAACAGTCAAAAAGCGTGAAAATCAGACCCAAAAAAACATTGAAATCTGGAAAAATCAGTTCGAAATTAATCAGATCTGAAGGTTGAAATCATGAAAAATCAGCTCTCAAATGGTGAAATTTGTGAAAAATGGCTAAGTCTGAAATTTGCCATGTCAAGAAGGATCAAGGAAAATGTCTAAAAGCTGGTGAAGTCCGCCCAGCACTAAGGAAAAATGCCAAAGACATTGAAAGTCCGCCTTGCACTCATCCTAGGATCCTCCAAAGTCCGCCATGCTCATCCTAGGATCCTTTGAAGCCCGCCATGTGCAAGAAGAAAGTGCCAAAGAGTCTTGAAGTCCGCCTTGCATATCCTTGACCCATTCAAAGTCCGCCATGAGCTTGAAGACTTGTCCTAACACCCTCTAAATTCCGCCATCCTTGACCAAGCATCCAACAAAGTCTGCCATTCACTTTAAGGGAAGTGCCAAAAGGCTCTAAAGTCCGCCATTCTCAAGAAAGGATGTCCAAAAGGTTCCAAAGTCCGCCCTCAACATCCTAAGAAGCTTTAAAGTCCGCCCTTGAAAGGTGGGACTTGGTTAAAGACCATTCAAAGTCCGCCTAGGCATGTAGAAGAAGGAAAAATTGAAATTTTTACTAAGTATTGAGGCCCAGCAAAGAGAATTTCAAAAATTGTGCTAAGTATGAGGGCCTAAAAAGGTGGAAAATTGATCTTTGGCTAAACATTATGACATTGCCAAGGGGTAAAATGCAAAAAAGCTTCAAAGTCCGCCCTAGAAAAGTGGGACATCCAAAAATGCTTGTCCAAAATGCTAAGGAAGTCCGTCTAAGCACATGAAGAGGGAAAAGATTGATTTTTGCTAAGTCTAAGGAAAAGTTCGAATATTTGCCTAAGTATAGAGGCTAAATGATAAAAAATGAAGATTTTGGGCTAGGAATCATGACGTCCTCAAGAGGCTAAGTGCCAAGTTTGGAAGGACATGTGCTAAAGAAGATTGGGATATGGCAAGAAATAAAACGAAGTATGCCTAACACAAAGGTGGAAAAGAAATTAAATTGGCCTAAGTATGGTGAAAATGTTGAGAAATTGACGACTTTGGCCAAAGAAAAATGCAGAAGGCAAGGAGAAGGGAAGGATTGCCTTTGGCCAGAAGGAAGGAGAATTTGTCAAGCATCGAAGAAATTCGCCCGATGAAGACATCCAGACAAAGGTTTTGCCTAGGAAAATTCAACTGAGCAAGAGAAAATTTGACTTTGGCAGAAGAAAATAGGCTCGGTGCTATTAAAATTTCGCCTCGGCAAAGAAAAATATGGATCTGGCAATAAAATTTTCGACGAAATGGCTTAAATTTTGGTTTGGCTAGACGAAATTGAGGATAAAATTGGAAAATACACTCTTAGCCAAGAAAAATGAAAGGAAAATCGAAATAGCCATGGGTCCAAAACGAATGGGTTGGAATAAATTAAAATATTTTTAATATTTTAATAATTTATTTTCAACTGCTTGGAAATTTAAAAAATGCCTTGGACAAAATCAAATTTGCCAGACGAGAATTGGAAGAAAATAAAGCATGCCAGGCAGAGATAAAATCCTACAGGCAAAATTAAATTCGACCATGAATTTAATTAAATATTTAAATATTTAATAAAAATTCAAAAAATCAAAGATAAACATTAAGTGAAAAATCGAATTTTTGAAAATCATTGAGATTTGCCCGGATAAGCTCGAGACTGACTCTTGTCGAAAAATAAAAGGAAACCTGCCTGTTTAATCAAAAGAAGACAAATCGAGATCGAGAGAGAAGATGGCAGTTGCTAAAACGAATTCAATCCTTCAGCATTATAATGAGTTTCAGCAACTCATTTTTTCACACACAGCTGAAGAGAAATTTAATCTTTCTCAAAATTATCAGGCAATTGGTTGATCAATAGGCAAAGTCGAATTTCCCAGAGAAGGTGAAATAGTGTTATGCTGAAGAATTTTCACAGAGGAAAGAGGAGATTTATTGAAAGCTGAAATTCTTCTGTGCAAGAAGGGCGCACTTTTTCTTCTAAAAATCAGATTTTTAAATCTGATTTGCATCCAAATACTTTTTCATTGAGGTTTGATGTTTCGTCAAGTCGATTTGCTATCTCTTTTCTATCCTTTCATCTTGACAAAGTTCTGGCAAAATGTAGAAACCCTAGTTTCCCCCTGACACTGCTTCTGACTGAGTTTTGAGTTTTTCTGAAGGTTTTTGGTTTTTTTGCAATTTTTGTGTTTTTGGTACAATAAATGAAAGGTACGATTTTTGCAATAAATTGAAATAAATTCTATAAAAATTAAATAACTTTGAAATGGATTGAATATGGATGCCAGTATCTTTAGTTGATCTTTTCTACTGATTACAAGAGTACCCAGATACATGCAATGAATAAAATAATGAATTTTTAATATTTTAAAAACCTGGTAATTGCTGCAACAGAAGTACAGATTGGTACGGCTGAGGTAAATGAAGTCCTTTTCCTTCTGATGGATGATGCCAGATGCCTCCAGCAATCCCAGCGCCTAAGATGATGCCAACTGGAAACCCCAATCAAAGGCGTTTCTTTTTATTTGATGAGTACGGCCAAAGGACAGAGGTACGGCCCTGACAGCAGGTACGGCCTGTCAGAATCTGCAATAAATGCTGTACGGCTTCCTCCAAAATCAATGTCTGAAGCTCTGTAAATGGTGCGCCAAGTTGTATGATGGTTTCTGAATGAAAGAATATGACTGAAGCTCTGCAAATGAATTTACTCTGAAGATCAATGATTTCCTCTGTGTGAGAAAACCTCTGCTGGCAATAGATCAAGTGATATTTCACACTCTCTGAATTGCTTTCCGCTGGAGATGGCTCGTTCCCCAAGGAAGTCGAGTTCAAACCCTAAAGTCTGTGCTCAGATCAATTTGATCAGTTCTCAAAATCCAATAATCACATAATGGCTCAAAACCCAAGGCAAAATCCACTTTATGCTGAAAAGTGCGATTTCCTCAAGAATAGGGTTTTAATAAAATATTCACATTTTAATCTTTTAATATTTCAATAGTCTCCGTGAAATATTTTATAATAATCATTAATTGCCAAACTGGCCCCTTTTGATGATGGGCGCACCCCTCAAGGCAAAATCACTTAAGTTATAATTTTAAATTATAACTTTATATTATAATCATTAATTAATTAATATTTAATCAATGTAATTAAATATTAATATTTCTCCCGTTACTTATCCGTTCACCGATGATCTTAACTCTAAAGTGATTCTGCTTCCAGAAAATAGCGGTCCCCTCTGCCGCTAAAAAAAAGCAAAAAGCTCCAGAAGAGACGAAGACCCGATCAATCTCCGCTAACTGAAAGCCAAGCTCCGTGACCCTCTATCCAATCAATCAGCCTACGAGGGTCGTGTGATAGGCCAATCCTGTCCTCTGAGAGATGTCACTGAGAAGGGGACATGACACAAAATTTTCAACTTCATCCAAATTATTTTCAGCTTGCTTTTTCACAACAATTCAATTATTTAACCAGCTGAAAGTAAATTTTCGAATCCAAGGCGTGAGATTTAATTATTTGAAAAATTCTTTGTATTAATGTTAATTTTATGACTGTAGGTTGACGACCACGGCAGGCGAACCATCAAAGAAGCTGAAAATGAAGTTTGCCAGTAAGGGAGCTCAACGAGAGACCAAGGTCATTTCAAAATGGAAGAATGTCGTGGACACTGATCTCAGACACGTCGACTTTGATGAATTTAAGAAAAGAGTGTATGGGCAGAAGGGACTTCCCACACCAATAGCCAGACGGATAGTTAGAAACGGGATATTTCAGGCAACTGGATTCCCACCGGCAATGGATTGTGCAGAACTGATGGTGGAGTGTGCTCTCCATTATGACGCTCAGAAGAGACAGATCATCGCACCTGATGGAAGAATCTTAGCACACTTGGGCGAAGTTGCAATCCAGGAGACCTTCGGCATCCCGAAACATTCACGAACGGTCTATAAGACCAAGGAAGAAGCCATAAGATTATATGACAGCCAACCAGATTTGTGCGCCACAATAGTCAATAAAGTATGGATGGACAAGCCTAAGCCTTCAATCAAGAAGTTGCCCAAGAGACCTCGCCGAACAGACTTCAAGGAAGATTTTGGAGATATCGTGCTGATGCTGAATAGAATAGCTGGTAACCCACAAGGCGCCTTTTTCGAGAGCTGGATGTACTATTTCATAGACAAGATCACTTCTGGCGTCAAAATGTTCAATTGGTCACGGATGATAAGTGACAACCTCCACGAACAATTGATCAACCTCGAAGAGACTAAGTCTTTTCATATGAGTTCGTATGTTGTATACCTGTTGGCCAGATCATACAAGTATCCAAGATTGATTTGTAAGGGCAAAATTGGCAACGGGGAGAACGAGCACAGGCCTTACGACTGTTACCCACAGCTCCAATTGAAGGAGAAGACTCACTTCAGGAGGGTGCACGATGCCTTCCTAATGCACATTACCAGAAAGCTTCAAGGAGGAGTGCATCAGAGGCTGAGCCACGAGGTGAAAAGTCTTATCAGCAAGTACGGGTCTTGGTTCATCCAGTTGCCGAAATTCACATATGTCAGGATCCAGGGATTTACCGGAAATCCCTATAAATTGCCCATCTATCCGACAAATCGGATGATATTGCTCGAGGTCTTAAGACAGTTGGAGGAGTATCAGAACATCCAAAGACCATCCAAGAAGGCATCTGTCACATTCCCATTTTTCATTGGGAGCATGTTGGAGTATTGTCCATCAGCACAGGCAGCTGAGAGTGCAAGGTTGGAGATCCAGTGGTATCCCTTTACAGCCTACAAGTCCAGGGTCAACTTCGAACCAGATCATAATATCCGGACAGTAGAAGGAAGAAAGTATAAGCATAGGATGGAACTGGAAGATTTCTGGGCAAATGCTGCCGATGAGTATGAAGTCAGACGGAAAATGTGGTCTAGGATGTCACTAGACTTCATGAGGACAATCGAGTTCTGCCGAGTGCCTGATCAGCTACAAGATGATGGAAACCACATCCAGCCACGCTTTGAGGAAAGCCGACCTCTTCCTCCAGTGAAATGGTCAGAACCTGAGCACGCAGACCTGGCAACCTTAATGAGACCTGTGACTAAGTACTCTCAGTGGTGGTCGATTATCATGCCCAAGAATTAAGACAAAGAGGAATCACGCTCACATATGACCTACTGAGCGAGTCAGAATCATATTCTTCTAATGCTGGTGCATCCCATCAGGACTTGGTCGGGATCGGAGAGAAAAGGAAGGAAATAGTCTTAAGTACAGAGCCTGCTTCCAAGAGGCATAAGGGAGAACCTTCTCGTTTAACAGCATCCCGGAACCTTGACGAGCTGGTGGCTACTATAGACGAGTCCTTGGTAGAGATGCTTGAACCTCCTACAGTTCAAGAGGAAAATATTGAACCTATTCAGCTAGATGATGAAGAGCCTCCGTCACCTACGGGCACGAAAATCTTAGGTTCAGACAATGAGATAGAAGCTCGGGACAATGACTTCGAGGAGGGAATGATTTCCGCTCTCAGAGGAGTTGTGGATGTTCCGGATGAAGAAGAGATTCAGGTCGAGGATGGGATTGAACAACCGACCATTCCAGAGTGGTTGTTGGAGAGAATGAAGATCCAGATACCTGCAGAAGCTCAAGAGGAGGAGGATGATACTGCCGATTTCTTGGCGAGATTGGAGCAAGTCGCAATCAAGAAGCCTGCCAAGAAATTCTCCACCATCCAGAGGAACGAGACAGGCAACCGTTCCGTGCACATTGCAGTACCTACGGTGGACAAGCCACAGGACGAAATCACTCCTCAGGAGTATGCTATAACCATTGTTGACCTTGGCCCGACCTCGAAAGGTCAAGAAGTAGAGGAGTTAGATAATTCTGTCTCGACCATCAAAGCGAGACTGGAGAAAGAAGTGGCCAAGAAAAAGGAGTATAAAAAGGAGGTCGAACGTCTTAAGGAATATATCCAGCACTTGACCCAGCCACTTGATCAGGGTAGTGCGATTGTTCCTCCTCTCAATTCATCACAAGAGGTGACCACGGATGTCGAGTACAAAATGGTGACGGCCAAGGAAGCTCAGGACTGGATGGCAAGTGAAGGCACAAAAGCTGCATTGTTCATGGAGAAGTTGGCACTTGGTTATGGGCAAACATCATGCTTTCTTTCCAGACTTATGGATATGGCGGAAACATGGGAAGGACTTCCGGATATGCAGGAGAGGCTTATTCCATGCGTCAGGTTATTGAAAAGCACTCCAAGAGAGGAGTTGGTCGACAAGAAGGTGATTGCTGCAGGAGCAGCATATGATTTCAATCATTGGTTTTGGTCAGTAACTATACGTAGAGAAGTTTTGGAGAAGGCAAAAGTGGATGGACTTAGAATCAAGGAGCAGGTAAAGGACATCCGAGGGAAGATTCACATGACAGCTGCAGAAATGTTTGAGCAAGAGATTGTCTGAGAAGAGGATATGCAGCTGGAGGAGCTGAAGCGAAGGGTTCGAGAAGTTTTCTTCTCGACTACTGGACCACTTCTAAGGAAGGATTTTGCGAAGGTGGCAAGTCTTTTGGCCATCCGGAATGACTTTAGGAAGCAGGAAGTAGAATGGGCGAATACCTTTGCCAAGTGTGCAGAGAACTTGGATGAGCTCGAATTCCGGATCAGCATGCTGCCACCTGTCACGATGGAGGTCATTGCAATAGTGTCCAGATTCGTAGAACGTGATGCTTCTTGGAAGGATAAGGACGCCTCTCCTAGAATATAGCTTTAACTGCCTCTCTACTGATAGTTTAGTAGTTGATGACTCTTGTTATTTTGGGAAACCCTAATTAGGGTTTGGTTGTAATAATCTTGGCCGTTAATCTTGTTCTAATCTCGGCCCTTCATTTCATTTTTGAAACTCTATATAAACCTATGTTCTCTCACTTTCATTTGTGTGGAGACAGCATATGAGATTGTTGCACTGAGACTATTTTGAATAATAAAAGCTCTTGAGCATGATTTGCCTTGAATAACTTCTTATTATCAAATAGTAAGCGAGGTTGCATATCTTCTTCCGCCATAGATTAAAGTTAGAGTTAGATTAAGTATAATTTGCTTCGAAAGTTTGTTAATTGAATGAAAGATTGATTGTATTGATTCAATGGTGAAGTGTAGCTCATACTTTCTTCGAATGGATGATTTGCATTCGATGCATAAAGTTAGCCTGAGCTCTTAATTGTGGAAACTTAACTTCAGCCTCATTCGATGTTTGAAAATTATTATCACACACCCTTGAAGATTGCACCCACTTTGTGTATGTTGTCCCGCAGGAGGCGAAACAAAGTGTGGTTTATCCTCTTCACCGAATCTTTACTGTCTCTTGAGTTCTTAGGCATAGACTAGATTCTCTGAACCCTATTCCTTTTTGCCATTTTTTTTGAGATCCTGGAAAGTCCTAATTGAGAGCTTTAATGATAAATTCCCTAAGTCCTAAACTTGTGAAGATTGTCTTACGTAAGTCCCCTTGTTTATTACCAGCATATCACAATGACCATTGAGCTTATCCACATGTCGAGACCCGACTAAAGAAACCTTGGAATCGCCATATGATCTTCTCGCAATCTTAGCATACGCGGTGGTTTTTCAAGAGAGGATAGAGTGTCTTTGGACATTTTATTCTGAAGTGTTCGGTGGATGATAAAACGTACACCAACAGGAATGTAATAATAAACAAACATACATCATTTGTCCTAGCCTTGCTTATAAACCTTTGAGCACCCAACTTTTCCCTCCAAAGAAAACTTTTCAAATTTTCAAATGCCTCTTTCAATGCCCTTTAAGAGGATTAAATAAAAGATTTGTTTAGATTTACAAAGGCCCCACTCTAGGCGTCCATTTTATGATAATAATTTATTACAAAGAACCCCACTCTAGGCAGCCACTTTATAAAAGCACTTTAAGTGGTCACTTTATGAAGATATAGAAAGCATAACTCGCTTAAAGTTAATAAATTCATTTCCTTGGTATTATTGCCTTAATCCCACAAGAAATGGGAAATGGACTTATGGATCATTATGGAAACCTATTGGAAAAGGGGACATGACATTCTTGAAAAGCATTTTTTGTGTGTGTAGTATAGAGGGAAATAGTTTCAATTCAATGGGGTGTTTGTGAAAGAGAGTCTAAGGCTACATTCTCACCACATTGTTATCAACTAAGGGAGGGATAACATAAAGTGAAGAGCACAAAGATACACTGAGAGGGGCGAGGGGCTAGGGGGCGGCGTGAATCAATATATCAACAAACTTATACCCTCTCAATTTTATCAATCTTTTAAACTTCAACACAATATCAACTATGCAATAAGACACAATATGATCAAGTTGACACCAACAATTGTATTTTATGTTTTTATTTGAAATTACAAAGATTGTAGGCACCGACCTACTTGAATCACCAATTTTGTAGTTTAGTAGGCACCAACCTACAAAGAGCACCAACCGTTAATTCTGATTTAGTAGGCACCAACCTACAAGGAGCATCAACCCCTAATACCGATTTAGTAGGCACCAACCTACAAGGAGCACCAACCCCTAAAGTTCGTAGGTACCAACCTACTGGAGGCACCAATCCCCACTTGCCAAGCACCAACTTAGCAAAAATAATAAATTAAAAGAACAATGTTCCACCTTTGTAGGTTATGTAGCACAATTATATGTTATTGTCCTCCTTTGCAAATATTCGACGATGAGTCTGATCCATCATTGGATTAGCAATGCCTTTTTTGATATGATGATAAGCCACGAAATAGAAGGCCGCAGTATTAACAAATATGGTGAGTAAACACTAGCCCTTGGAAGCTCGATAATGGAATTTGCGAACCTTTTGTCATCTATAGATAATACTAGCAAAGAGATGGTGTCTATATTTGTTTTCTTCCTACAAGTCTTGATATCCTTTGGACAAGTTAAATAGTAAAGATTTCCCATGATCTTGTCTTGACTCAAACATATCATTAACTTGATAATAGATTATAGCTCAATCAACATATATCTAAGCTAGGTGGCCGTGAGAATTATGTTTGACAAACTCCAAAGACCTTCAATATTGAGTACTATGCTTCTAATGCATATTGATCATAAGAAACAACATGCAGGGTGTCCACGATAATCATATAGTTGTATCAACCAACAAATGATAACTCGCGCCTTAACTAGAAATGGTTGGCGGTTGTGTATTATTGTCGACCCCTTCAGGATAAATAGATCCTAATCCTCTTTAATAGCATATTGTTATTGATAAGGTTCTTGTCTGTGTATATTAACACTTTTCTTTGGAGAAGCCGCCTCTTATTTCTGCGGCTAACAAGTATTCCCATCGGCAATGTTATTTCACCATATCCGTCCTTTGGAATTGAACTTAATCGCTTTCATAGATTCTTGGATAATCACTTTCAACAAATATCTCATTTATGGTGCAATATCCTTTTTAATGTGTGGCTTCCTCAATGATAGATATATCTTCAATCAGTATTAGATATTCGACATTTTGTGTTGTCCCTATTTGTAATTATTAATGAAGATGGAACATTACATTGATTGACTAATACCGTCATCCATTATAATAATTAATTATTGATCAAATGCAATTGATCAATAATGACCCTTCTTGACATCACTTTGACATCAATGACAATATTGCCAACATAAAGAATTTGTCCAAATAGAACCTATCCAATCTAGAGAATAGCCTTTTACTTCTTTTTGCATATTACTCCATGCGAACCAAATTTCTTTACTATTCTTTTTACACCCTCCTAGGGGGTCAATCGGATTTTTCTCCTAGAATTAG
Source organism: Sequoia sempervirens (assembly GCA_007258455.2). NCBI lineage: Eukaryota > Viridiplantae > Streptophyta > Pinopsida > Cupressales > Cupressaceae > Sequoia > Sequoia sempervirens. The sequence continues at coordinate 114,085,249 of VDFB02086081.1, forward strand.
CCCAAAAAATGGCTTGTGCTTTTAATCTCAAATTTATTGTCTCCATGATTATCATCCTTACTTTCTATCATATTTAAATCACCACCTATTAACCAAAGCACATGGTTGAGATGAGAAGACAACCAATTCAAAAGATTAGATCATTCCTTATAGCTAGGGACAGATACAGACATCAGGCTAAATGATTATTAATGAGAATCACATACCCTCTAGCTTTAATATTATCGGAAGCAATTGCTATAGTTCCCAGCCAATCAAATATAATTTAGAGCACAATTAATATTAAACCCCACAACTTCAACTTCTTGTAAGAGCATCACATCAAAATTAGGCCCCAACATATAGAAAGATCAAACCACAATCTTGAGCTTCAATACCCTGAACATTCAACCTAATAATCTTTATAGTACAAGGAAGAAAAGGGAGGGACCTTAGGGTGGAGAAAATCATCCACTTCCACACAATCTTACAAAACTGTGTGGTAACTTCACACCCTTAAACCTGTCAAAGAAATGGCAGACTGAAAATCCCTTTGAAGGCATTCCTTATGACAGGGCATAGGATTGGGACCCTTACTGTTTTGGCTGGTCTTGTAAATACCAAGGCCTCTTGGCAGAAGACCCTTTCACATTACCTTTATTGGAGTTCACATTAAAGGGTCCCTAATGAGGGATCAAACCTGAAGGCTGGTACATGGATTTCCTCTTCAAAAGATTGTCATTCCAACACATCCATTGTGCAGAGGTAATTTAGCATTTTGGGAACCCTCAGAAAGAACAGAAATACTAGATTGTTCAACAGCCCTAAGCACTTTATATTCCACATTATCCCAAACATTAGGATTTTCATCTACAGGAAACATAGCAAAAGGATTGAATTCCTCTTTAAATATTGTTAAATCTCTATTAAAACTAATATTATGATCTGATCTATCAGTTAATAAAAGTGTTTCTGCCGATTTTGCAAACTTGGGCAATTCATTCTCAAATAACCATCCTTTTAGTAAAGAAAACAAAAGCCAAGACTATCAAGGCTATTTATTTTGCAGGAAATTAATCAATCATGCAGTGGAAATTCAAGAGGACAGCAAGACTAGCTTATTCAACAGCCTAGCACTTTATATTACACATTATTCCAAACATTAGGCTTTTCACCCACAGGAAACTTAGCAAGAAGATTGAATTCCTCTTTAAATATTGTTAAATCCTTATTAAAACAATTAATATGATCGGACCTATCATTTTTTTGAAAGTTTTTAAGCCTATTTGCAGACTTGGGCAATTCATCCTCAAAGACCATATTTTTTTGCAAAGAAAACAAGGGCCAAGACTATCAAGGCTATTTATTTTGCAGGAAATTAATCAATCATGCAGTGGAAATTCAAGAGGACAGCAAGACTAGCTTATTCAACAGCCTAGCACTTTATATTACACATTATTCCAAACATTAGGCTTTTCACCCACAGGTAACTTAGCAAGAAGATTGAATTCCTCTTTAAATATTGTTAAATCCTTATTAAAACAATTAATATGATCGGACCTATCATTTTTTTGAAAGTTTTTAAGCCTATTTGCAGACTTGGGCAATTCATCCTCAAAGACCATATTTTTTTGCAAAGAAAACAAGGGCCAAGACTATCAAGGCTATTTATTTTGCAGGAAATTAATCTATCATGCAATTGAAATTCAATAGAATATAGACATCCCTTTGAATGGTCCAAAGAAATCAAAACCCTAGCATTCATGTGTGGGCACAAAGACTTTGGCTTCTTGAATTTTTATATATGGTTTAAGCAACTAAGGCACCAAAAAGGTCACACGAGGGGGGATGTTAAAAACTTCAATCCATCTTGGAGTAGAGTAGAAATTTTTGGCAAACTTCATTTCATCTTGTATGATAGGGTCCCAAGGAAAGCCCATAAAAATAGATTTCCCACATTGCAAATTTTTTTGGCAACCAAAAGACAAGACCTTTTTAACCATCCTCACATACACAAACACTAGATTGATAAGAATACTTTGACATAAGGCAAGCCAATTGGTTGTGAATTAATGGAGCTCCAAGATTGTTGGGCACACTTGTTGTTCATCATCTCTCATAGATTTCTAATTCCTATGCTAATGAGAAGAATTGGTTCACATACAGTTTTACCCACTCTCTAAAGAGGAACAAACATATCTCTACAAAGGCATAAAAGCTTCTTGTTGTACATGTGTCTTGTGTCTCATTATCACAAGACTTCTGAGTATAGGCAGAGCCTAGTGACATGAATGGAAGTAGAGCCTGAGGAGTTGTAACAAGTTGATGAGGAGTTTCCAATAGGATTGGATGGGCTTAGATTGCAACGCGAGGATGTATTTCCTTTGGTAGTTCTAGTGATGAGTTTCTAAGATTGGTCAATGATCGTGACTCAAATTTTTGCGTTCTTGTTCAAACAAAAACCAAATATGGATAGCTTTTTTTGGCATTCCCATTTGTCATTTTGACGCTTGTCATTTGTAAAATCTAGTTGGTACTTTCAGGCTTCATCTCATTTGTAATGGATTCTATTTGTGATTATTCATTATATTATTTTGTAGACTGTAATGCTTATAGGTACCAATCTGTAGACTTTTGTTGTATTCCCATCCACTGTAATGTCCCCTTTTTAAGTCTAGTCAGTTCGTAGACAATTAGCCTATTTTTTGAGTTTCCATAGGCTAAGTGGTAAGGCAAGGGGACTCCAAAGTTCTTGGAGAACACAATTTCAGTGCTACAAGGTTTATATTTATGGCAATGAGCTTGGTGGGTAATACCGGACGATTGACTCTCTATAGTGTTTTCGAACTTTTGGGGTGTTCTCCAAACTTCTTGGAGAGAACATCTATATATAGTAAGCAACAAATTGGCTTCTATCTGTCAGTTTTAGGATCAGAATTTAAATAAGCAGAAATAGAACACTTTCAAACAATTTAACATAGCATATACTCTAGGAAAACCCTCCTTGAGGGAGAAAAACCCAGCAACAATATATCACTTATATATTGAATAATGAACAACAATTCACTTTTACAATGAGGCCAATCACAAGGCCAAACTAGCAGCACCACACTTGATGCAATATCAAAAGAATAAGATCGAACTCCTTGAAGAATAATATTGATCTGCTGATATCAAACTCTTTCAGACTTGTGTGCACTTGACTTGAATAGAAAAATGGATGATGATAGAAGTGAACAGTGCCTCCCTTATATACATTTTGATATGGTGATTGTCAAACAACACACGCCTTCATGGATGAAAGGTCGGCCTCAAATGAGTGGATGCGTCTTCCACAAAAGATGGCGATTATTTAGATGAAGTCGGACATCATTAATAAAAAAAATATAAATTAGAAATGGAAGTGTCTCTTCAAAAAGTCAGCTCCAAATAAATAAATAGCCAACTTCTATATTTAATTTATTTTCTTATTAATAATATCGCTGGAAGAATGAGGCCCGCGGCTACAACATCAACACTCCCTCTTAGCTAGGGAGGAATTCTTCCAGATATCCATGTCATGGAGTCTCTCAACATGACATCCACAATGGCTACACCCATTTGTGGAAAAGAGCTCATCACGGAGTCACTCTACGTGATATCGTCATGGAGTCACTCAACATGACATCCACCATGGCTACTCCCATGTGTGGAAAGGAACATATGTACAAGTGCCCCATCATGGAGTCACTCAACGTGATGTCGTCATGGAGTCTCTCAACATGACATCCACCATGGTTACTCCCAGAGGGTGGATAAACACACGTACAAGGGAATCATCACAAAATCTCTCAACGTGATTTGTCATGGAGTCTCAACATGACATCCACCATGGCTACTCCTAGAGGGTGGAACAAGGGCTTTCACCTCAAATTTCTCCGTCACAGAGAAAGATGCATTAACAAGGGCTTTCACCTCAAATTTCTCCGTCACAAAGAAAGATGCATTATAGCAAATCACAAAAGATCATTGATGCGAGTCTCCCTCTCAACAAGGGCTTCATTCTCCACAACTCCAAGCTTGTCTCGAAAATGCACAAACTTCACTTTGGAGAGAGGCTTGGTGAGAATATCAGTTGTTTGATCATCAGTGCAAATGTATCTCAATTGAATAGCTTTTCTCAGTACCATATCTCTGATGTAATGGTATTTGATCTCAACATGTTTTGTTTTGTCATGAAACGCTGGATTGACAAATAGCTTCACACAACTTTGATTGTCACAATGAATAGCAGTCGGCTCCAATGATTATCCAAACAATCCTGCAAGGAGCTTTCAAAGCCACACTGCTTCTCGAGCTACTACACATGTTGCAATATACTCAGCCTCTGCAGTGCTTAGTGCCACTGAAGATCGCTTCCTGCTACACCAAGAAATCATCGCAGATCCCAAACTAAAGCAACATCCAGAGGTTCTTTTTTGGTCGGCTACACTCCTTGCCCAATCAAAATCAGAATAACCTTGCAACTTTAGATCAACATTGGAAGTATATTTCAAGCCATATCCAACTGTGCCACGCAAGTATCTCAAGATATGCTTAGCTGTAACTAGATGAATTTTCCTTGGTTCACTCATGAACTAACTAAGGGCACTCACTACATAGCAAATATCTAGTCTAGTATTGACTAGATACATCAACGATCCAATCAATTGCATGTACATAGTAGGATCTACCAGATTTGAACTTGTTGTAGACTCACTTAACTTCTTCAAATTAGTTTCCATTGGTGGACATAGATTTGCAATGCATCATCCCAAATCTCTTCAAGATGTCTATGGTATATTTCCCTTGACTTAGAATAATCTCATTGGGTTGCTGCCACACTTCCAACCCTAGAAAGTGATGCATATATCCTAGATCCTTCATCTTGAATTCAAAAGCTAACTCCTTGCATTTGATGATGAGATATTCTGCTCTAGTAAGAAATAGGTCATCAACATAAAGAACCAAGATTAAAGCCTCACCATCAACTACCTTGAAGTAAAGATTTGAATCAACATCATTCTTGGAGAAGCCCAATCTCATCAAGTATCGATCAATCCTCTCATACCAAGCACGAGGAGCCTGCTTAAGGCCATACAAAGACTTCTTCAATTTACAAACATGAGACTCCTTCCCATGAATCACAAAGCCATTAGGTTGCTCAATGTATACTTCTTCTTCAATTACACCATTAAGGAATGTTGTCTTCACGTCCATCTAATGTAACTTCCATCCCTTAGCTGCTGCAATAGCAATGATAGTCCTGATGGGTGTATAAGGAGCAACCAGAGCAAAAGTTTCTTCATAATCTATTCCCTCTTTCTGAGAGAATCCTCTAGCCACAAATCTAGCTTTGTACTTCTGAATGCTTCCATTAGCTGCATGCTTGATCTTGAAAAGCCATTTAGAAGATACAACTGATTTTCCTTCAGGTCTTGGTACAATATCCCAAACATCATTCTTGATAATATATTGATATTCTTCAGCCATAGCATCTCTCCATACTTGCTGACTTGATGCTTCCTCAACACTGGAAGACTCAGACCCATTGATATGACTCATTAATGCTACATAGCCTGGGAACTTCTGTGGTCTTTTGCTTTCTTTGAATGTGCCTCTAGGAGCTGCAAACTTTTCTGCCTCCTACATAGTTTGCCTAGCCCATAGAGGTCTCTTTCGACCTATGACAATATCTCTTGGCCCATCAGTTGGTTCCAAAGGTTCAACTGGATCAATATCTTCTTCTGGTTCAGTAGACTCCCTCTGAATCTTAGGAGTATGATCAACGTCCATGCCCTGAGGAGTCTCTTGGTCTTCATTATCTATCTCCATGTATGATCCTTTAGATCTTTTGAATGCAACATCTTCTTCAAAAGAGACATCTCCGCTGATCTCTATCTGTTTCTGTCCTGGAATGTAAATCCTTTAGGCTTTTGAGGATTCACTGTAGCCCACAAATATTCCTTTCCTGCCAGATGGTTCTAACTTAGTTCTCTTATCTTTAGGCACATGGATATAAACAGGACAACCAAAGATTCTCAAGTGATTAACCTCAGGCTTCACACCTGTGAAGGCTTCTTCAGGAGTCATATTTTCCAAAATACAACAAGGGCTCTGATTCTGAACATACACTGCAGTTCTGGATGCTTCTGCCCAAAGGAAGGTTTGCAAGTCTTGATCATGGATCATAGCTTTGGCTGCCTCAACTATGGATCTATTCTTCCTTTTTGCAACTCTGTTTTGCCATGGATTGTAAGGAACACAAAACTTCCTCTTAATCCCTATCTCGATACAAAAGTTACGGAAGCCTCCAGAGGTGTATTCTCCTCCGTTGTCAAATCTCAAAACTTTGATTCTCTTTCGGGCTAAATTCTCTACTTGAGCCTTAAATTCTTGAATTTCTCAAATACTTCTTCAGATTCTTTAGACTTCAAGAAATAAATCCATGTCTTTTTTGGAGTAGACATCAATGAAAATTACATAATACCAAAAACCACTCAAGGATGCAACAGACATTGGACCACACAAATCAGAATGAACAAGATCTAGAATACATTTTGATCTACTTTCACTACTATGAAAAAGACCCTTAGTATTCTTACCCATTGCACATCCTCTGCAAGTAACATCATGCTCCTAACTGAGTTTCGGAAGGCGAGTAACCATCTTCTCCATGGATGGAAGAGCTTTGAAGTGAAGGTGAGCAAGCCTTCTATACCAAAGCTCGCTTGAACTGGTGGAATCATGCAACAATGCTTGAATTGGACGAATGGAAAGTCCATATAGACTCCTGCCAAACAACAATTACTCGGGCTGTCTTGATACTAGAGTTCTTTGGCCAAGCAAGAACTTTTCTCTGAGAAAATGCAACTTGATATCCTTTGTCCTCCAAAGCTGAAATTGATACAAGGTTCCTCTTGATACTTGGTACAAACAAGACATCACTCAAATGAAGAGGGATGCCGGAATCTAGATGAAGAGAGGTGGCTCCAACACCTTTCACTGAATAGCAAGCATCATCTCTGATTATTACTTGAATGTTGGTTTCTCTCTCCACAAAATTTGAAATATGCTCTCTAAACCCTATAATATGCCGAGAAGCACCACTATCAATCAACCATGTGCTACTATTGGTTGGAACATTGCTTGATAGGGAAAAGATAAATAGAATCCACTTGAGTTATCTCTTGATTCCTCTCGAGGAGAGACATCATCCACATCCGCAGTAGAAGCATGCTGCTTTGGTCTTGTTGCACAGTCTCTAGCATAGTGACCATACTTGTCATATCTGAAGCACTGAATATGGGAGAGATCCTTCTTCTTTGATTCAGGAGTAGCATCCGATTTCCTGTCTCTATTCCTCTTGAAGTTACCTTTTCTCCCTTCTCTTCCTTTCCTCTTTGAAGTTTGAGCAGCAAGAACATGATTGTCTTCATTGTGAGAACTTCATCCATTACCCCTTGCTGCCAACCTTAATTCCTCTTGAATGCAATCTGCTCTAAGACGATCAAGCTTAGGTAGCTTAGATCTTCCACTTATACCTTGGATAAAAGGCTCCCGAGATTGACGAAGACCGTTAAGCGCCAACATGACTAAGTCTCGATCATCAATTATGTCTCCAATGGCATAGAGTTGATCCTTCAACTCAATGATCTTCATAAAGGAGATGATTGAATCTCCTTTCACCATCTTGATGTGATGTGTTGTACCCAAAACCAAAATTTTTGCTTCACTAAGGCATTTTGCTTAATTGAGTCTTAATCTTGTTAAAGTGATGTCGAAAGGTCGTTTTTGGGGTTTTTAAATATGGAGTTGGTGTCAGGGTCATGTCAGTCTGTTACTGAAGAGATTTGAGAAAAGTGAAAACGGAACGAAAAACATCAAAATTTTCATCTCTGGAGAAGGGAGCACATTCTCAAATAGGCGCCCTATCTTTTAGGGGCCCAGATCCTGTTTTTAGGGTTTGTCACCTCCAGTAGACTTTTGTCCGGCATCACATCAGCTTCGCAGTGAGCTATCAAGTTTGTCAAACAGACCTGTTTTGTTCGAGTTACGGAAGATACAGTGCAAAATGAGGCGAAAGCAAGAATTGACTAACACTGGAGAAAAGCGCAGCTTTTGAGAAAGGCGCCCATCTTTTTGAGGTGCCAAATGTAAGTTTTTGGCTAAATGCCACCCAAGATGTTTATCTCACTTTTGTTCGAGCTTCGCGACGCATCCGTCAGTGGGTGAATCTGAGTTGCTGAAGTGCCTGAACCTGAGGTCAAACGTGGGGTCAAATCTTAGTCAAAACGTCAGGAAAAAGCAAAAGAGCACATTTTGAGAAAGGCGCCTAAGTTTTTCAAGCCTTTAATGCTTTCTTTCTGATGATTTCAGATATTTAATTTGTCCGTGTTACGTTCAGCGTTCCGTTGCCTGTCTCCGTCAGATCAGAGGATGACTCAGCAGCTTGCAGTTGAGGTTTTTATATTATTTTTGTCATTTCCAGAAATGGCTAAGTCTGGAGTGAAAAGAGCAGCTTCTCAAAAAGGCGCCCTTGTTTTTCACCCCTCAGACATTTTCTTGGGAAATGTGCCTTTGCAGCTGTTATGCAGAATGAGGTTAGCTCCGCAGTGAACCTGAGATCCAGTCCTAAAAATTGATAAAACAGAAGTTATGAAGGATTTTGTTTTTCCCTTCGTACGAAATGCAGAAGTCAAAATTTGACTAAGTCTGAGAAAAAGCACAGCTTTTGAAAAAGGCGCTTGGATTTTTGAGCCTTCAGATGTCAGTTTTATGACGTATAGTCTCAAGATATCTTTTGGTTAGTTTTTGCTTAGCTCTGCAATGCACCTGTCAGCCAGCCAATCGGAGAAGTTAGTCAACCAGTGTCAGAGGATGAACAGAGGTCCCGGCAGAGGTTTTAGCTTAAACTTTCATGAAATTTGGCTAAGTCTGGAATTCGCTTGAGAGTTCAAAGTTGAGTTTTCGAAAGAGAGTTGAATGGACGCCTTAACTGGAGTTCTGACTACAGTTAGACTAAACGATTTCTGGGTTGTCATCTTCAGTTCGTATATTGGCATGTTGAGTGATCTTTCTGTTCGCATGTCAAGTTAACTAGTTTGCATGTTCAGTTAACTACTTTGCATGTTGAGTTAACTTGATTGCATGTTCACTTAACTGAAGATTATTCGTAAATATCAACTGAAGTTCACATGCATGGCGAATTTGGTTGCAATTGTAAAGCTTTTGTGAAGATGGCGCTTCATTGAGTGTCAATTGAAGTTCTAAAAGGGACGAATTGAATGATGAAGCATAGATTAGTGAAGTATGGCGCATGAAGTTGTTAACTTCAGTCATGAAAAGGGTCGCCATATTTAGTGTTTAAAATAATGAAGCATAATTTTGTGAAGCTACGCACTTTTCAAGGAATGGCAACTTTAGTTCCAAAAGGGTTGTTATTTTTAGAATTATATTATAAGTGTGAAGTTGGCGCACTTCTTGAAGGCCAACTGAAGATTGAAAAGGGTCGCTATTTTTAGAACATGGATTGCATGAAGATGGCGAATTTCTTATCTCAATCAAGATTGTTAACTGTAGTTATCTAAAGGCACGCCTTAGGTCAAGTTTGTGAATCTAAAGCAAGTTTGAAGATGGCGAACTTGATAAGGGTTGCCAACTGAAGTCAAAATCGCATGATGAGTTTAACTGAAGACTTGAAAGGCAAACCCTAAAGCATGGCATCTTATTTAGCATATCTGAGTTTCAGTTAACTGAGATGAGGTCCAATCAGAAGCCAAGCGCACTTTTCAAGGATTCCTTGCCTTATGCGAATTTTCAAAGATGAAAATCTATATATTTCAGCAATGGCGTCCATTATTTCATCATCTTTAGCTCTGAAGTTCTTATTTCTCTTGAGCGACCAGCAAGCTAAAGGTGCTACAGGTGTCCGAATTCAGCGTTCTTCGTAGCAACGAGTTCAGATTGTTCAGAGGAAGGCGATTCTAGACTTTATTTTCACTTTGCATGCAGGTTTTATCAAATTCCAGAGAAGAGGTTGGCAGATTTTTCAGAAGCAGACAAGCAAAACTTTCTATCTTCTGTCTTATTTCTTCCATTTCTCACCTTAGGTACTTTCTTCGCATGTCAAAGAAATTCAACTTTTATTCAGAATCTGATCATCTGGGTTCGCATATTTCAACATATACAGCAAAACCCACGTCTTAGATTTTTTCGAGAAAATCGCCCCGTAGCCTTCATTCTGAAGCTCTATGCTTTTTTCCGAGAATTTCTTTGCATGTGGGCTTGAAACACTTTTTTTTTGAGAATCCAGCTATCTGGGTTTGTTCAGAATTCAGTTGTGCACAAAACCCACGTTCCAGAAAAACTTCGAAAATTTCTTTCGTCAAAAGCTATTTTTAGCTTTGTCCAGAGGTTTTCAGAAAGTTCTCCAAATATATTCGACTTTACAGTCAAAAGTCATCATTTTCAAAATGCAGTTCAATCTTATTGATTACAAGGTGAAATCAACCCTTACACATAATTTCATCAAGACTTCAGATACGGACTTGAATCATGTTTATCCAGTGGTTAATCTGAGCAGTCTAGAGGGTGTTAGCAGCAATTCATTGAAGAATCTTGAGCGTTCCGGGTTGCTGGCAGCGGCATCCATTCCTATTACTATCTTCGATCTTGAGTTCGTACTTGCTTGCATTAAGCATTATGACTCGTCTTCACGACAGATCAGATCAGCAGATGGCAGGGTTGTTTGCAGTCCCAAACCGAAGGACATAGAGAAATGTTTTGCTATTCCTCCTCGCTCAGACAACTTCACTGTTCTTGAAGCTTGTGAGAAGATATGGGATGTTGATCCACAACGTTCACAGAGAAAGGTTGCTCAGAAATGGCTGACAGTTCAGAAAACTAACATGCCTAAGAAGGTTGGTCATGGTGAATTCAAAGAGGAAGTTGCTGTTTTGATAACTTTACTCAACCGAGTTACCGGTCAATTAGATGCTAGCACTTTCCGTCCATGGATGTTTTACTTGATTACCAGAATTCTTGATGGTACAGAGCGTTTTGATTGGGCTATGTTGATTAGTGATTGCTTACATCAGCGAATTACTAACTTTCTCAAGTATCATGAGTTTCATATGATATCCTACTTGGTGTACTTGGTCGCATTTCAAGGTAGCTACAGGCTTCTAAAAACTAATGGCACTCTTGGTGTTCAGCACGTTCATGAGTATTATCCTCAGTTGGAGTTCTCTCAATCCGAGCAGGACTTCCGAGCAGTCAACGATCACTTTTCCATGAGAACCGTGAGAGATCTTGATGACGAAATGCACATTCGTATTTCTGCCGAGGCCAAATCAGCGATGGAGACTTGGGCGGATTGGTTTATCCAGTTCCCTACTTTCACATACATCCGAGTTTATGGATATGTTGGAGAGCCCTTGATGTTGCCAAGGTATCCGTCAGACAAGATTATCTTTATGGAGTTCCTTAGACAAATGCAACATGTTCACTTCTTTCTTCGTAGTCGCCATAAGACTGCTGCTAATTTTCCATTCACATTGGGAATTTACACATGCAATGCGGCGACAGATGCCAAGTTGATGTCTACTGAGATAGAAAGGTTCAAACTCAAGACTTACACTGAGAGGCGTTCCTATGATCCTCTCGGTCATTATGCAGATCGGTTAGAGCGAGGGATTGCACATAAGCCAACACTTGAAGATTTCTGGGCTAATTGTGAAGATGAATTCGAGGTTCGTCGTCGTCACTATTGTAGACTCACTATCGGTCAGCTCTTTGATTACCTATCAGAAGATGTTGATGGTTTGTCGGATGATGATGGAGAAGTTCTTCTCAATTCATATGTCAAGTATCAAGTTGCTCGGCAGCCACTTCGCTCACCTGATTGGTACGCCAAAGAGAATACTTCTATTGAAGAGGTTTCCAGATCAGTTATCAAGACTAGCAAGTTGTTCTTGGAGAGCAAACGAACGCGAAAGTCAGTTCCTGTAGCAGAGCCGCCAAAGGATTTCTCTTCGTTGCCTTCTACTTCTAGAGCAAGACCTCGAGTCAAGGCCATTATAATACCTCCGGAAGGGGTTAAACTCAGTGGAAACAAGGGGAAAAGAGCTACTCGTAAGAGGAAGCAGAAACAGGTTGAGAATGTTCCTGAGGTTCCGGTAGAGACAGTTATTCAGGCTGAGCCTCATGTTTCACCTCCTAGTTCACCTCACATACAACCTATTGACATAGATTCTGAGCCTGAGACACCAGTTCAAGCAGGATCGGAGACACCTGAACCACCCCAGGTTGACACATTAGGGACAGTCTCTCCTCGGATTGAAAATATTGTTCAGTCTTGTTGGCTCGAAAAGTCTTTGGGAAGGCAGAGGCGTGAACCGTCATACAATCTTGATTTATCTGAGTTTGGTGAGCCCTATTAGAAAAGGTCAAATAAGAAGATAAAGAAACAGGTCCATATCGAGAAAACTCTAGAATCAGAGATTGTGATTGAAGTTGCCATTCCTCCAGAAGGTAAAAGCTTAGATGAAGTCGAAGTTGGTGACTTTACATTCACTAAGGCAAATCTTGGCAGGACCACTAGAGAAACAGACGTGACTCTTCTGAAGATCGTCACTAATAATCTTGAAGAGCAAATCATGAAGGATGGAGAAGATAAAGCCTTACTCAAGGCTGAAAATAGTCAACTGCGTCAGTACATTTCTGATCTTGTTCACGGGAATCCAAATAGAACACCTGTTCTTCCTCAGAGTACACCTGCAGAACAACGAAAATTGGATCAGTTAGTCAGTCATGGCAGACTTTTGGACAACTGGATTGATAGTTTAGTTGCTGCTAGTTGGTGTCTTCTTGCAGATATGTACCAGTTGAGAAGTGATGCACATAAGCTTCGTCAGGGTGTTCAGTCACTTGAGATTGCAGTTGCGGAGAGTTTGGCAAAGGATCGTGTTCTTGTATCTCAGTTGTCAGTTGCATATGATGCCTTGGAGATGGTCGAGGATCAAGATAAAGTTTTTACTTGGAGAGAGCAGCACCTTCTCAGAACAGAAATATGCGAGAAGATCTCTACTAAGTTGTTTTCACTCAAGGATGATGTGGTTGGAGTGCTTGCACTTGTCAGCGGTTTCGTTGTTCAGATTCCGTGTCATTATCTTCTTGAAGATGGCACGTATGTTGAGTTGGACAAAGTACAAGCAGAGTTCGAGAAGATGATTCGTGACAGCCTTGAAGGTGAACCTATGGCACCTAAGTTAGAGAATATTTTAGTGATTGCAACCAGTTTCAGAAAGGCGACTGAAGATTGTAAAGATGGTGTGCACACAATTACAGAAAGTGGCAGAGAACTAAAGAAACAGACTGTTATTTTTAGCAGCGTCAAAGTGCCAGATGACAGAGAGATCGATGAGTTCTTGGTCAAAGTGTTAGACCGAGTTGACATGGAGTGATCTGCCAGTTGGAACCTGCAGTTAGTTTCAAGGGTTGAGTCATGAACAGCAGTTAACTCGACTTTTAGTCTTGAGTTCACTTGCTGACTTAACACATGCTTATCTCATTCTTGGAATTATCAACACAGGAGTTAGGGTTAGGGTTTCCAGTTAACTGAAATTAGTGGCGAGTTAACTTTGCTTTAAATAAGGACGTGCATGCTTGCACATGGTCCATTAGGTTAATGTTCGATTAGCATGGTAGCTTTCGATTAACGTAGTTTACTTCATTAGGGTTTGGCGCATAACTTGCATGCATTGCAAGAATCGTAGTGAACTCAAGGTGATTTTAGGGTTACCTACACCTTGATGTATATAAATAAAGTTTTGCTCATTTGTAAATAACTTTTGCTTGAGAGAGAAATATATCTGCGCCTACCTTGCCCTCAATATTGCTCTTTTGGTATTTGTTCATGTGTCTTCGCTATTACGATTAATTGTTATGCCACATAGGGTTTCAAGAGATTGTAATGGTGGATTCTTTCCATAGTTTAGATAAATCTGTCTTGTGAATCTTTTATCGTTATGATTAAAGCGTTATGCCACATAGGGTTTCGTAAGTTTGTGATGATAAAAGCGTTTTGTGAAGTCTTTACTATGATGATCAAGTGTTATGCCACATAGGGTTTCATAAGATTGTCATGGTAAATCTTCTCATAGTTTAGATAAATCTGTTTTGTGAATCTTTTGTCATTACGATCAAGTGTTATGCCACAGGTTTTCATAAGATTTTAATGATAAAAGCTGTTTTGCGAGTCTTTACTGTTATGATCAAGTGTTATGCCACATAGGGTTTCATAAGATTGTCATGGTAAATTCTTAAATTTGTTTTGTGCCCAATAAGCTTGTTTAGATTGAGATGATAGTTGCGCCACCTTGCCTTCAAGTAGAGAATCTAAACACGTTTATCGTCAGTTAGTCATAACCTTGCTCCGTTTCCTCATGCTCTGATTTTCTTGAGGAGATTGGATAGATTAGTTTAGTTGTAGTTGGTAGATCTGCAAAACCAGAAAAACTCAGCTGCAACGTATAAGTTCTTTCAAGAAAGTCTTGTGCCTCTACAGCTGAAACAAAAAGACAGGATTTAGTTTAGTTTATTTCCTTGCAAATACTTTGTCAAGCACAATGAGGGAGCTTCCCTTCCTAATTTGAAGAGCACTCATTGCGTAGTGTACATAGGCTATGCGTATCAACTCTTACTCCAGAGGTGCTAGTTCTTACACCAACATGATGTAGTTGTTGCCTCAATGCAAGAGCTTTGCTTGTGTTATTGATCTCGTACAATCCCTCCAAAGTCTTGAACATCTCTCTAGCTGTCTTCAACTTGGAGATAAAAGGCACAAGCTGATCCTTCACATAATCAATCAACATCTTCTTGGCCTTTGTGCCATTCTTCCTTCATTGTGTCTTCTCAGTTTCATTAGAAGGTTCAGGTACCTTGCTCTCCACAAACTCAAGAATATCATTTTCTTCCAATGCAATAAGAACTTTAAACTTCCAAGAGGTGAAGTTAGAGGCACTATCTAGTCTATCTTCAACCTTGAGTCCATTCACCATTTTCGTAGATAAGATAGACACACTAAGGTGAGAATAAGAGAGGAAGATAATGCTGCTTATACAAATCTGATCACGATCTTGCTTAAACCCACTCTGATACTGTTGGTTGGAAATTTTGTATTCTTGTGAAAGCGTACAAAATGGTGATTTCAACCACAGCACGTGAGTTTGAACTCTCCTAATTAAGGGAAGGCTCCCCCTTTTAACAAAATAAAATTGATATGGGTAGGACAGCAATCGTTCCTCTTGTTTCAGGAAAGATTATGTTCTCTCTTCACAGAAAAGAAACAGTAAATGTTACTAAAACTTATTACAACAGTTGTGCAGTGAAATAAAGAGAAAGGAAATAAAGTTTCCTGAAAGCACAAAGACTTCCGTTATTTCCTCCGGGACGGGAAAACAATTCGATAAGCACAAAGTCTTGAAGAATGAAATCCTATCAACCCTTTTCAGAACGATTACTTTATGAAAATATACAACATAAAACAGCGTAAAATCTGAAACTATGAAGTATCTATTTACTATCCTAGATGAGAAATACTATGAGCACAAAGACTTATAATTCTTCTCTATTTCTAACACTAACTATGAATTCAATTCTCACATTTACAGCTCAAAGTCTTCAGATATTTAAATTGAATCTCTCTTCAGCAATCTTCAACAATTTTCAAGTAATCACAAAATAATAATGATCCAAAATGACATAAGAACATTTAGGATGCAAAACAAGAATTCAGCTCAAAGTCTGAAATTCCAGCTTCTTGATATCACTTGAAAATTCACAATATTCCACTATAAAGCTCAAAGACTTTATGAGTACAAAATTCTGCAGAGTTTTCTTGCTTGCTAAAAAGATAAAGATTACAATAGACCCCTCAGGTATTTATAGGAGGAAGGTCTGGAGAAAAAGGTGGGAGGATCTCAACAAACTTGAGAAAATCTCTCAACCGATAACTAATTGCGATTGACTTATTCAAAATTACAATCCAAATTGTGATTTGTCTTGTAAGATTTTTCATGTAATTACATTTTCGAAAATTGCAAGGAAAGAACACTTGCAATTGCAAAATTTGTTTTTACATATATATTGTCGAAAGTAAAATTACATAAAACAATCTAAAATTTAATCTGCTTCATTCCTATCTTTGAAAGATAAGAATTTGCTGATGATGATCTTCAACTCATTTGGATCAGGACCCAACGTGTTCTTAGCCACTGCAACGGTCTTCAAAATCACATCAAAGTATCTGATAGTCGCCAATCTATGCTCTTCATAAGAAGTTTGCATTTTCTCAAGGATTATCTGATGATTGATAAGCTTTTGAATCGAATCCATAGAGAATTGCTCTGATTCCATTTGTTGACGAAGATTGGCTGCCATATCTGAAGTAACTGAATCAGCTTCAAGTAATTCATTTTCTTGATTCAAAACCGTACATGAGATCTTCTCAAAACTTGAAAGAATATCCTGCTGAACTTCATCATTCATTTCTAAAGTGGCCTGGATATCTTTGATAAGATCTTGAATGACTAATGATCTATTTGTCATAAGTTCCTCAAATTCTATGTACTTTTCTCTGTTTGGCAAGATCGAGCTGCTGCATAGAATTTGTAACTTAACTTGATCTATCTCATGCCAGATTTTTAAATCTTTCTCAAGTGATTCCAAAC
The DNA here is from genome assembly GCA_007258455.2 of Sequoia sempervirens. Taxonomy (NCBI): domain Eukaryota; kingdom Viridiplantae; phylum Streptophyta; class Pinopsida; order Cupressales; family Cupressaceae; genus Sequoia; species Sequoia sempervirens. The sequence continues at coordinate 114,101,979 of VDFB02086081.1, forward strand.
TTTGCTTCAAGGCTTCTAAAGTCTAATTCAGCTTTATCTTTGCTATTCTGACATTCTTGAAAACTTGCAACGTCTTCTCAATCATTGGAATACTTTGCTCAATTAGCTGAGTTATCCATGAATCAATTGCCTTGGCCTTTTGTGCAATTCTTTCTAATTGTCTAACTGATTCATTTGGAGGAGCTGTAGATAGAGAATCAACTACCTCTGATGATCCTGTAATCCTTTGAATGACTGAAACCAGCTGAGCATTGTCTTCTTTGAGCTTTTCCTTTTTAGCTAAGAGTTCATTATAGCTTTGTGTCAGAATTGTCACTGAACTCTGAGCATCCTGCATCATATTGGCATGAGTCTGCTTACCCAATTCCACCCTTGTGAACCTATAATCAGATACCTGCATTTCTTCATGTGGTTTATCAACTAAGGGCTCTGCAATTTCAGCATATTTCATTCTGTTGCTGTCAACAAAAACCTGTGAGACTGTTTTGGCTTTCTTTGCAATCACTGGTTTTGATTTCTTCAATTTTCGGAAATCAAAAATATCAGGAGATACTGCCTGTTTCTTTCTCTTAGGAGCAATTGAATTCAACCATGGAGGAAGATCCAAAGTTGTCACATCTGAAATGGCAACTGCAGTCTCTGTAGAAATGGGCTCAGTTTGTGATACAACAGAAATTCTCGGAGGTGCCTCGGTTTGTACAGCAACTATGTTTTGTGCAGAAGACAAATTACAACTAGGATTGGCCATGAAACAATCAAAGCTTGTTACAGATGTATCAATTTCTGGAAGAGTTGTTTCTGACATGGCTGAAAAGATTGGATTTATGTCAAAAATACTCTTGAAGTTACTAGGCAAGTTCATCATGGGAGTATCTGTTACAGATGAAGACTGATGACAAGTCTCTTGTGGTGGAATAGAAGGAACAAAAACGGTGGAAAAGGAATCAACATCACTGTCGATAGGGGACATAGGAGATATGGCTGATTCTGGAATTGGAGCTTCAACGTGAGGAGTTATCTCACTTAGAATGGTAGAGGTCTCAAGAACCTCGCCTTCTTCTTGCTGATCTAATACCTGAATCTGCATTTCGTTGACTTCCTTACCCTTTAGTGTTTCCCTATCCAATGGTTGTTCTGGAGCTCTGCTTACTTTCAGCTTGATTCTGGTACTTGAAGAGGAAGCTCCTTCTTTTGATTGTTCCCTGATTTCTGATTTCAATCCTCTAGGACCAGCTGGGTCATCTTCAGCTCTAACTTTGATTTTGATAGTCTTGACACCTATGCTTTTGAGCCAAGAGTTGGTGTTCGCCAAGACTGATTGAAATCTATCAAAGATAGAGACGGATTCCTTTTGAGACCATTGAATTGCAGGAATGGGAGCATTAGCAACTCCCTGTTCTTCGTACTCAGGATCCAAAATCTGCTTATCATCAATTACTCCTTCTGGAATTAAAGTCAGATTCAGGTCAATAATTTGCTCCAAAGTTAGCCTGCAATAATCCATTTTGTATATATCCTTCTCTGTACGGAGGTCTGCCCAAATGTCCTCAATGCGGTGAACATGAGTGAAGGAGGCTCTTTTTATTTTATCCTTCATCCTTCTGTAATCAAAATCCACCCTAGCTTGGAATCTCTTCAATGTTATCTCCTGAAGTTCAGTTTCCATTGCTTTGGCTCTTGAAGAGGTTGTCAAAGAATACCTGTCGATTACCAATGGATTATGTGAAGAAATACCAATTCCAGACTTGTGTTGTGAAGCTTGACGTGAATGAACTGCCATTAACTGCCTTCCCAGCTCCATCAGAATGATCTTATCAGTCGGATATCTTGGGAGCATATAAGGTTGGTCTTCAAAGCAGCCAACTCTCATATAGGTGAAGGTAGGAAATTGAAGAAACAAGCAGCCATATTGATTTACCTTATTCCAAGCTGCATCAGATACCCTGTTATTTACTAACTCTTTGTCAAACAAACACATAAAATAACCAAAGAAGGCATCTTGAACCCTTCTATAATGCGCTCGACTTGGAATAAAAGTCAGCTGATCATAATATTTCCATACAGGCACCAAGGATCTATCACCTTCAGGAGATAAGCCTGGAAAATGTCTCAAGGAAGCCGCTATATAAACCAAATATGAATTCATATAGAAGGTTAGAGTGGTAGGAACCTATGCAAGTTGTTCACACAAACAGTCACTGATTATTTCTCCCCAGAAAATTGGATGATGTGCTTTTCTAATGACAACCATGAACTTATACATCCAGTTTTCAAACACACTAGAAACTTTCAACCCTGCAATCCTACTCAGAAGAGTGATCATATCGTTAATTTCTTCTATAAAATCAGACCGGTACAACTTGGGCATACGGGTCACACAAGGTCGTGATTTAAGAAGCCATTTAGAGTTGATATGTTTAATACAATCACTCTTTTTCTGCTCAAAATGTCTGTGAGCACTCTTCAATGAAATCTCTGAATAAGTAGTTGCATCAGGTACTCTGAAAACTCTATTGATTGTTTCGGCATCAAGTCTGATAACTACGTTGCCATCATCATCCTTGATTGTTCTGGATTGTCTATCAAAGCGCGCTGCACATGCAAGGACGAATTCTGGTTCAAGGGCAGCAACAGGAAAAGAAGCCACCAGATGAATATGACTTCTCAGCAACTTTTGCATATCAGAAGACGTAGATTTCTCAGCTCTTTCAACAAATTCAGACATATCAATATGCCCTATTTCTGTATCTTTGATCTCGTCGATATTTGAAACGACGTGAGATGGAGAAATCTCATTCTGATATTTGTCGAATTTATACTTCATCTTTTTGCCTGCTGGAGAAGTTGGTTCATCCGTCATTGAACAAGAATCTGCAAGACTGAAGAAGAGTTCGAACTGGAAAACAATGAAGAAGCAAACCCTAGTCGCGTTGAAAAAAGACAGAAACTCAGCTATTTACTGGTAAAAGTCCGAATTTCTGGCATTAAGGTCGACAAAATCTCCATAAAATGGGGAAGTAAATGCAAAGAAGAATTCAACCAGCTCGAATCTGAGAGAAGTTAGACTTTTCAGAAGTTTTTGCAATGCAAAATGTCATCAAAAACATAAATCGGGCCTTTTTTGAAGTTTTACATGCTTTTTTCAACAAAATCGGGTTTTTTTAATCCAAATAACAATTTCACTTTAAGCAAATTCGCACTTTTTAGATGACTTGACAATTTTCATTTTGACAAAAATGAATACTTATGAAAAATTCGAACTTTTCAAGTCATTAAAGCAAAATCGGGTTTTTCAATAACTTAAGCAATTTCGGGTTTTTGAGAAACTTTAGCAATTTTGCTTTTGAGTTCAAATTTCCCTATTTGCTGAGTTGCTCTGAAAACCCGAAATTGATGAAAAAGACACCAAAAACAACTCAGAAATTGACGAAAACGGAAACGTAAGGGGGAAAAAGAGTAGCCCAAAGGTTAATCAACCTAAAACAGAGATTTGCCACTCTTTGCACTTCGTAATGCGTGCCTTAGAGAAGAAAAATCTCAAGTTTTAAGAAAATTTTGATTGGTTACCTAAATTTTGAAACGAGTTAAAAATTTAGGATAACAGCTGGCTCCTACTGGGGAACTGCCTTCGAAAACGAAGGTAGTAGAATCCAGAATCTAGAAGTGCCTTAGGGTTCATTGGGCTACGGAGTCACTAAACAAAACACAAAAATAAAAGACTCAAAAAATTAAAAAGAGTAAAAATTTAAAAGACTAAAAGGAGTAAAAGACTCAGACCTTATGTACAAAAACTAATCTAAAACTCTACTGAAAGTAGTGTTTTAGATGCTGCCCACTGTAAGGAAGTGGGAACGGAGTGCCATCTTGATACGTCAGCAAGAAGCTATTCTCATCAATTGCTTGATGAATTACAAAAGGACCACGCCAAAGAGAATCAAATTTCCCATGCATTCCTTTTGGTTCCCTCCTCTTATCCCAAAGCAAGACGTGATCACCAACTTGAAAGACCTTCTGCTTTGCCTTTTTGTCGAAGAGAGCTTTAACTTGCTTCTGATGGTCGTTGATACGATCCACTACTTGTGATCTTTGTTCCTCTAATTGAGAGAGAAACATTATCCGCTTATCAAGAGAACTTTCAAATGTAGCATCTTCTACAGCTTTGATTAACTTGAGGGCTGGAAGTTCTAATGTAATAGGGATCTCTGCATTTACTCCATAGAGCAACTGAAATGGAGACATGCCAATGGCTCGCTTGGGTGTAATGCGATCAGCCCACAAAGCATCATACAACGCTTTATGCCATGATCTTTGATTCTCATCAACAAGCTTTCGGATGATAGTGATCAGATTTTTGTTACTCGATTCAGCTTGACCATTACCTTGCGGGTAATAATCTGAAGAATGGGCCAATATTATACTATAATCAAAACAGAACTGAGTTACCTCATAAGATGAGAAAGAAGATGCATTGTCTGTCACCACCTTATAAGGAACACCAAATCTTGATATGATGTTTTCTTTCAAAAATCTACACACTACCTCAGAAGTAGCATGTTTCACAGGAATAGCCTCGACCCACTTGGTGAAATAATCTGTTGCAGCAAGAACAAAGGTATGTCCAGCACTTGAATGAGGGTTAATAACGCCAATGAAGTCGATTCCCCACTGCCTGAAAGGCTCTTCTATCACAACTGGTTTTAATGGCTGCGCCATCATTTTTTGCTTACCAACAAATTGTTGACATTGTGTACATTTACGTACCCATTTATATGTGTCTTGGAAAAGCGTAGGCCAATAATACCTAGCCCTCAAAATCTTATGAGCAGTTACTGATGGAGAAAAATGGCCACCACAAGCTAAATTGTGAAAAGATTCAAGTAACCTATCTTGCTGTGCTTTATCAACACAACGCTGAAAATTACCATCAAGAGTCCTTTTGTACAAACCATTATCCCAAAGAATATAATTTGCAGCCTTGAGTTTCAGATTTCTCTTTTCCTTGAAAGAGAGATGAGCTGGGCATTCACCATAAGTCAGAAAATAGGCAATATTTGAATACCATTCATCAGTAGTGCTGACAAACAACACTTTAGGAAGGTCTTCATAAGTTTCCTCTTCACTTTCCTCTGCACTGCTTTCAGCCATCAGCTGACATAAACCTCTGCCACGAACAAGCTTGGTAGGTTTTATTTCTAAATCATACTCTTGGATTTTAGCCACCCAATTTCCTCTTTTTGTACCAAAATCTTGCTGTGTTAAAATGGATTTGACAGCTGTATCCGGCACTAACACTATTGTATGAGAATTGAGAATGTAGAACCTAAAATACTTGACTGCCTTTACAACAGCAAAAGCGTTCTTTTCAACTGTAGAATATTTGAGCTCATGAAGCTTTAATGGACAACTCATGAAGGCAATAGGAGACTCAATTCCTTCTAAATTTTGCTGCATCAAAATAGCAGACATGGTATGCTCTGAAGCATAACTATACATGATGAAATCCTTAGAGTAATCTGGACTAACCAGCATCGGAGCGTGGGCAATTGCATTTTTAATTTCAACAAAAGCGGCTTTACCTTCATCATTCCAACAGAAAACAGTTTTCCCTTTCATCATATCAATGATGTGACGTGTTTTCTCAGCAAAATCTGGGACAAATCTCCTCAAGAAATTCACTTTGCCAAAGAAAGAGTGAACAGCCGTCTTACTAGATGGCAAAGGCAGATTCTGAATAGACTTTACCCTCTCAGGATCAATCTTGATTCCTTCGTTTGATACAACATGTCCCAGAAGTTTACCCTCAGTAACCCCAAAGATAGACATCTTAGGATTAAGAGAAACACCATGCTTGCGGCACCTTTCCAACACATCTTGTAAATGAAATAAATGATTCTCACGATCTTTTGAAAAGACGGTGAGATCATCCAAATACACCACAATATACCTTCCTAAGATACCACGAAAAGCTAAATCCATTGCTCTTTGAAAGGTCGCTCCTGCATTTATTAATCCAAAAGGCATTCTACGATATGCAAAAGTACCCCATGGAGTAGTAAAAGCAGTTTTATGTCTATCAGCTTCACTTACCTCAATTTGGTTGTAGCCTGAAAATCCGTCCAGCATAGACATCATTTGAGAACCTGTCACTGTCTGGAGCACTTGATCCATTATAGGCAAAGGATAATTATCCTTTAATGACTGCTGATTAAGATTACGAAAATCCACACAAATGCGAATTTCTCCATTCTTCTTGCGTACTGAAACTATATTGGCTACCCAAGTCGAATGATGAATGGGAAAAATAATTTGTGCGTCTAGCATCTTCTGGATTTCTGAATAGATAGTGCCAGAAATTTTGGGATTATACTGGCGCTGCTTTTGTTTAAAAGGAGCTGCATCACTCTTCAAAGGGATTTCATGCTGAACTTCTCCTGACTGAAAAGATTTCAGATCATCATATGAATAAGCTAGCACATCTCTGTACTGCTGTAACAATTGAATAATCTGATTTCTCTCCTCTGGAGTACAACTATTACCAATGTTAACCATCTTGGGATCTTCTTCAGACCCAATATTGTACTTGTCATACCCCGTAGGAGAATCTGAATTCACTTGTTGCTGCTTTTTGATATATCGGTCATGCTTGTCAAAAAGCTTTTCCAGAGACACCAGTCCCTTAGGAATTTTATTCCCCTTTAGCTGCAGAATTTCTCCATCTGATTCGGACCAAGTATCTGACATAGAATCTGAAGAAGAAGAAGAATTGCTACCTTCAAAATACAGATTATTAAAACCATCATCAACTTGTAAAAAGTTAATAATCTGTTTATCATCATTGAAAATCTGCCAATGGTCCCAATTATCTGGAACACTAGGCCTGCAGATTATTTCAACAATATACTTATCTTGATTAAAATCAAGATGAGGAATAAGGAGAGTTGCTGAAACAGCAAGAGAATCAGCTCTGTCATTGAATTCTCTTGGAACAACTGAGATGCTGAAAGCATCAAAATCTTGAATGTTCTCCCATACCAAGTTACGGTAATGTCGGAGTCTATCATTCCTTGTCTGATAAATATTCCTTACTTGACATATTATCAACTCCGCATCTCCTTGAGCATGCAAATTTTTAATTCCTCTCTGAAGTGCAACACTCATACCTAGTAAGAGAGCTTCATACTCTGCAGTGTTATTAGTATTTGCAAACTGCAATTTGAAAGAATATGGAAAGATTTGACCTTTAGGAGAAATCAGAACCACACCAGCTCCGGATCCATTAGTAGCACAACTGCCGTCAAACTCGAGAATCCAAACATCATTAGAATCATCATTAATATAAAGACTGTTGGATTCTCCTACTTCAAAAGTAGAAGAAAGAGTGTTCTCATCTTCCATGGGAGAAGACTGATTTTCTTCATCTTGAGGAAGAAGTTCAACATCTTTTTCTGTAGTAGAAGATTCAACATCTTCTATCATACGATCAAGGGGATATTCAGCTAGCGTTGAATCTTCTCCATTATTAGAACTTCCTTCATTTACTGAAAAAGTTGAAGAATCAGCAGAACACCAATCTTCAGCAAACTCAGAAATCTCATCAATATGGAGAAAATAGTTCCCGAAACCAGCTGATTCAAAAAGAATTTGAGCATGAGGATCATCAGATTTCTCCACTGTAAACTTGGTTTCTCTTTCAGGAACAAGTTTTTGCACAACACCTTTCACAGGAATTCTGGCCTCTGTCATATCCATGTTGAGCTCGCCTCCTACATCTTTACAGAAATTACGTCCAAGGAGCATTCCATAAGAAGCTGGGACGTCCGCAACAAGAACAGTCATCTTTATCTTTTTCTCAGGAAAGGCTGCAAAGGCGAATTGTGCATCTTTGATTTGCCCGACAAGAGGCACTTGTTTGTTATCCATAGAATAACAATTACCAAAAGTTTTGGTAAGAGTTAATCCAAGGCAATCAGCCACTTTGATTGGCATGACATTATCCGAAGCACCAGAATCTATAATACAATTGCTTAATTTGAAACCATTAATGAGCAAGGAAATATAGAAAGGATCTATCTTTCCTGGAACTAAGGATGGGATGATAACCAAATTATTGGGCAGATTCTTAGGTTCTTGGATAATAGGGCTATTTGAAACAGGATGAGTTTCACTACTTTTAACAAATTTAACCAATCTCTCAAGCTGATCAGGATTGGCTTGAAGATACTCAACCTCAGACATTTGGATCTTAGTCTTCCTAGCATGGTCAATAATATCAAAAGCTTGGAAAGAATTTGCAAGAGACGTAGATGATATATTCTCAGCTGGCACTTTAGGATTAGATACATTAGTCTTAGGTTCACTAGAAAGAACAGAAGGAGAATTGCTTACTTGATTTTTTGAAGAATCCTTAGTCAAGGTAGGCAATGGCATTCCCTTCTTAGCAATGGTCACCGGCAACTGAACGTTGTTTTTCACCTTTGCTTCTTCATCCTTTTGAGCCAACCGAGTCTGGGATCTTGTGATAACAGCATATGCTTGACTCTCAACATTTTCAGTTTCAGCCGAAATATCATAATGCATGTATCGTATTGTGGAGTTGCCAGCTGCCTCTTCATCTTCTTGATTAAAGACAGCTTCATCTTCCGCTTGGAAATCATTAGAAGATAGTTCTTCTCGATCTATTTCATAATAACCAACAGCTATATTCTTTGGGGGTGCTTCAAGTGCAAGCCTCTCAGGAGGAGGAGGCAATTTATTCTGATTTCTGGCAGCATAGTTAGAAGCAGAATTTGGATATGTCCTCCTAGGAATATCCTTGTATGGAGCAGCAAAAGAAGCTTGTGAAACTTGCTTTTTCAAAGCGAGAAGCTCATTAGCCAACTTCTGTACCATAGGATTAGTAGAAGTTGAAGTAGAAGACTCAGAAATGGAACTTCCTTTGAATCGATTAGGATCCTTCCGGATTTTCCCAGCCAAGATCAAATCATCTTCAATTTCTGTAGCAAGAACTTGAGCATGTGCCAAAGTCGTTGGAGTTGCCCTTCTCAACAGAAAACTGACTTCTGGCAGCTGAGTGTTGATGAAGAAACACTTGAGATTTGCAGGAGTGGGCTGAGAATCAGTAGGAATTCTGTTTGCAATTTTATTAAACTTTGCAATGAATTCACGCATATTCTCATGTGTGTCCTTCTTCATTTGAGTCAGCTGGGCCAGCAATGCATGTTCATCTTCGGCGGGCTTGAAGCGTTCTTCAAACTTAGTCTTGAGGGTATCCCAACTAGTGATATCACCAGCTCTCAAATTGTAAAACCAGTCAGCTGCAATTCCTTGTAGAGTTTCCACAAACAAGCGTACAGCAACATCTTGATGTTCTACTCCTAGAACACCACAAGCCATTGAGAAAGCCTTGATATGCTCATCGGGTTGCTGCTTACCATCTCCATAAAACTTAGGCAGATTCTTGCGTGAGCCTTGTGGAAGAGCATGAAGAGGTGGAGTAAGATTTAAAGGACCAAAAGCTGCTCCCCATGGACCTTGAGCCATTGCTTGAATAGTAGGAACAACTGAAATCAAAGGCTTGAGGAAAAAGGCTGAAAGTTCACTTGGGATGGGCTTTTTCTTCTTGGACGGAGGGAAGCTAGTAGTTCGTGAAAGGGAAGATATACTAGTGAGCAACTCAAACCTAGCTTGTTCACCTGGAGATATTTCTTGAGAACTTTGTCCCTTCTTTCGACGAACGTAATAACGGATTCCTTCCAGTGTAGAAGCTAAATCAGAAACAAGTAAACAAATTAAGAATACTGGACTTCAAAAGAAAGTGAGAGACTTTCAAATGCGTTCGTATCCCCAGCGGAGTCGCCAAAAACTGTTGGTTGAAATCACCATTTTGTATGCTTTCACAAGAATACAAAATTTCCAACCAACAGATACCATGTTAGTTTTAGGATCAGAATTTAAATAAGCAAAAATAGAACATTTTCAAACAATTTAACACAGCATATACCCTGGGAAAACCCTCCTTCTTGAGGGAGAAAAATCCAGCAACAATATATCACTTATATATTGAATAATGAACAGCAATTCACTTTTACAATGAGGCCAATCACAAGGCCAAACTAGCAGCACCACACTTGATGCAATATCAAAAGAATAAGATCGAACTCCTTGAAGAATAATATTGATCTCCTCGAAGAAAAATATCGATCTGCTGATATTGAACTCTTTCAGACTTGTGCACACTTCACTTGAATAGAAAAATGGATGATGATAGAAGTGAACAGCGCCTTCCTTATATACATTTTGATATGGTGATTGTCAAACAACGTGTCCCTTCATGGATGAAAGGTTGGTCTCAAATGAGTGGATGCGTCTTCCACAAAAGATGGCGATTATTTAGATGAAGTCGGCCATCATTAATAAAAAAAAAAAATTACAAATGGAAGTGTCTCTTCAAAAAATCAGCCCCAAATAAATAAATAGCCAACGGCTATATTTAATTTATTTGCTTATTAATAATATCGCTGGAAGAATGAGGCCCGCGACTACAACATCAACACTATCATTCACCCGATGTCTTATTATCATATTGGCCAATCAAAATTGGATTCCAATGTGTTGTGAGATTTTCTGTAACTTGCGGTGAAATATTTTAATTAATTGCTTAAGTTTATAATTTTTCATTGTTATTATAACTTAAGTGTAATAACTTTTTGGAAAGGTAATTTTGTCTCCAATTTGGATGCCTAGGAGGAATAAGGGGCCTTTGCGCATGAAAATGATTATTATTATTTTAAAAGGATATTTGTTTGGAAAAGTAAGTTATTTTATTATTTTAAATTGAGGATTTTCTCTCCCAAAGCTATATAAGGAGTTGTTGGGGATTCATTGTGAGTATGTTGAAGAATGCTATTGTTATGTTGCTGAATTGGCTTTGGATTCTCCAAGTCTTTGAGGACGGCAATCCTTGGGGATTATTCTACTTCTAGAATTGAGAAATATTCCCTAACTAGACTGGTGTGACTCCATCCAGCAACCACCATTGGTATTGATTGAAGCTTTTAGTTTTGGCTTTCCAGTGATGGAGTACTCTGATGTGTTAAGATTTCTTTTAGAGTGTTGATTAGTAGATTTTATTGAAGGTTTTTGAGTTTGCACAGTGAGGATTGTCATTGCTGGCCGAACCATTTCCAACCAGTCGTACCACTTCCAATCAGACGTACCTTTCATAAGTCCATACCATTTGCCAGAGTCAACGTGAGGGGTAAATATCTTTGTTTGCATTGGTTTTGGTGCTGACTTAACCCCTATTGGATGGTCGTAGAGATTGGAGGGTGCAGGTTTGAGTTTGTGAGGCTATACCATTCCTACAAGGGGGGTGGTGTGTGAGTCTAAGAGGAGAAGTGCTTGTCCTTGGGAGGTCCAATCACTCCTAAAAGTGGCACCGAGCACCTTGGAGGAGGTTTGCAAAGTCTCAAGGGTGCACTTTACTGTTTTCTATGCACTAGAGGAGCTGTACCATGCCTTGTTTATGCTGGTCAAGTGATTTTTTGAGTCTGTGACAGACCTGTAGCTGCTGTTCAAACATTATCAGACCATAATAGCCCATTCCGGGGAAGTGAGGAGTTGATAGAGTGAGCTGGAAACATTGTTCTAAGTAGACATTGGTCACTGGGTAGATTTGAGAGTGAGTCATTGGAGATTTATAAATCTCTATCTTGCTGTCCAGACTGCTGCAGCGAAGATTCAGACCTGTACCAGTCATTTATTGGCTATCCTCTTTAGGTATGCATGCTATTTCAATGGTGAGTGGTTAGTATCCTAAATGGTGATACTTTGGGGGTGTTATAGTTGGTTTCATTTCATATCATTGTCTTGAATTTAAATGAATTGTAAGAGCTCACCATTTAACACTGGAAGGTAGTACCACCAGTGATTTTGTTCTTGTTTCTTGCTGTTATATATCCCGCTACATAAGTAGTTTTATTTACTCACCCCATTGCATAAGTGGCTATTGTTTTCACGACCCCATTGAATAAGTGCTTTGGCACTCACTCAACACGGAAAAGTGGAAGAGCTTGTTTTTACAGTTCATTATTATATCAGGCTATCAGCTTTCCCACTGCAAAGTAGATGTGCTCAACTTACCCCACTGAATAAGTGGTTGTTATTTTCAGAAGCTTTATTTTCAAGTATAATTTGTAATCCTGTACACCGTATGCTCTCACCTTGCTCACATTGGGAACTTGGTGATCAGAAAGTGGAAAGGAAGCTGCAGTTAGTTTGTAGCTAACAAGTTTATTTTAAAAAAAAAAAATTAAGGGTGATTATTACATCCACCTTTATAGGATTCATAATATTAGAACATTTGAGCATTTTCTTTGCCAAATTGTACTCCTTTACTTAATAGATCTTCCTTTCTTATAGTCTGGAAATAGGGAAAATCTGCGCTGGAAAGTCACAAACCCTGGTGCCTTGTCTCTTTCCAGTAAGAAGACTACTTCCTCGAGCTTTTCCTCAGTAATGCAACCTGTTTTCTTTACATCTCCCTCTTCTGTAATCAGCATTGGTATTTTTGTTAAGGATTAATCAAAAGAAAAACCCTTGACTTGTAATTTTGTAAGTTCTACAGCAGTACTAGAAAGACAAGAAAACCCTTCTTCACAATGCTCAGCAACACGTAGAATCAGTTGAAGAGCTAAGAAACCTTTGTTTACCATGCATGAAACACTCAGAGAATCTTGAGAAAGGGCAATGATAAAAGACTCGTTGGCTTACTCCTCACAGTTTCTTCCCAATGTTTCTTAAGACGCACCACTTATCAATTCTTCAAGGTTTCTATTTGCAAAAAGTATTTGTATTTTGTTCTATTCAAAGCATTATGTTCAGCTTTAAGTGCTTTTGGCACACTAGATGCTTCTATATGCATACTTGTTTTAGCCCATATACTTACCAATATTGCACAAATTTTATCGTTAGATGCAATCTATAGCTACAAGGATTCTATGCTAAAAAAATACCCGTTTGGCATATGGATGCTTTACAAAGAAAAACCTGTTAGAACTTTACATTGCCATTTATTCTTTTCATAAATGATACTATGACCTTGGCAAGCGTTAAAATACATATATTTATTTCTACATTAACTGAGCAATTTTATTTGTTCTTAGTTTACCAAGAATGGAAGGATGTTTCATTAAGCTTTTAGTTAATGTAGATTTATCTTAAATTTTAATCTTATTTATTTTGTTCCTTACATGAACAGGTAATCAACAATCTTAAGAGACTACTTGTGATTAGGAGGCGGAACATTGCTGTGCCCACCAATTATTGTTGCATATTCATAATCATTAATCACATGTTGATTAAGTGTTTTGTATTATTACGAGGACATGATTTTTATCATGGCTAACTTCTATCAAGGCTAAGAATTTGATGGCATTTGTTCTGTACGTAGTTAGATTTTTAATTTATTAATTGAATATTATCTTAGATGCGCAAATATAAAGGCATAGCATATTTTTTTCCTTCATTAAATTGGGGGTAAGTTGATTGGCTGCCTTGTGTGAATAAATTTAAACCACAACCTTACGCATGTTACAGATCTAAAGATTTGACTGTCATACTAGTGTGATGATCCCCATGACCATAATGACAACCATTTGGACACATCAAATGTATAACTTATACAGTTTAAATCAGAAGATTACACAACCAATTGATGGACTGTGGAAAGTTCATACCAACTGATACATGATTTGTTTCTATTTATTTTTAAGTTTTGAACCTTGATATTTAATATTTTGCATAAGAAATAATTATAAGATGATTTATTTAAATTTTGCCACAAAGAATTATGTCTAATTTCCTTTTTGTTTTGTTTTTTTTTTATCAGAAATATACAGGTACACGTTCCTGGGCCTTCTCCAGGCAATTCCCATCCCTATAACTTATAGGGGACATAGGGGTGCCTCGAAAATGTCTGGGGACAGGTGATCCGCAATCTCAAAACCAAAATAATAAAACAAAAGGGGGGTGGGGGAGGACCACAAGGCCCCCACAACCCTTTCCAAAACTCCAGCCAACACACTATATACAATATATTCATTTGCAAAATATATCAAACCAACCTTACGTACCGAAGGTAGTCATAGAGATCCTTGCACAGCTGAATTATGGAGGCACGTTTGTTAGTTATTTATTAAACTTATTGATTATGCATACCATCTTAGCAAGCATTTTCTGCAACAGAACTTACAACCATTATAAGGAATACACACGAAACTAAACAAAAACTTTAAACTGATTCAGAAAACTGAGATTAGCAAATTTGAGTAGCTGGATACACCCCCGTCCCTTTTCAGGTATGCGTATCCCCATATCCAATACAAATACATGTACGATATGCTATGTATACACGTTCGATAGTGGACCCATGCGCATCCAAAAAATCTTGATTTTCTAGGTGTACCAAATACTATGTGATTTTGTAATGTCCCTTACCCGGCCTTGCTCTTGAATTCGCTTTTTTGCCCTAGAATTCGATTGTTGATTAGGTTTAGGGTTTCTTCTTTCCAAAAGGAATGTGTTTCTCTAATGAAGTAACCCTAGATTGAAATCTGCATTCACCAATTTAATAACATTTCCACATACACATATTTGTTAGCAATAATATCTAGATATCCAAAATATATTCATAATCATAAAGCAATAATGAAGACTTAAGAGGAGTGCCATATGTGGATCCGCCCTGAAGCCCTCATGTAAAATTCAAGAGGTTGTCCATCACAATCCTTCTTGCTTAGTGGCTTAGTACTTGCATGCTCCACTCATGGCAACACCTTGGAAGACACTCATCCTATCTAGGGAGAGGAAACATAGAGTCCAAGTGGCCTAAGGCCTACCACCTCCTATTGCCCAATCCCTTGTCCAGGGTCTATGGGGCTAAAACCTAGGTGGGACCCCCAACCTTCTATGGCCCAATCCCTTGTAAGGACCTAAGGGGCTGAAAGTGGGGTTTTTAGACAATCCACTTAACTCATGATTCGCCCTCCCTAATAGGGTTACAAGCACGAAGAAGACAATCTTTACACAATCAGATATATTTGCATTCATCCAAAATTCATTTCATGCCTGTAATCAAATGTATTTTCATTTACCAATGGTTCTTAAAGTTCATCATTTCCTATGATAATTCTCATTATGATAAGATTAAAGGAAGACATATATCAATAATCAGATTAGCAATATCTAGTTCTTATATTCAAAATATGCTAAATATTATTGCTAAGTGAGTACATCACCTGAACTGCTATGTCTTCCCATGACTCTTTATTCTTTAATTACCTTCAATCTTTTCATTGATCATAGGATAAAAACATATATAAATAAATATTAATCTATTCATCTTTATATTAAGATTGTAATTACTTATAAGACTCAATAATTGTTGCAAGCATCATTATTGCATAATCAAATATAAAATATATATAGATTTGTTTGTGATAAAATAAGCAACATTTAGAGGGTGCTATACCCTTTACACAAGAGCCCTCAAGGCCAAAAATAAGCTAGTTCAAACCAGGAATGAACTAGGAAACACATAAACAACTGATAGACAATTGTTGAACCATAGACAGGGACTAGACAACCTAGAACCTAAGGGTACTAATCTGACTCCCTTAACCCTAGGCTGCAAAGTTGCGACAGATTTCGGGAGTACCTTCTTTCTCATCACCACAGACTAGGAAGACTCGAAATCGAAGTCCACCGAGTGAGGAGAGAGGAGCGAATTCACACTAGCCACCAAGGGCAAAGAGCCATCACATTGTGAGGGAGTCGACTGCATAGGAGAGGAGATAGGAGCGATCGCGGGACCAACAGAGGCAATAGGCTCAGTTTGAACAGTGACAACAGTTTGAGGAAACAGTGGTTCCCCGGAAGGAATAGGTGGAAGAGGAGCCATGCAAGACACAGACTCCCAAGAAGACTCAACAGAGTCGTCCCTTGCGGAGGAACCATCCAAAGGAGGAGAACCCACTGTGAGATGATTCGAGAGAGCATCCTTCTACCAAGTAGCAGCGCCCTTGCGGCGGGCATGAGGGCAACCAGAGGCCAAATGACTCAGAGAAACATCTCCTACACCGAAAGGGGAAGCCCTCATAGTTTAGGAGCTACTTCCAAGGTTTGTCCTCCACCAAAAGAATGACATCGCCATGGAGAGGTTTGGAGATGTCCAAATCAACTAAAATACGAGCTACTGTAGTATGCTCAAGCTCTCGAGTCATAGAGTCCACCATCAAAAAGTGTCTAATGGTGTTGCCAATAGTTTCATAACATGAATCCTTCCAAACTTGGAGAGGGAGATTCGATAGTTGGACCCAAACAAGTTTTGTATTCAACGGTTCTGTAAGAGGATTGAAAGAACGAGACCAAGGCTTGATGGACAACAAATGAATACCCCACATCCACCCCCTGTCTAGCACACTGTCTTGCTCCGCAGAGGAGGCAGAGGTTGCTAAAATGAACCCCCTTATGTTGGGGTAGAGCTCAATCTGTCCAGAGACAACATGCTTGTAGGAGACGAAAACCTAGTCATGGAGATCAGGAAGGGAGGGCCATAGGCCGTTAAACCTCCAAACCACACCTTGTTGCAGATTGTAATCCTCGTTTTCAACAACCTCAGGTCCACAGACCACAACAGGTGAATTGCGAGCACAGGGTAAAGGTCGAACACGAGCCTTAGTAGGAGGACGAGCACCTTTAACAGCCTCAGAGAAGGACTTCACCTGACCCGAAGGAGGAAAGCCATCAACAATTGGAGCAGGAGGTAGAAGAATAGAAGGAAAAGAGTCGTCCATTCCCTACAAATCCACCCCCGCCCACGCAACAACACCATTTGCTTGCACAACAACATCAAACAAAGGAGGGGAGGGAACAAAGACCCCGCCCAAAACTTCTCGCCCAACAAAGACCTGCGCGTAGCTCGGAGAAGACTTGAGTTTTGATAAAAAAATTCCCGCTGTACAGAAAAAAAATGATATGCATTTGTTATCTTTTCCTTTAGTAATATTGAATATATCCCTATGTAATTATCATTTTTTTTACATTAATTGGTACTCATATTTATATGCCTTTATATAATTTTCTTTTTACTTATATTTATTAGAATTTATATCTACACCTATGCATATTCTTCTTTAGGTTTTACACTTACCTACCATAATATTCTGCAGCAACAATAAGTAAATATCACAATTTGTTCGCTTATTTCCTCTTTTTGAATAAGACAAATTTTGTCTTATTTGACTCCTCTCTCCTTATTTTCCATTTAACGATCCTTTTGTTATTTTCCTACTCTCCAATGTCTTTATTTCTGTTCTCAAAAATATACTACAGACTTTCCTATTTATTTTATTCTCCCTTATTCATTCCATTCCCCATTCAATCGCTCATCTTAGATAATTATTACAAACTCAGTTTTATTACTTTTCCCTTGCTTTATTTCCCCCCGATGCCTCTAAATGGTTTCAAGTTTATTCATTTAAATACTCCACGATTTGGTGGAGGTTCATGCCCTTTCCCAAACCGTAGGCTTCTTTGAATGGACGTGCCTTTTCTTAATGGCTTTAGTGCTGCATTCGCTGCTTCTCTTTGGTCTTAATTATGTTTATTTGTATTGCTTTAATAAGCCCGTTTCTTTCCTTTGTCTTCTGAGATGGTGTTGTAGGCTAATATATTTATTATTATACAAATTTGTAATATATTTATTATTATTTTATATATACATGTTTTCTATAATATATATTTACTTTTTTATAAGCTTTGTATATATAATTATTATTATATTAGAATATTTATATTTTGATATTTATATTTATATTTTTAATCTTTAATTTGTTATTTATTTTATTTATTCATTTGTATTTCAATGCTTTTATGTTTTAGTGTATTTTTTATGTTTATTTATTTTCATTTTAGTATTTTGTATAATCATTAAAATAAATTACCCATGCATTTACAATCTTTAATGTATAATGATTATAATATTTAGATATTTGTATTTTGGTAATTACAATATTATTTTTAGTATTTATAATTATAAGATTGTCTTTGATAACTATAATCATAGTAATATTAAATAGTTAATGTGTATCTTGTTTCCGATGTTTTATATCTCAATGCTACAATATGACATATTTGATTTCAAAAAATATGACATGAATCATCCTAAACTTAATCTTAAAAGATTTCAATTGTGCTATTTCTTTTTTTATATAAACAAAATCTAGAGGAAGAGAATGAAACATTTTTATTTCGATGACCCATTTTTCTAGGTCTTCTTCCAATGCAATTCTACTATTTTTTGGTTTATTAATTTTTATAGATTTTAAAAAATAAAAAATTATAATTTTATAATTATTTTTAAAACTTATATTATGTTTGGTTATAGATTTTTATTTAATAATTGACTATTTTTTCTTAAATTTTTATTTTTAAATTGTCTTCTCCTACCATCTCTCTAATTAAGGCCTCCCATCATCCTCTTTCATCCTTGAAACATGTTCCCGCATTTCTTGTTGATCCTTTGTCCCCTTGCTGATCCTTGAGTTTATTTGCATTAACTATGCCAATAAGTTCTTACAATAAATCTTGCTTGGCTATTTCGGAAATTTTCTTTTGTAGAATTATATCTCAATCAAGATTTGTGAAAATTTGAAATAAAGTGTGAGAGGTGATAGCCTAGAAATTAATTTTATAATTTTTAAATATTGAACATCAATAAATTTTGACGCTACATAAATATAATTGAGGAAATGTGTAATTAGAAATATTAAAATATAAAAAATAAATTTAATAAATAAAAATATTTAGGTTTATATATTATAAATGAATAAATGTATTGTTATTTTTAGACATACAAAATTATGCCTATATTATGGAACATCAAGTGTTGTCCCCAATCCCAACTTTACTTTTGTCACAAGAAAATATCATAAAAATTAGTTGTCTTATAATACAAGCAAACAAATTGCTACATCGAAATCAAAAAATTAAAGTGTTGAATGTTAATAATTTATTTAAAAATCAATGGAAGATTTTATATCATTCATGAGTTCATTTTTATATTCACAAGTCTATGCTAACACCTCTTCAACTAAGAGGGGTAAATTGTAATGTCCTCATTTTCTATCATAACAACATCAAATGTAGCTTTGGTGTTCTCGATGATTGTTGCTTATGCTAGGACGGTTATTTGATGTTCTAAGGAGTTCTAGGGTATTTTGGCATTGTCATATATCATCTTGGTTCATGATTGCGTTTTTTTCACAGTTTAGTTGTGGTGTGAGAAACATTTTAATAATTAAATTAATTAAGTTGTAAGGAAACTTAATTTAATTATTTTAATTATAAAGTAAAAGTGACAAATGATTGAAAAAGTTAATATTTTAAATCAGTCACTTTTTGGAGAAATAAGGAATAAAATTAAAAGTAAATATATTTTTGAAGAAAATGTGGGGAGCAATTATAGAAAGGGTAATAAAGGTTTTGGAAGGCTCATTTTTCAGGTATGTTTGGTTTTATTGGTTTTGGGGGAGAGATTGGCTTTCTAAGACTGGAGGATGAAACCCTCGAGTTCAAGATTTGGATGAAAACCCAAATCCGTTTTAGGTGAATGCAGAGTTCAAAATTCCTGTTGTCTCTTTCAAAGGAATTTTTTTGAATTGATTGGTATATGCAGACAGGGAGAATACTTGAAATAAATAATTTAACGTTATATTTGCCTTTTAGATTTGTGGAGGTAGTTCTTGAGTCACACCCTATATTCCAATTTTTATTGATGAAATGTTCATTCTGGATGTCTTTTGAGGGAGTCGATAGTAGTCTTTATGGTGTAGCATTCTTATCTTGACCAACAGTTGGAGGTGTCGTGAGGAATTAATATGACAAGTGTTGAATAACACACCATCTTCATATTTAATCGCAACTTATTCCAAAAGGCTATGATTAAAATAAAATAATTATGGTAAGTCGGGTTTATGGAGATAAGGGGAGTCGTACTTAGTTGAAGTCAAATATGGTAGTCGAGTTGAGATTTTGAATCTAATATTTATGTCGCCACCTCTTATTTCTAGCCATCATTCTTTGGAACCACACACAAGTTTTATGGAGGCATGGCTTGTAATTTAACTAGTAACAATCTACTTATATGGCAATTATTAATTTGGGTCTCTGTGAAGGTTGATGTGGTGTTGAAGAAGGAAGATGATTATCAATTAAACCCATCGCAATCCATTTTGGGGAAGCCATGATTTAGAAATAAAGTGTCATCCATAGGGAAGGTCGTGGGTGATGTGGGAATTCTATGGCCAAAAGTGTGACTTAAGACAAATCAATCACCTTTATATCTGTGATTTCTCCTATCCATGCAATCAGTGGGAGTTTTAAAGGAGACACCCATTTCAGTAAAGAAGGATTGAATATTCTAGTGGTCCCGTACTTCTTTGGGTAGCATTAAATATTATATTCAAGTCTTCTTTAGTCAATAGCTGGGTTGATGCCATACAAGAAGAAGAGTGTTGTACAATTTGAGAAGCTAGCAATAAAAAAATAATCTTTTAGACTTCAGGTTAGAAATATTAATGTAAGAATTTATAATTATTTATTTTAGTTAAGTGTAGACCAAAGAAAATTTTGTATAAGTTTTCTATGAGTCAAATATCACTTTTAAACTTTTGATTGTTGGATATTTGTTTATGCAAATTTCATGATTGTGAATGAATTATTTTAGAATGGGTGAATGAAAAAATGCAATATCTTTTTAATTTTGTCCATCACAATCAAAACCTAATACAAACATAAACCCAGTTCAGATCGCTACCAAGTGTTTAATAGAATGCTTGCTCACACCAAATACAAAAATCAACTTTTTTGGCATGATAATTTAGGGTGGGATATTTCAGTGGTATCAGAGCAGTTGATATTGCCAGCCATGGAGTTTAATATCAAATTTTCATAGCAGAAGATTCTGATCAGTATGTGGGTTTCCAACTGAATGCACACACAAATTGGGAATAGGAAGTCAGGGAAAAATTCATTCTAGGTTTTCTTTTGGTTAGTGTCCAACATTAATCTTTATTTATATTTCGAGAATGTTGAGTGTCTCAGCAAGCATGATAAAATCCATGCAGGAGCTTATATATGTGTGTGTGTGTGTGTGTGTGTGTGTGTGTGTGTGTGTGTGTGTATGTATGCATGCATGTATGTATGTATATATGTATGCATGTATATGTATATGTATATGTATATGTATATGTATATATATGCTTACACACACACATATATATGTGCATATGTATATGCATATACATATGCACATATATGTGTGTGTGTGTGTCTATATATATATATATATACACACACACACACACATATATATGTGTGTGTGTATGTGCTTGTGTGTGTATATATACATACATACATACATACATATATATATATATATATATATGCAAATATTATTGTGATGATTGTAGTCAATCAGGTGAGTTGGTGTGCTCAATATGGGCTTGTTGACACTTGGAGACTAGGTGTTAGTGAGGGGTTATCAGTCTATGATCGAGAATGCATCGTGAGGATGCATGATTCCAGGGGCAATATTGATATTATTAGCTTTCAATTAGGGACTAATTGGTATCACTTTTGGGACTCTATGAGGAGAGATGTTGAGGGTTATTCTTGGAGGATGAGCAGATTATATTTTTTGTTTTCCAGGATCATGTTAGATAGTGGGATTTCAGACATGGGCCTCATTGTGGCATCTTGGCATGAGACTTTTCATGATATAGAGTTTAGCCCTTGCAAATATTTCAATTTGGATTTTGATGATGATTACATTTTGGGGTTACTAAAGGAGAGAGCATAGACTTGGTACTATGGATTAATAGTTTTTATCAAAGTAGTGTAGTGACAACATGGTGGATATTTCCATAGGTTGATTAATTTGCAACCCTAAGATCCCTCTTGGGTTCAATTGGGCTCAACTAGATGTTACTGAGGTGCCCTGGAATTGCTCGAGGACAAGCAATCTTTAGGGAGGATGCACTGTAATGTACCCATTTTTATCATGACAACATCAAATGTAGCTTTGGTGTTCTCGGTGATTGTCAGTCGCACTAGGAGGGTTATTTGATGTTTCGAGGAGCTCCAAGGTATTTTGGCACCATCATATATCATCTTGGTTGGATTGTGTGTTTTTTTATAGTTTAGTTGTGGTGCTGGAGAACAATATCTGGGTGGATAAATGTCATCCTTACTATCAACCCAGGTACCAATTGGAAGCCGAATATAAGTGAAGGAGGAATCATGCAAGGCAGGGACAAGGGCCTCCATGGGTGAGACCTAACCATTTCGCTAAGGCGAATGATAACTGGGGAAGAAATTAGGGATTCAACAAAGGTGGCAGGCAAAACTTCAAAAGATCGAATGGGTGGTTTGGGAAAAAGCCAGGGGTGGAGAGAGACATGACCAAAAGCTGGCGCCAAGAAGCCCCGATACCCTCCCTTTGTTTAAATAATGAAACTTTCAAAAGAACTCAAGAATCACTACAAGAAATTGGAATGTTTGTTAAATGGGGGGTGAAGGCCACTAGAGCCGAATAGTGATGGAAGAATGGTTTAGTAAAACCTGGGGTGAGGTATTAGCAGTGAAAGCCTTGGAGAATAATTGGTTCCTGATTAAATTCCCTGATCAAAAGAGGAGGACTAAGGCCCTAGAAAAAGGGCCTTATTTCCTAGATGGTGCTCAATTGCATCCTATAGAATGGTGACTGAATTTTGATCCAAGAAAAACATGGACTGAGGAGAGCGCGGTGTGGCTGAGACTATACAATTTACCCTCAGAGTACTGGATGGAAGAAACCCTAAAGGAGATAGGTAGGCAGATAGGAAAACTACAAAGTGTAGATAACATTCAAGAGGATCTGGAAAAAGGGTCCTACTTCGAATATGCATATCAAAGGCTTAGGGTATAGAATTTCCTAAGGTGGTAGATCTCATTTTCGAGGTGGGTTCCTGGAGACAAGAAGTGAGTAGGGAAGATAGCCTACAAATATGCCCTAAGTGTAAATCATTGGAGCATGGAAAGAAGAAGTGTATAGAAAGGGGTGAGGCCAACAATACCACCCCATATAAGAGGGAGAAAGAGATGGAAAGGAGAAGGAATACAACTTGGAGATAAGGTAACCAATCAAATATTGGTAAAAGGAATTGATAGAGTCAATACGATCACCAAAATCAGAAACTAAGGAGGTAGAGCTGGGGGGAAGAAACTCAATGGGGCCATAGGAAGAGGACAGCCAAAAAACCTACTGTCTAGTTCAATATGAACAACCATTCTCCCCAGGCTTGGATCCTCAGTTTGAAGAAGGTTTTCCCCACCTCACAGACATCAAGATTGAGAATTAGTCGGTGGAAATTACAGAAAGGAGGTGGACTGATCTGGAGCCAGAGGACCCAAAAGCAACACAAATGAAGGAACTCACCAGTTACGAGGATCTAGAAGAAGGGGTGGAAGAAGGTCAGGATCAAGGTAGTATGGAATCAGAGTCAGACTGTGATGAAAGCTTTGAGGAATACCAAGAGGGCATACTAGTCGAGAGAGGAATTGAGAAAATCCCCTCGGCAAGGAAAACGCCAAAGATCAAGTCCGCCAGTCAAAGAGGACGCAAACCCAACAAAGAAAAGCTAAAAGTGGCAAGATTAGCCAAAGGCCAAACAAAACTAGGCCAAACGATCCTTAGAAATGGGAAGGGGCTTCCCCTTCCCGGGGAGCCATGAGAATCATAAGCTGGAATGTTAGGGGCTTGAATGCCCCTAGCAAGTGGCGCCACTTCAGGCACCAAGTAGATAGCAGTAAGCCAGATGTTCTGCTTATCTAGCAGACAAAATGGAGTAGGTAGGAGTAGGAGAAGTGTATGAAGTTTTGGAAAGGATGGGGAGGGATTCTTAAAGAGTCAATTGGGGCTTCTGGTGGATTGGGGATAGTGTGGAACCCAGCCACGGTGTGTTGTAACCTCATAGAAGAGAATTAGAATTGATTGATGGTCTTAGTAAGGACTTACCAAGGGAATGGAAAATTCAAACTAATCAATGTATATGGCCCTATAGCCCCAACAAACAAGAGGAATCTTTGGGCAGCAATCTCAACTTCCCTGGGACAAATAAAAGATGAAAAAATTATAATCGATGGGGATTTCAATGCCACCTTGAATAACTCGGAGAAGCAGGGTGGGATGAGAAGTCTAGCAAGATCTCAAATGGACTTCCAAGACTTTGTGGATAAGAATATGCTAAGGGAGATACCAACAAAAAATGGAGTATACACCTGGACAAACAAAAGAATCGGCCATACTAGAATAGCAGAGAAACTAGACAAATTCCTAGTGGTCGGGGATTAGAACCAAGGGGTGAACATGATGGAAGCCTTTGTTTTTCCCTGGAGCGGATATGACCATTTTTCAATCCAACTTGTAATTCAATTGAATATTTTCAAGGATGGTTCGCCCTTTCAATTTGAAAAAAAGTGGATGAGAGACCCAAATCTACTAGAACAGATCTCGGTATGGTGGAAAGAAGTTTGGATTGGTAATCACTCACACCTATTCTCCTTCCAGAGGAAAATTTCCCATATCAAAGCTAAACTACGAGTCTGGAATAAGGAACACTTTAGAAACATTTTTGAAGAAAGTGACAAGATAGAGAGTGAGCTCAGGACCTTCAATGAGAAATTAATTGAAAAAGGTATGGGGCAGGAAGAATTTCTCAAGGAAAAGGAGTTGTTAGGTGCTCAATCCGAGATTCTAGCAAGAATGGAATGCTACTGGAAGAAAAAATCCAGGGAACTGTGGCTCCAAGAAGGTGACAAAAATACCAATTTTTTTCACAATTCAACCCTGGTCAAAAGAAATACAAGCAGGATCACGGAGCTGGTAAAAGAAGATGGGTCTCTCACTAGATCTGAGCAGGAGATCAACCAAGAGGCCACTAGGTACTTTGAGTCTTTGTTTAAGAAGGAAGATCAATGGGATGGGAGACCCAGGGAGGAGTTCATCAGAGGTATTCCAAACTCGATCTTAGAGGTAGAGAATAGAGAACTCACTAAACCAATTTGTATGGAAGAAGTCAAGAAATCAACCTTCCAACTTGGAGCAGATAAATCCCTAGGGGCGGATGGCTTCCCGGGCTTCTTTTATCAGACATGCTAGGAAATAATCAAGGAAGACCTAGTCAAAGCAGTGGAAGAATCAAGAAGAAAAACAACAATGTTAGGGGAAATTAATCATACCTTCATTGCACTCATTCCAAAAAAGAAAGAGGGAAATTGCATGGGAGACTTCAGGCCAATCTCCCTTTGTAATACAATCTATAAAATAATAACAAAGGTTATCGCCAATAGGCTCAAGTTGCTAATTGAAAAAATCATATTAGAAGAGAAAAGCAGATTCATTCCGGGCAGGTCAATTGTAGAAGGGATAATAGTGGCACATGAGACAATCCACATAGAAAGAAAGTTAAGACTGCCAATTATGATCCTCAAATTAGATATTCTAGAGGCCTACGACTGGGTGGACAGACAATTTCTATTAGATGTGTTGATTGGGTTTTGTTTTGATAGGAAGCTAGTGGATTGGATTAGAAGTTGCATAATTTCTCCAGGATTCTCAATTCTGATAAATGGAGTAGCCCAAGGTTTCATTGGCTCTTCTCAGGGGCTAAGGAAAGGGGATCCATTATCCCCATTTCTCTTCATCACAATGGTAGAATCCCTTGGTAGGAAAATTGGACAATCCAGGCTGGAGGGTTCGTGGAAGGGTATTGAGGCTGCCCTAGGGGTGGGAGCAAGCACACATCAACAATTTGTGGATGATACCATCCTTTTCAACCTAGCCTCAAGAGTGGAAGCAAGGAAGATAAAGGGGGTTTTGGGTGATTATAGTAGGGCATCACAATAGGTCATCAATTGGAGAAAATTGGAAGTCTTCTTCCTTAATACCCAACCTAACCTACAATGAGACCTTGCAAGGATCCTGGGTGTAAGACCAGCCAGCCTCCCTGGGAGATTCCTAGGGATGCCCCTTTTCGTTGGGGCCAATCGTATTGGCTTCTGGGACATGCTAGTTGGGAATTGCAAAAACAAGATGGAATTATGGAAGGGTAAATGGCTAACTTCAATAGGTAGGCTACTCATGGTAAAAACCGTTCTGGTAGCCATCCCAATATATTCAATGTCATGCTTAAAAATTTCTAAGGGTATTGTGGAACAACTCAATCAAATTATGAGGAAATTCTTTTGGAATGGACTAGAGGAAACAAACAGGGTTCCCTTGTTGGCATGGGATAAGATATGCAAACCACAGGCCTCAGGTGGGGTAGGAATCAGATAGTTGAAGTAGATGAATCAAGCAATGGGTGCTAAATTGGTATGGAAAATATACACCAACAATAAAAAAAAGGGTGAGAATCTTGAGAAGGACATACCTCAACTCAAATGATCTAGTGAGCATAGTTAGGACACTCAACCCGCCAAGAGGCTTAGGAATCTGGAACTTCATTTGTGAATGTAGGGATATCATTTGCAAGTATGTCACATGGGAAGTCCACAATGGTAGGAATGCATCATTTTGGGAAGATTTGTGGGATGGACACCCTAAGCTAGGCAATATGATGGGCCTTGCAGCAATCAAGGTAGAAACAATTAGGGTCTAGGGCCCGAAAGTGAGTGACTACGGGGATATAGTATGGAATAACAAAATACAACAGTGGAGATGGAAAATTCTAGATGCGCTCAATATCCCTGAGGCTCAAAAGAAGGCTTGGAGATGATCTTGAAGGCTAGGACTATCCCTGTCGGCGAAGGGGAGGATGTATTGAGATGGAGCTCCTCAGTAGATGGTGAGTATAAAGTAAAGATCGGGTATAAGCTCAAGGAAAGGTGGGAGGAAGGAAAGATCTGGTTAAATGCACTCCTATGGGGGAAAAATGTCCTGCCGAAAGTCGGGGTTTTTACATGGTTAGCCACCCAGGGAAAGATACTAACACATAACCGGCTAATAAAGCTAGGTTTCAGGGATCCAAACAAATGTATAATGTGTAAACAACAGACAGAAATGACGACACACCTTTTGCTCTCATGTCCCTACGCTGAGTACTACTGGAAATTTATGCTCGGGCTTCTAAGTTACCCAACCCCCCTATCGACAAACCTCTGGGATTGGCTTTCCGCGTGGCCAAGGAAGCATCACAATGGAGTCTTCAACAACACATGACAAATAATGACATCCATGGTATGCTGGAAAATCTGGAAGGAAAGGAACAGGCGTATCTTCCAAGGGCAATCAATGGGTAGAGAAACACTCGTAAGGTGCCTGGTTAAGGCAGTGGTAGAATTGGTAAACAGTGTAGAAAAAAAGATAACCTTCCCAAAAAATGTGTTCTCTAACAGACATATTGAGCTTACTAATAAACTCGTTGGTTTGTACATCCCTCCCATTGTTGGAACTTTGGAAGCGACACAGAAGGATGAAATCAGA
Organism: Sequoia sempervirens; assembly: GCA_007258455.2. Lineage (NCBI taxonomy): Eukaryota > Viridiplantae > Streptophyta > Pinopsida > Cupressales > Cupressaceae > Sequoia > Sequoia sempervirens. Next base: position 114,129,562 of record VDFB02086081.1, read on the forward strand.
AGAAGAGCATTATGGCAAAAACTGCTACCTAGCTGGATTAAAGTAAATTTCAATGGCGCCTCTACTGGTAATCCTGGAGCGGCCGACAAAGGATGTGTGGCAAGAGACTCCGAAGGAAGGGAGTTAGCACAAAAGGCAGAGTACATTGGCCAAGCAACAAACAACATGGCAAAATTCAACGCGGCCTTGAGTGGTTTGGAATTGGGGAAATGCATCGGGGCATCAAAGCTGCACCTGGAAGGGGTTTTGTTAATCACAATGAACACTAGCAGAAGCAACTTCACCCCGAATTGGATATTGCATCACTGGTTGCGACCGATCTGGACCCTCATCTCATCCTTCGAGGAATTCCAAGTCAGCCACGGGTACCATGAAGGAAATACTGTGGCAGACATTTTGGCAAAAGGGGCGGTGGCGGAGGGTAGGTACAAATAGGTTGGTGGGTCTGCTTTTTGGACAAGTAGTAAATTTTGCTGCTTGTTGGGCCAATATGGCGCTCTGAAGGTTGAATTTGTGCCGAAAGACTACCAAAACTCTGTTATTTTTGATCGATAATATATGGTGCTGGCCTTACCAGCTATTAACTTACCAAAATAAAAATAAAAATGTGGGGAGTAATTACAGAAAGGGGAATAATGGTTTTAGAAGGCTCATTTTTTAAGGTATGCTTGCTTTTATTGGTTTTTGGGGAGTGATTGGTTTTTTGAAGCTGGAGGATGAAACCCTCAAATTCAATAATTTCGATGAAAACCCAATCCATTTCAGGTGAATTCATTGCACGATTTACATTGTGCTTATCTGGAGAGTTTGAAATTTGTGCAGTCTCTCTCATAAACAAATTTTTGAGTTGATTGATATATGCAAGCAGGGAGAATACGTGAACAAAATAATTTAATTTTTATCTACATTTTAGATTTGTGGAGGTAGTTCTTGAATCGCACCCTATATTCTAGTTTATATTGATGAAATGTTCATTTGGGACGTCTTTTGAGGGAGCCAATATTAGTCGCAATCCATTTTGGTGAAGTCACAATTTAGAAATAAAGCGCCATCCATAGTGAAGGTGAAGTGTGATATGGGAATTCTTCAGACAAAGGTGTAACTTAAGACAAAGCAATTACCTTTATATCTGTGATTTCTCCTATCAAAGCAATCAGTGGGAGTTTTAAAGGAGTCACCCAATTCAGTAAAGAAGGATTGAATATTCGAGTGGGCCTGTAATTCTTTGGGCAGCATTAAATATTATATTTAAGTCTTCTTCAGTCAACAGCCGGGTTGATGCCATATAAAGAAGAAGAGTGTTGTATCATTTGAGAAGCTGACAATAAAAAATCAATATCTTTTGGACTTCAGGTGAGAAATATTATTGTAGGAATTTATAATTATTTATTTCGGTCAATGTGCAGATATGAGAAAATTTTGTAAAGTTTTCTATGAACCAATTATCACTTTTAAACTTTTGATTGTTGGATATTTGTTTATGCAATTTTCATGACTGTGAATGAATGATTTTAATATGAGTGAATGAAAAAATGTAATATCTTTTCAATTTTGTCCATTACAATCAAAATTAAGTACAAACACAAACCCCATTCAAATCTCTGCCAAGTGTTTGACGGAATGCTTGCTCACACAAAATACAATTTTTTATTTTTTTTGCATGATACTTTAGGGTGGGATATTTCATGGATGTGGTAATTAGAAAACATACGATCACTCTCACTAATTGAATTACAACTCTTTTAATTATTTATTAAAATTATTTTCAATATGTTTTACCTTTAATTTACTAATTATGTTCAATGATATTAATCGTTAAAAAAGTTAAAAATAAAATGGATGGTAAGTGCATTTTGTTAGAGTTATGGTCTTTTTCATAAAAGAAGGCAGCAAGCTTTATAAAGTGCATATCATATGAGGCACACTTTATAAGATGCATTGCTCATTTTAAGAAGCAACGACTCATATGTGTGTATGTATGTTGACAAAGTGTGTTTATTATTATGTTTTAAAACTATTAAACTTTCATAAATATTTTATTATTCATTATTAATTATTATATTTAAAAATAACAGTGTTATAATAGTTAGCATTTTTAGGGTAATGATCAATTATGTTTTAAAGTTTTTTTTTAAGTATATTTTGACATTTTGTGAGACAAATTAATTATTTCTTAAATCCTAAAATTTTTCTTTGTAACATTGTTAATAAATACTTGGGGTACATAATTTGTGAATTATTGACACGATCTTTATGTTGTTGAAATTTGAAAAAAAATTGTAGCAATAATATGCATTCCCACATAACCCTCATGAATGAAAAATATGCAAAACAAGTATTAAGAATCCACAATGCAAAAGAATAACAAATATGCCACAACATACACTAGATGTATCTTAGAAAAACCCTCTCAAAGAAAAGAAATTAACTTCCAAAAGCACCTACACAACTCAATGTGTTATCTTATGAACAAGATTACAATACACTTGCAAAGTCTCCATGTAAGTCTTTTCAAGTGTCAAGTACCATAGTTGTATTTATCTTCGTGGACAAACAAATGAGAATCATGTAGCCACACATCTCAATCCATAGTTCTACTCGCATACACAACCTATAAGAGATGTTCAATCCAACTTTAGCCAAAGGGTCAAAAGTTACACAAGCCAACCTCAACTACTCATATGCATTCTTTTATAGAAAAAAGTTTGTACAAAACCACCAAATCTTATGACATAAACCATATGCCTATAAAATTTGAGCTTGCAAAACCATGACCTCCATATTTACTTTTCGGTACTAAGTTTTTCCATTAGCACTAATTTGTCTTAGTATTAAATGTTTTCCCAATGTGTCACCCATATTAAATATTTATCTCAATGTTACATGCAACATACAAGTGGCTTTGAGAATGAAAGATGCATCATAGTTAAAATATTTTTTAAATTATTAGCATTATCATTTCCTTATGTAAAGTGTACAACACATATTTTCTAACATTCTTCTACTTGTATGCATTGCACAAGGGGTCAAAAATAAATACAATTATCAAGAGAACAATCCCTATAGCCAACATATACCATCAAAACATCTAATTGATCCATATGCTCCATCAAGATATCTACAACAACCAAGGTGACCACTATCTCAAACAAGAAATCCTCATCCTCCATCATGTCAATGCACAAAAGATAGGATCATATTTGAAAGAGATGTCACATTATCATATAGATGCATAAATCCTATCTCAATTGGATATCTAAACAAAACACCAAATCCACTATAAATAAATAGGCTTGAGTAGCTATTAAGAATTCACCAACATAGCTAGAATAGCAACCACAACTAGTTACTAACACATCCAACTAACCATACTCCAAAACCAATGTATACTCATCATAATAGGTAAGCCTTATTCAATCAACACATCCAACCCAATCCATGATCACAAGCCCTTGTATATGCATAATATTATAAAAAAGAAGTCCTAAAGACCCTCAACACTATAGTACAATGAGAATACCCAACAAAAGACACAACCTAGAAGTCCTATTGTGTGGTTAATGTCAAATCTAAAATTAACCAAACCATACAAAAGTACACTTATATAATTCATGTAGAATGGTGTGGTCAATGTCATCAATATCACTTTGTACTAGGAACATCCATAATGATATGCAAAAAAACTAAACTAAACCACTCCAACATAACGCTCTCACTACTACTCTCCTTAGCTCTTACAAGTTCTCCACTTCATAGAAAGAGATTAAAGAGCATCCATACTATCACCCATAAAGAAAATAATGAAGTACAATAAAAATTAATCACCAAAAAAATAGTGATCATAATGGCTCTTGCAAACCTTAACTCCAATGCCATGTGAACACGAAGCTCTAGGAAGAAACAAAATACCATATAGAGAAAATTGAACTAAATTAGGACCATGTAGCATGTCCTTCGACCAACACCTCTAAGTTCTCAATCTATGATAAGTAAGATCTCCTTTACAAAATCCCAAATAGAAAAGTCTCATCAACGTCAAACTATTCAAATTAAAGGTCAAATATATATCATATGTATCAATAGACTACCAAGATGTAAGCCTCTCAAATTGAAGGAAGATCAAAGAAAAATATATATTCCCAAATCAAGGGAATATGTCTAACACCATCCTCTACACTCCTCAATTTTCTTCATAACAAACTCCTACATGCATAAGGAGACAAATGAAAAAAGAAAACCATGCTAAGTAATCCTCAAATAAGCCCTCCAAAACCAACATCCATAGTTCAAGATTCATTCCCATGAGAAAATAAACCATCAAAATAAAATGCATCTAAAATCAAGGTGGGCAATATCTATAAGATAATTTACTACAAAGAGGACCAAGAGTGGGGAATGAGATTACTCCTTCAAGATTTGCAATAAGGCCTTAAGCAACTAGAGCACTACATTGAGAAAGGATAAGAATATTTGGTTTGCAATGAGGCCTTAAGCAATCTCCTAGGATGTGGTACCAAAGTTTTGATTCTTTTGTGTTGAATTTGGTATTTTTGAGATCAAAATCATATCATTACACCTATTATAAGACGGATGATGATCAGATTCTTATGATTTCATTATATGTTGATGATATACTATTCTTTGATAATGGGAAAGGTTTTATTTATGATTTGTAGTAGTCATTTTCATCACAACTTGAAATGAAGGACTTAAGGGTAGCTAGCTACATCTTGGGAATGAAGATCATAAGAGAGAGTAAACATAAAACTTTGGTTGTGAAAAAGTATGTGAGCTTGTTGTTAGAATATTTTAAAATGAATATTCGAGGGAATTTTGTGTTATTATTATAATGGGAAAAATCCTAGCCCTTGAATAGTACCCAATTTATCTTAGTTAGATGGAGGATGTGAGAAAATTACCTTACAAGTTTGATGTATGTTATGGCCTGTACAAGACCAGACATTTCCCAAAAAGTGAGAGGCCTTAGACAATTTATGGTTGATCCTAGATAAATACATTGAGATGAGTGAAGAGGTTCTTTAGGTATTTGTTAGGTACCTTGAGTATTCCTTGTGATATTGATGCAGGTGCATCCATAGTTGCTAGCCAACTAACAGCTTTTTTTTTTGAAAATTTTGTTGTAATTTTATTTTAATGATATTTTGGAGTGTTTTCAATGTTGTTGATTCCAGAAATCAGATTAAATAAGTTGGACTTATTTTGGTTTGAATTTCACCTTGGGAAGTGTGCCAACTTTAATTTAGTTTTAATTTAATTACCAAAAAGGAAAGCTAGGAATTGGATTTTAGGAGAGGAGGCATGTTTTAATTTTTAATTAATGAAAATCATGCTACATACATGATTTGGATGCCCAGGCTGAGTGGAGTTGAAAATTTGAATTGATAATTCAAATTGGAGAGTTGAGGAATGACAGTGTCAGCTAGTGGTGGTCTACCTAGTAGGGAATGTAATCAACATGCATTGGGTGTTTGTAACTAATTTTCTAGGAAAGGAGGGTGTGGGATTCATTGTAGTGGATTTGTTGGAGGTTTGGTATTATTTTGGTCAATTTGTTTTTGGTGATTATTGATTGTTGGATTTTTTCATAAGTTGTTATGTCATGACTATCATAGAATATGACAACTTGATATGAAAGGTTATGAAAACTGTAAGTGTTATGTATTATTGTTTCTATGTCACACTATGACAATAAGACTACTTTTATGGGGGATCCTTGTAGAGAAGGGGATTCACTATTCATGATTCTCTTTATTCTCAAAAGAATTCCAAGGGGAAAATTTCCCTAAACTACCTCAAAGAATAGAGCAAGAGTTTCAGAACTAGAAAGAGCGGGCCATAGAGGTTTTCTAGATAGACTGACGAGTTCTCGACCAAAGGAAAATAACGTGCAATAGGGATGAAAATGAGACACACTGGAGTCCTAGAGGCATGCTAGCATCTCATATGGACCAAAAACTTAATTTATCACAGAAAACAACTAAATGACCACTAACAATCAAATTGTTAAGAACTTACAAAATGCAGGAGAGTGACAGAGTATAACAAAACTAAAAGAGAGTGAATGATAAAGTGAGAGAATAATACATAGAAATTTCTCACAACAACCCAAGTAATGAAGCCTCTAGCACATGAATATCTTCAATACCTACATACATAAGATCAAGAGAAAATGTTGGGGTTGTATAAGGGTTTTCCTCAGTCAAACCCCTATTTTGGTGTTCCCACCTCCATAAACAACCAAATAGATAAAGAAAGTGAACAAAGTAAGCAAATACAAAGTGATTAAAGCAATCCTCACTCAAGGAGGAGGACCCATATCATGAAATAGAGATGCAACTGATAGGGGATGTGTGAAATACCAAGATGCTTGCAAGCATAAGGTAAGAGAGATATCATTTGCAAAGCTTAAGGAAGCCAAAGAGAGAGACAAAGATAGTTTCAAGAGCCAAGAGTGTTGTTGTAGCAAGTTGTAGAGATTTGTGTGAGCAAGATAGCTAGGAAAAGAGAAGAGGAAAATGCCAAAGCAAAAGCTAGAGAGATGCAGAAGAACTTAGAAGAAGCAATATAATTGAAAAGATCACATTTAAAGAGAGGATAGGAAAAAAAAGAAGCTTCCTAAGCTATTACAAGGCGTCCTAGTCTGTTACCACCAACATGAAAAGGAGTTGACAAGTGGAAAACATGCTCGGAAATGACTATTTGAATGTTGAATTGTCATAGGATGCTAGCATGGCCTACAAACATCTGTGTGGTGTGCTAATGTCCAAACACATCATGCTATAAAACGATGAGAATGGGAAAAACAAAAGGTTTGATGCAAAGCTAAAGCGTGAAGGTGGCTACTAAAAAGGGGTCCTGAGCATCCTGAGAGGGGGAAAAGGCTGATGCAAGGGCTAAAATGAGCCTACACAAATGCTAAGGAGGTGAACACTAAATTGGATGCAAGAATGTATGTGAAATTGTAAGGGGTGCAATTTTGCGACATTACATTTTCCCCCCACTTTAGTGGGCATATGAATCTACACTAATATGGATGCTAAAGGAAATCTACTAAACATAAATAACATCATGATTCCAAAAGGATACTGTAGAGGAAGCATAAAACTCTTCAAACCAAGGAAGTATGCTCCCAGGCTGAAGACCTACAAACCAAACACATTAGACAAGAAATACTTGCACAAGACAACAATGTTAAAACATATAAAAGCCATTACATTATAGGGTTAGAACATATAAAAAAACATACACACAAGCACACAAAAAACTAAAGGATTTGAGTTAGCAAAGTGAAATAGACCTCGATGTAGAAGGTTGTCTCAATACTATGCGTTGGATCCCCAAATTAAGAAATAACACATAGAAGAATTCTTAAACAAAGAAAATAAGGTAAGAATTGATTGCTTCAATAGAAGAATAAATACAAAAGATAGGGAAGCAACCAATGTTGAAGAGAGAAAAAAGTATATACTTAGGATGAAGAAGATGCAAGTCTTCAATCTGGTATACACAATTTGAGAAGAGAAGAGAGAAGAGAATTTAAGAGCTAGAGAGGAATGAAAATTCCAAGAGAGATGGCTCCACAAGTACTCTCTCTTGGGGAGGGTTGAACAAATGTGTTGCAGGTCCGCAAACCTAGGGAAAGGTGAAAAAAAGACTCTATAGGTACTCTCTCCTACATAGTTGAACAAAAATACTCTATAGGTACTCTCTCCTGCAGAGTTGAACACAAAGATCCTGCAGGATGCAAGCACTTTACAAGTCCTCAGACTTGCAAAGAGGGCACCCCAAGTACTCTCTCCTGAGGGAAGCTCAATTTGAGATGCTCTGTAGAGTCTAATTGGTCCTTATAGGTGCTCAATCTTGCAAGGTTGATTGAAAAGCAGCTTCACAGGTGCACCTACAAAAAAACATGTTAATATGCAGATTAAACATGTTAGGCAAGCTTGATGTGAAGAAGCTCTATAGGTTCTCAATCCTACAAAGCAAGACTGATTAGATAAGCCTATGGCTACTTCAAGCTATATTGCAAGAAAATCACATAAAAGATAGGTCTAGTCAAGCTTCCCCCAAGCTAGATGCCAAGATATTAGATAGGTCTAGTCAGGTTTCCCCCAAGCTAGACGCCAACAAATTCATTTAAAGGAGAAGCTTTCAAATAGAATTCCTTGGGAACCCTTGAAAAGAAAGGGGTCCACTCAAGGGACACTTCATTTGAAATAAATAGAGAAGAGAGGGGGTCCTTTAAGGAGGACACACATATTCTAAACAAGTTATCACTGCCTCCAACATATAGGGGAGGAGAACCATGCAAGATAATATAGAAGGGAGGTGTGAGAACCTCACGAGAAAATGCTTAGAATAGACTGGATAGAGGCAGACCTCAATATCACTTGTCACTCAAAGAAGATCTAGGTGCATTAACAAATGGAAGAGTGATGACACAAAAATCATAAAGTTGTTGTATCTTGTCCTTCAAAGCCTTACATTCACTAGTGGAATGGCTTGATACTCGATCATATGCATAGAAAAAAAAAATTGTTTTATCATGTTTATGAAATTTCTTATGTGTAGGAGAAGGAAGAGTAATCAAGTGGGATTTGAGAAGCCTCAAAAAAATACGCTCTTGCTCAGATAGAGGATGAGGAGCAGAAAGCAACCCTTTCTCTTGTGGAGATAATTTTGTCTTCTCACAAGAATAAGACACAAAGACAAAAGACAATGGAGGATTAATTAAACTAAGAGAATGAGGTTGAGTGGAAATCATGTCAACATTCAACCATGGTTTCTGTTTAGATTGTTCATTCAAGTAACCAAGCCCCAAATTATGCTTACGAGGTGCACATTCTATAGGGACTTGAATTCCTTGTTCATTACACCCACAACCTTTACGCTCATAGATGTATTTAGAGACAAGCTTAAATCTAGGGCCAAAATGTGTCTACAAATCTTGAGAAGGAGGATCTACATAGAGAGTATTATTCTAGCAATGGGGATTACACTCTTCTACAAGATCACCATCAGCCTTCTTGATAGGACTGCAAATATTAGCCTCTTTAATAGAGGTGTGATCATCTTCCTTGGAAGGAGGAGGATCAACATTAAGAACATTACAATTCACACTCACATTATCCCACGATACAAAAGAATAACCATCTTTGATAGCGGGTTTGGATGATGTTATCAGAAGGTTTAGGTGGATTAGGTTGACTTTATATTCCCAAATGAAGGAACTGTAAAGTCTAAAGAACCCCAATCATCACTGGGACATGCATTATTTTGAGGAGTAGAATTAGGATTTCTTGCTTCAGAATGATCTTCTTTAGGGAAATCTATCTCAAGAGTATCCTTTGTAATGGGTACTTCTGAAGTAGACATCAACACATTGGAAGACACTAAGGGATAAGATTTTTAAGAGTAGGTGCAACAAAATCTTGATTAGTAGCTTCCATCTCACATAAGTGTACAACATTAGGGTCAGACCTGACTATGACTACTCAATTGTTACAAATGAACTTAATAGATTTATGCAAGGTAGATGAGACTACACCCATAGCATGAATCCACAGTCTACCAAGAAGAAGATTATATGGTAATTTTTCAGACAACAAATATGAGGTTGGGTATAGTAATGGGTCCTAACCTTAAAGGAAAGACTATCGTTCCTAAAGGAAGTCGACTAAAAAATATCAAACCCACGAACAAGAGAAGAAGCAGTAAGAGAAGATGAATCAATATTAATCTTAGGAAATAGATCAATGCTACATACGTTGATCACCGAACTGGCATCAACGAGAGTATGTCTAATGCTAATATTTTTAATGTTGACTATAATAATTAGAGGGTCTTCTTGCTTCTGTACTTCCAAAGGCAAGAGATCTTGCAAATAGAATGTAATATTCAGAGAGTCTACACGAATATGAGCTATCAACGCATTAACATTTCTTGGCCTAGTGGAAGAAGGCACAAGGATATTTTGTAACACTTCCTAAAGCATACCTTGATAAACCAATGTAGACTGAAGCAAGTCCCATAGTGAGATCTTAGCCAAAGTAACATAGAGTTGCTCGAGAAGATCGTAATCACTAGGTGCTTTAGTCAAGGGTTTAGGTGTTGAAGGAAGACTTGGTTGAGAAGGCGGTAAAGAAGCGGGTTGATTAACATTTAATTTATTCTTTCTATTATTATAAGTATGGGCTACCGCTCTATAATAATGAGCCTTAGAAAGATCAAGAGAATCACTGTCAAATGGAGCACCATTAATAGAATAAATCCTTTTAGGAGAAGGACTAGCTAGGATTAGATAAATGATTAGTCTCTTAGGCCATTTAGGGACAACAAAGACATATATTACATTTATAGAATCATTACAACTAGTGCAATAGTTATTTGAAGGCATATTCTCAACATCGATCCGGGGAGGATCAAATGTGGAAGGAGATTCATCATCTGCTAACACATCATCTCTAGAAGAGAGTGCATTGGAATGAATAGAAGGTAGATAATATTAATAGAAGCATCAATGATTTCATCCTCTTGCACCAAAATATCCTTAGAAGGAATTTTAGCAGAGGGATCAATAAAGAATAATAAGAAAGGAGAGAAGAACTCACTTTCACACACTTGTAAGAGAACTTGTTGAAGCTTCTTAATAAAGCTAGAAAGGGATAGAAGTAAGAAAGATAAACAATATATTTTGAAATATAGATATAGAAAGGTTAGCTGAAGGCCGACCTATATCACTATTGATAGCATGGAATGGGGTTTGGGGCAGCACTCCAAAAAAATTATTTTTGAAGGATAAACCTTTGGATTTTTCCTTTATATATTTAAGGGGTGTTCATGTTAGGTTCACCAAAATGTAGAGAAGGGGGATTCACTACTCATGAGTCTCTTTATTCTCAAGAGAATCCCAAGGGGTGAACTACCTTAAACTACCTCAAAGAATAGAACAAGAGTTTTAGAACTAGAAAGAGCAGGCCACAAAGGTTTTTTGGACAGACTAATGGGCTCTCAACCAAAGGACGATAGCACGAAACAAGGATGACATTGCAACATGCTAGAATCCCAGAGGCATGTTGGCATCTCGTATGGACCAGAAACTAGGTTTATCATAGAAAAAAACTAAATGAACACTAACAATTAGATTGCTAAGAACTTATAGAATGTGAGAGAGTGACAAAGTCTAATAGAACTGAAAGAGAGTGAATGATAAAGTGAGAGAATAAGAGATAGAAACTGCTCACAACAATCCAAGTAATGAAGCATCCAACACATGAATATCTTCAATACCTACATACATAAGATTGAGAGAAAATGTTGGGGTTGTATAGGGGTTTTCCTCAGTCAAACCCCTATTTTGGTGTTCCCACCTCCACGAACAACCAAATAGATAAAGAAAGTGAACAAAGTAAGCAAATATGAAGTGATAAAAAAATCCACGCTCAAGGAGGAGAACCCGTATCAATAAATAGAGATGTAATTGATAGGGGATGTCTGAAATCCTAGGATGCTCACAAGCACAAGGTAAGAGAGATATTAGATGCAAAGCTTAAGGAAGCCAAAGAGAGAGACAAAGATAGCTGCAAGAGCCAAGAGTGTTGTTGTAGAAAGTTGTAGAGAGTTGTGTGAGAAAGATAGCTAGGAAAAGAGAAGAGGAAAAGGCCAAATCCAAATCTAGAGAGATCCAAAAGAATGTAGAAGAAGTAATAGAATTGAAAAAATCACATTTAAAGAGAGGAGAGAAAGGAAAAGAAGCTTCATGAGCCGTTACCACCGACAAAAGGAGTTGGCAAGTGGAAAATATGCTTAGAAACAATTATTTGAATGTTGAAATGTCACAGGACTCTAGCGTGGCATGTAGACATTTGTGTGGTGTGCTAGTGTCCAAACACATCATGCTACAAAACAATGAGAACAAGAAAAGCAAAAGGTTTGATGCAAAGTTGACGCGTGAAGGTGGCTATTGAAAAGGGGTCTTGAGCATCCTAAGAGGGGGAAAAGGCTAATGCAAGGGCTAAAATGATCCTACATAAATGCTAATGGGGTGAACACTAAAGCGGATGCAAGAATGTATGTGAAATTGCAAGAGATGCAATTTTACGACAATACACTCCCAAGTGTGCATGTGGTAGCTTCATCTATATAGGCTCCCTACATGTTGAGAGAAAGATAATTTTGAGGAGACATGTGTTAAAAAAATAGAAAAAACCTAAATCTATAGGTTATGACAATGAAAACATATTATAATTAACTCATGCTCACACTTGGGTGTGGATTTTTTATGGAAAGTTTTGGCACCCTCTCTTTATGTTGAAGTGTTATAAATACTTAAAGCCTTAGTATATTTTTAGTATGACAGATTGAGCAATTGTTGAGATGCTATTATGTTTTCAAAATTTCTTTTGATTCTTGTTGCAATGTGGGACTCCTAAAGAGCATTTGTTTGACACTGTAGTGTAACCTTTTCTTTTGAATAATATGGATTGAGTTCTCTATTTGGAGTGTGGTTTTTTCTCATAAGGGTTTTCCCACATATATCTAGTGTTATATGTTTTTATTGTACCTTATTTTTTGTACATTCTCTCCTTTGATAGATTGGTGTAGGAAGCTTTTCCACATACCTAGATTACTTTAAATTGGTATCAAAGCTTAATCACCTTTGTTTCTATTGATGGTAAAGGGTTTTTTGTATTGATCTCATTTGAGTGGGAGTCTGTTTCAATTTTTTTTTGTTAACCTTGTTGGAAGAAGATGGAAAGAACATCTAGTAGAATTGAAATAGATACATTTAATAGAGGAAACTTTGAGTTTTGGATGCTCAAGATGAAAGACATGCTAGTATACCAGGATTTGTGGTTAGTTGTTTCTGGAACTATGCCATCGAGCATGAAACAAGAAGATTGGGATCTAATGGATTGGAAATATAAGGGTCTGATAAGACTCTATTTGGATGATTCAATACTCCTAAACATTTATGGAGAGAAGATTGATGCACTTCTTTAAAAGAAACTTGCTTAGATTTATTAGGCTAAATTTGTGGTAAATATTTTTTTTCCTATAAAAGATGTATTCTCTATGGATGGATGAATGAAAATCTCTCATAAATCATCCAAATGCATTCAATATGCTTGTTTCCCAGGTGATCTCTAATGGTGTGAAAATGGAGGAGGAGGTTTGTTGCATGACTTTGTTGTGTTCACTTCTAGATTAATGGGACCCCCTTGTCATGGTCATAGGAAGTATCACTACCACCTTTAAGATGGATGAAGTGGTTGCATCATTGCTATTTGAAGAGATACAAAGAAAAAATTCTAAAATGGATAAGGAAGCTCTAAAATTTTGAGGAAGAATGAAAGAAAAAGGAAAAAAAGAACACAGAGAAAGAAAAGTCGAAGTCCAAATCCCATGGGAGATCTAAATCTCCTAGCAATACCAAGGAAATTTTTTGGAATTGTGTCAAATTTGGTCATTTCCACAAAGAGTGTGAGGAGAAAAAGAAGAAAAAAAGGAATTCTCCAATTTTGACTCTGATAAGTCTTCTCAAGTTGATGCAAATGATTTTGTCACTACCTTGGAAACTCATGCATTGCAAGATGTGTGGTTGATAGACTTGAGTGCTTCTTTTCATATAAATTCATATCGAGATTGGCTCTCTAAGTATGAAAGTTATGATGGTAGGAAGGTGTATCTAGGTGATGTCTCTCACCTAATGATTGATGGAAATGGAAGACTAAAGATAAGATTCCTAGATGGTAAAGTGAAAGGGATTGATGGTGTCTTGCATATCCTTGGTTTGGCATGAAACCTAATTTTTATAATTAAGTTAAATGATGTGGGTGTGCAAGTTGTCTTCTTAAATGGAGGATGCAAGATGACTAGAGGAGCTATGGTTCTTGCTAAGGGTGTTCAAATAAGCACTATGTTTCAATTGGATGAATTCATAGTTCAGTACAATAGTTCTATGGAAACAAATAAAATAACTTTTGATTCACTATCCTCACCATTGGAACCAACAACAAAGAAGATATTTGCATCCACTTTTGATGGTCATGATTTTTGGGTTCCCAAGGGTGCTCATGCATTAGATGAAGTTACCTAATGAGAAGAAAATTATTTGGCACCAAATACTTGGTCACATTGGTGAGAAGGGTTTGAGAACCCTAAAACATAAATGCCTTGTTGAGGGGCTTGATGATTGTAACTTTTAGTTAAATTTTTGTGAACATTGTGTCTATGGAAAGAAAAACCTTGTTCAATTTTATCACAGTTTCTAGGGTTTTGGACTATGTGCATTTTGATGTGTTTGGTCCTATAAATGTTCCTTATTTATCCAAATCTATATTTTGTTTTATTTATTGATGACTATAGTAGAAGGAAATTTTTTTATTTTATTAGAAGTAACTCTAAAGTCTTGAGTTAGTTTAAGGAATTTAAGGCCTTGGTAGAAAATCAAACTGGTAGGAAGGTTAAGTGTTTGAGGACTAATAATGATGGTGAGTTTTGTTCCATTTATTTTGTTAAGTTCTATAAAGAACATGGGGTTGGGAGGCATAAGAAAAATCCATATAACCCTCAACATAATGGAGTTGTGGAGAGGATGAACATGACATGATGGAGAGGGCTAGGAGTATACTAAATGGAGCTAACTTTGAACAAATTTTTTGGGCTGAAGCTGTTGCCAATATATGCTATCTAGTTAAAAAAACTCCTACATCAACTATTATTGAGAAATCCCTCTTTCAGAAATCTTTGTGTGTTTGGGTGTGAGGGATATGCTCTTGTTCCAAAGGAGAAAAGGTCAAAGTCTGAAAAAAAGGTGATTAAATTTATCTTCATTGATTATAGTATTGGTGTGAAAGGGTGCAAGCTTTAAGATATAGTGGCTGAAAATATTCTCAATAGTTGAAATTTTATCTTCAAAGAGGAACTATTTTGCAGCCTATAGAAGAACAAAAGAAGGAATATGTAGTTCAACTTCCTCTTGACCCTAAGAAATTTGAACTATGTTGGCATTTCAATTCACACCTCTGGAGTGCATATTGGAAATAAACAGTTTGTTGGAAAGAGACACTGCAAATGCTTTCAGGTGTTTTCATTGATGGCAACCCTAGTCAGTGACTAATCCACATGTCATCATTTGTGCCTACTGGCAATCAATTTGCAAACAGTCAAAAGAACAGATCATCTGACAATTTGGTGATCATCAATTCACGTGCAGATTTTCTATTACTATTTTGAGTTGTGGATCTCGTGGGGGGTTTATTAGTATATTACTTATGTTATCCAAAAATATCAGTTCCTCGTACCAAGCGTTGTGTAAGTTTGGAGATCTGGTTGATATCTTTATGTTTATCAATGTTTTGTGGCTGACTAAGTTGATATAATGTGTTGCAGATATTCAAGGAATGTATATTTGAATATTTTTGTGTTTGATCATTATGTTTTGGGTCCAAGCTAAGTTGTGGATGACCATTGTGGATGCGCATTGGATATTACTCAAGATTTGAGCCGACAGTTGCTAATATTTTTAAGTTTTATTGAAGCCAACTTGTAGCGACTAAATCCTTTGTTGCGGATAAATATAAGTGATTAGTTATATCATTTTGTGTGTGTGTAAAGATGTGTTGAATGGTGTTTGCGATTATCTAAAGGTTGATTAAGCGATTATGCACAGTTTCACTTGTACATCAAGGCTTTTGTAGTGCGAGTTTGTGCAGAATAGAGCAAAATTGTTGAGTCAGTTAGAAGGACAAAAGATTGACTGTTGAGCTTAGCCGAAACTATAATCAAGAATTTGTAGATGCTATTCCTTCGATTCATTCTCTTGGATATAATCCAAACCATTGTAAGGAAGTGAGCCTTCCTTATTTTGAGTAGTGTGCTCTAGGAAGTGTGCCTAAATGCAAATGCATTCCCCTTTTGTAATCTTTCTCTTGAGTATACTCATTATATTGTGGATTGTCCATCCACCGTGATTTTCCCCTAACAAGGTTTCCACATAAAAATACTGGTGTTATGGTGTTGTGATTGCTTGCTTTCTATTCATGCATATTTCTTTTGTTGAAAGCCTAAGTAAGTTAAAGATCAGAATAATAAATCTAATTTTTGCATAACACTGATTTACCCCCCCTTCTCAGTGTTGCTTGTTTCCAATAGAGTTATGCACAATATTAACTTCTCTTCAAATTAGGAGGGGAAGTTCCATATTTTTTGATATGCATAAAAAGTAAAGTAATCTAAGTTCCTATCTTTTTGACTCAACTGATAGAGGCAAAAGGTTATAAAACCCAATACATTGCAACTAAGGTTTTCTCTGGTTTCTACAAATCTTAACTACAACTAGGCTAACGTTAAAAATATCCTATCTCCTCAAGTAAAATCAAAGCAAAAGGGGTTACGAGCAATTGGGAATGGTTGACGATAAACTCTATCTCAGGATTCCCAAAGAGGTGGAACACTCTATGTGAGGTGTAGGCTGAAATAAAGGTTATTGGAAACCATATGAAATGACAAGCTAGTTCTCAGGATTCCCAAGGAGGTGGAACACTCTATCCGAGATGTAGGCTGAAAAGATTACTAGAAACAAACATAAAATGACAAGCTAGATCTCAAGATTCCCAAGGAGGTAAAATACTTTGTCTGAGGTGTAGTTTGAAAAGAAGATTACTAGAAACGACATTAAACGATAATCTTTATCTCTAAATTCCCAAGGAGGTAAAATACTCTATCTGAGGTGTAGATATGAAAGAAATATTATTGAAACAATAATAGTAAATATGGGACAACAAATTGCATAATGAAACACACACAATAGATGATCAAACCAACTTTATATTAAACAAAGTGAACAAATATTGAATAGCAATATTGTAGGAAAGGTGGCACAATAATTTTTTATCATGAGAAAAAGTTAAAATACAATGAGAAAGGGTGTTCTTATTTATAGAATCTCAAAGGAGTAGGGAACCCTAAAATATCCTTGAGTTAACATCAATATTTCTAGCATGCAAGATTTATTACAAATTCTAAATGTATGCAACTTAACAGTTAATTGGAAAAACTACCTCAATTAACTAATTCTAAACTAAACTAATTGGACCTTGCAACACACAAGTTCTTATTGATATACGAGTCAATCGATAACCCACATCAGTTAACTGAAATCTAACTAAACTAGAACTCCATATGTACATAGGTATCTCCAAAATAGACATGCAAAAAAGTGGGATAGTGAGTTAACTTGGAAAGAGGCATCAAGTTAACTGTTGTGTTTAATTTCTATCTTGAAAAGGTGGGACTGGCTATGATCATGAGTAATTAACTCCTCCACCAAGTTGTTAGTCGCGTCGCCGTCTAGGGAACTAATACTTCTCTGAAGTACTCGATTTCTTTGCAACATCTCTTCACTTTCTGTGATCTGACTCTACAATTCTCTTCCACTCTTGCCCACCTCATCAAATAATGTTGGCATGACTGCAAGTTGATCCAATTTACAACTAAGTGAATTACCACTAAAAATACCATGAATGATTTTCTGAAACTCTAATAGCACATTGGCGAGCTCGATGTATTCACCATCCTCATGCTGATACTAGCAAGGGACTTGCAACACGAAAGTTCTCACGAACATGAGTGCACTTGTCACCTTTTCTTGGCTCTTGATCAATTTTGTAGAAATTGTTTCATGTGTTTTTACCTTGAGGATTAGTTGTTCTCTTCAAGTAAAAATCACTTCCTTATCCTCTTCTACAGTGACTGAGTCATATTTCATCCTCAAGTGAGATACCATGATCTCATTCTGTGGTTTTTCTATCGCTAAGTCTTTCTCTGAATCCTGAATCTTCGCGCGAAGTTCGTAGGCATTGTACCTCAACTAGTACAACTTTGAAAGTATGAAGCGACTCCTTGTGATAAACTCCTCTTCCCATTCTTTTAGGTGCTTCCCATATACAACCAGTTGACTTAGTTGATTTTGTTCTATTGGTAACTCTAACATCTGTAGGAGTAATGTTGTTGCATTTTCATTGTTGTGCATAACGTTGGAGATATATTGGCGAAGCTGCTAGTTTTCAACCTTGAGGGATGCTTAATATTCACCATCTTTTATCACTCTCTCCTTTATTCTTACCATTGCAACTTTGAGGAGATCCACATCTATTTGGAATGTGCTTTTACCAAGGTTTACCTTTATCAAGGTGAAATCATCAACCTCTACCTCATCCAAGCTTTTATCCTCTAGTGGTGTAGTGGTCTCAATTACAATGTCTTTGTTAGCATTCCTTTCCACGTGAACTTGCTTCTTGCACTTTTTATCTAGCATGTCTTGGTAGACATGATAAAATTCTGCAAAGTCTAGTTGATAGGATGAATGCCTCCTCTACCTACCAAGGATATTCTCAAGCCAAGATGAATCTTGACTAATCTCGTTGGAAGGATCGATGCTAGTCCTAGGAACTCTTGATGAGTGAGAATGCATTGAAGCATTGCTATGTGGTGACGAGTCTAGCTCCAATTCGATGCAAACTAGAGACTATTGTGGTGGTGACAGAATGGGAGGCTCTACTTCTATCTCTAGTACATTCTCTATTGTATCTATGGCTATCTCCATATGTTGTTTTTGTTGATCCAAATCAACAATTGGTTATTTTCTCTTTGTACTTCCTGACATCCTACTTCCTTTAGGAGGATTACTCCATGTCTTTTGTCTGGGTTTTGACTTCGATGTGGAAGGTAGTGAAGTAGTAACCGATGGTGGCTCTGTATTTGGTACGACTTCCTTCCTCATCCTCTTGCTATATCCTTGAGTAAAGTATTATATTCTTGACAACCCTGTTTGTTCTTTCCTTTATAGATGTGCTTTCTTTGGCATACCAATCAACAACTAGAAGTAGCTACATATCAACTCGATCTTTGAAGAATTGAGGAAGCATGACATCCCCATCATCATCTGATAACCCTTCCACATCCTTTGACATAAAATCAACAATCTTTGAAAGGGTGAACCTACTGTAGTTGTGCATTGGCACCTCAAATTCATCCTCACTATTGAACCAACAGTCTTCCATAGAAGGTTTGTGTGAAGAATGGTTTCCAAGGTGTGTTGAAAAGTGACCCCAAGGGTCATATTCGTGTCTTTCAATGAGATACTTAAGGTTAATTCTTGTCATCTCATGGCTCATAGCCTTGGTGTCAATTATTAACCTGCACCTATAAATCCCCGTTTGTAATGAAAAAGTGGCAGTTGTCTTGTGTTTGTTGCATAAATAGGAGTGAACTTCATGCAACTATTGTAGAAATTCCATGAACACCACCTTATCCAATGGATAATGGGGTAACATAGCTGGATGAATTGAGTACCCATACATGTGGATGTAGGTAAAAGTAGGGAACTGGATGAACCAATCTTCCCAATCTACCATCGCCAATTTGGATTCTGCTGAAATACACACATGTAACTCAAGATTAAGATTCCTCATAGTGTACATTAAGAATGATTCATGCACTTGCTTGAAGTGTTGCTCAGACTATGTAAAGTCACGTTGCGAGTAATACTGATGAACCTTTTGTACACTTAGAATCCCCATAGTATTTAACCCTCTAAATTGGCATTGGAAGGCTATTAGATACACAAGGTATGAACACATGTGGAATTTGTGAGCAACCAAGAAACTATTCATCTATTTGTGGAGAACATCGTTGATAAAAGAAGCCCAGTCATAATGTTCTTTACAATTGAAAAGTTGAGCCATGATGTAATACATCCAAGGCTCAAACTTGTTGGCATCTACTTGACTAGAGACACAGTTGAGAAGGGTGATCATAACCGCATATTCATCTCTAAACTCTCCATGACCCACATTCTTTGGAGAATTACTTATTTTCTATTTGATCCATCTCTTTATCATTCTTCTCTGACATTTTTCCCTTTTAGAATTGAATGCCTTCTCGCATTCCTGCATGGAAATGACCAAACTATTTGTATTTGGAGGAATACCAAAGCACTTCTTGATGTCTTTGGGGTTGAGACTAAATATCATTTTCCCATCCACTGATTGAATTTCTCATGTATTAGAATTGTAATGCTTTACACAAGCTATTACAAACTCTATACATTGTGCTATGATGGGAAGTGAGGCCGCTTCTAGCAACCTAGATTCCTCAATGTTCTGAAGTGTTGTTTGGTCTATTTCTTAAGCATTCAAGTTAACCTCCAGATGTACATGATGGAAATCTATGTCAGTTGTTCTGATGAAATCATGAATCAAGACCGATTTGGGCTTGTATTCAATTTGAGTGAACTTCATTATGAAAAACTAGACTGTTGAATGTAAACACAAATATGTTCTAACAACTTTTTCCAGTGCTCGAATTCATCCTCACAATTGAACCAATAGTCTTCCATAGAAGGTTTGTGTGAAGAACGGCTACCAAGGCATGTTGAAAAGTGACACCAAGGGTCATATGAGTGTCCTTCAATGAGATACTTAAGGTTAAGTCTCATCATCTCGTGGCTCATAGCCTTGGCATCAACTGCTGACCTGCACCTATAAATCTCCATCTGTAATGGAAAAGTGGCAGCTATCTTGTGTTTGTTGCGTAGATAGGAGTGGAATTCATGCAACTGCATTAGAAATTCCATGAACACCACCTTATCCAATGGATAATGAGGTAACATAGTTGGATGATTTGAGTACCCATACACACAGATGTAGGTAAAATTAGGGAACTGGATCAACCAATCTGCCCAATCTACCATCATTGGTTTTGCTTCTATTGAAATACACGCATGTAACTCACTATCAAGATTCCTCACAGTGTACATTAAGAATGATTCATGCACTTGCTTGAAGTGTCGCTTGGACTGCGTAAACTCAAGCTATGAGTAATATTGATGAACCTTTTGTACACTTAGAATCCCCACAGTATTCAACCCTCTAAACTGGCCTTGGAAGGCTATCAAATACACAATGTATGAACACGTCGAATTCGTGAGAAACTAAGAAATTGGTCATCTATTTGTGGAGAATGTCATTGATCAAAGAAGCCCAGTCATAATGTTCTTTACAATTGACAAGTTTAGCCATGATGTAATACATCCAAGGCTCAAACTTGTTGGCATTTTCTTGATCAGAGACATGGTTGAGAAGGGTGATCATAACCACATATTCATCTCTGAACTCTCCATGACCCACATTCTTTGGAAAATTACTTCTTTTATGTTTGATCCATCTCTCTATCATTCTTCTTTGACATTTTCCCCTTTTATAATTGAATGCCTTCTCGCATTCAAACAGTTCATTACCTTCTCTATGGTATTATGCTGTGATGGGGTGGATCGTATAGTGTGGTCTTGGTTATGAGATGGAGGGAAATCATGACATGAAGAGGGATGGGTGGGGATATGAACAAGTGGAATGACAGGTGGAAGGTTCCATGTATTGGTAAATTGAGGATGATGATGATATTGCTTACTATTATGCTTTGATATATTTTTTCCAATCATCCATAGTTTGTTGGAAAGCACATATTTTAGGCTTTTAGTCATAGCAGCAAGGAAGTGAGTAGTTTGATAAAATTCTTTGGTAGACATATATGGAAAATGCGGTAGCATAGAAAAGGTAGTGAGCTATTCAAAAAAATGCCTCAAAGAAATGTGGTCTCATGGTGATGCAATGTCATTCCATCACCATGAGACCACATTTCTTTGAGGCATTTTTTCAAACTACTCATTGCCTTGTCTATGATATTGCTTACTATTATGCTTTGATAAATTTTTTCTGAGCATCTATAGTTTGTTGGAAAGCACCTTTTTTAGGCTTTTAGCCATAGCAGAAAGGAATTTCAAGTAGTTTGATAAAATGCTTTGGTAGACATGTATGGAAAATGTGGTAGCATAGAAAAGGCAATGATATTTTTTCCAAGCATCCATAGTTTGTTGGAAAGCAATGTTTTAGGATTTTAGCTATAGCAGCAAGGAAATGAATTGTTTGATAAAATTATTTGGTAGACATGTATGGAAAATGTGGTAGCATAGAAAAGGTGGCGAGTTGTTTGAAAAATGCCTCTAAGAAAAGTGGTCTCATGGTGATGGAATGGCATTCCATCACCATGAGATCACATTTCTTCGAGGACTTTTTTCAAACTACTCATTGCCTTGTCTATGCTATTGCTTACTATTATTCTTTGATAGATTTTTTTCCAAGAACCCATAGTTTGTTGGAAAGCACCTTTTTTTAGGCTTTTAGCCATAGTAGCAAGGAAGTGAACTATTTGATAAAATGCTTTGGTAGACATATATGGAAAATGTGGTAGCATAGAAAAGGCGTGAACTGTTTGAAAAAATTCCTCAAAGAAATTGGGTCTCATGTTGAGGTATATAACTAGTAAAAAATTATAAATTTATTACATGTTATAGCATTATATGAATGGTATTCTAATATCTGATTTTGGATGTTGAATGGCACCGTGAGACAAACCTTCACAATAAAGAGTTTAACTAATGAATTGTAGATTTGTGTAGTTTATATTCATCATTGATTACATTGCATTGCACATCTTTCAAACTCAAAGCATTCCATATACTAATAACTAGATGTTGATAGATGACAAAATTTCAACTACAATATAGTTTTAAATTCAACATGAAGTATGATCAATTACATTCACATAAGCAATAGCATAGAGGCAATTGCTTTGAAAAAATGCCTCAAAGAAATGTGGTCTCATGGTGATGGTCTTTGAGGCATTTTTTCAAACAGCTCATTGCCTTTTCTATGCTATTGCTTACTATTATTCTTTCATATATTTCTTCCAAGCATCCATAGCATAGACAAGGTAGAGAAATGTTTGAAAAGATGCCACAATAAAAAGTGGTCTCATGGAATGTCATGACAATAAAATGCAATTGGCAAGTGCTCCTAGTTATTACTTATGCTATGTGAAGTAATTGCATCACTACTTATGTTGAATTTCTAAACAACTATATTGTAGTTGAAATTTTGTCATCTATCAACATCTAGTTATTAGTTATGGAATGTGAAGTAATGCTTTGAGTTTGAAAGATGTGCAATGCAATGTAATCAATGATATGAATATAAACTACACAAATCTATTAAGTACAATTCATTAGTTAAACTCTTTATTCTATTACCTTTGTGAAGGTTTGTCTAACTCCACTAGCACTGGGAGGTGTTCCCACAAAACCTCCAATATTAGCCTATTCAACATTCAAAATCATATATTAGAATACCATTCATATAAAAATGCTATTAACCTGTAATAAATTTATAAGTTTTTACTATTTATATACCTCAACAGTAGATGCAATGGAGTAATAAGCAGGTGTAGGACCGATGTATCTAGTATCAACACTATGACCGTGAAATTTTATTACAATCATAGATTTAAATTAATTAATCTTGCATTTCAAAAAGGAAATTTAATAAATTAAATTCAATGAACATGATAACATTTACCTGAGTATCGATGCCATAAGCCTCATTCAAAATGTTAGCTACCCTCACCATCTCCGTAGTTTCAGACATATCCTGTGCAACAACCTCCTGAGTGTCGGTGGGGTCATATGTACATGTCGCCCCACAAACCTGACAGAAATGGGGTGGAAGCCTACCACTCAAAGACTCCCCTAGATGGTGTTGTACTATAGGACTGGCATGCTGGATGAAACTCTGGGTCAAAGAGCTAATAGCCTACAAAGTATCTACCTCAACACTCTCCTTCGCGATGGAAGGGATAACAATGTGCTCATGAGCCAGCCTAGCGAGAGGTCATCTCACTTGCCACCTAGGATCCTATCATGCACTGGGTCTATGTTGAGCTGACCCCCCACCTCTCCCCTGGAAGTCCCTCATATCAAAATAATTTGGAATTTTTTTCAGGATGAACTCATAGTAGAGTTTTCTCAGGAAATATTGTGGGACTTCACAATTGTTGCATGGTGGGTAATCAAAAAACATGTACCACCTATCCCAAAAAAATTTCTAATCCCTTGGTGGTGGCATCAATGGATATGAAACCTCTTTGCATTGAGGTCAAGATTTTGATTTGTGCATGGACCAGTGAATAATGAGCAAAAATTATATTTTGTATTTTTTTCATCTTTTACATCTTTATATGGTAATTTATCTATGTAAAAATTCCTAGCAGCTTGCCTCCTATCTTGCCAACCACTTATTTTTTTTTTGATTGCATCTACATGTTTTAACATTTCTTTAAGTGGGTTTGTAATTGTTCTTCTTTCCATGGTTGAACCTAAAGGATTGTTCAACCTCGTGATTAACTCCTCAATATGTTTTTTAGTGTTTTCAATTACCCCCATTAAATTATATTCAGTTCCAGGAGGATGTTGATGGATTGGTGGAGGAGATTATTGTTGTGGTTGCTAAGGATTTTTTTCATGTTGTTGTTGGTCTAGTTGTTGAGGATTTTCAGGAGGGAGTTTAGGATCATTATCATTTCCTACAAATTAAACAAATAAATATCAGAAACAACCTAAAACTAAAAAAATTTCACAACAAAAAACAAACAATCCTTACTTACTCAACCTCCATGTCAACGTGGCGACATCCTCATGACAAAATAACAACAAATTGATGAAAAAAATGAAATATTATCTCCTCCCAGAATGCGAGCATGCAAGAGAAGGCTTTTTGGCCATGGGCAACAAAAAAAATAATCAACATAAAAATGAATTTGATTTTTTTTTTGTTTTAATAACTTATAACGCGCTCATGTTATAACGTGAGTACGTAATTGGATTGATGTTTATGAGTCTGAGGCTCAGTCACACAAAGCCATAATGTGAGCACATTATAACACGCTCATGTTATAGCCTATCAATTTTTTAAAAAAAATTTTGGCCACAATTTGGCCCCCCATCTATTTGCACCCACCCCACTCTCATATGTGTCTCCATCCCCTCGAAGATCAAAGGCCACCCATGAAATATTTTCTTCAGCTAGAGGGGAATGACTTTTTATTGGGCTTCTTTGTTGTATGCCTATATGGAATTTATGGAAATATATTTTGTATTGCATATAGTTGACATTGTATGCCTATATGACATTCTTGTAAGCCTATATGGCAATTATGTATATACAACTATACTTATATCGATAGATATTGATGTATACCCATATGGCTATTTGGTTAATACACATTTTTTTTGTTGATGGTGTCCATATTTGCATTATAAATACATGCTTGAATGGATATTTTTAGATGGTTTACTTCAAATATTTAAAGTTTAATTGTATTACATGCACTCTTCCTTTATATAATTGTAAACATATAAAGTTTCAACATTATTCTCCTCTAAGATTATTGAACATTAAATCAATCATATGAATATAATAATACATGATGCAATATAACACCTAGGTCTCTCTACCACTACACATCTACGCCTATACTTTGTAGGATCATTGCAACATAATAAGGAAATTCATGTAATTAAGCAATGCGCTTTGAAGTATGCAACTAAAAATGAGCAAGAAATTATTACATGTGAACTCATACCTCTAGAAGTTTGTCATGTAATTCTTGGAAGAAATCTACCATTCAACTTGTATGCTTCTTTATACCATTCCATTTGTATGATTCATGCTACCATTCACATGTATGCTTCATGCTTCTTATATTTAATTCATGTGTTCACGTGTATGATTCATGATTCCTGTGTATACTTCATGTTTTCATGTGTATGCTTCATGCTTCCTATGTAGACTTCATGTATTGCATGTATTCACATGTATGTTTCATGCTTCTTGTGTATACTTCATGTATTACATGTATTCATGTGTACTCCTCGTACTTCA
Organism: Sequoia sempervirens; assembly: GCA_007258455.2. NCBI lineage: Eukaryota > Viridiplantae > Streptophyta > Pinopsida > Cupressales > Cupressaceae > Sequoia > Sequoia sempervirens. The sequence continues at coordinate 114,155,418 of VDFB02086081.1, forward strand.
TGTATTATGTATATCTTATTTTTTGCTTCATGACCAAATTTATCTTCAACAAAATTACTCCATGTGTATTAAAAATGTTGCTTGTCAAAATACTTTCTAGGTTGATAGCACTAGCATAAAAGGGAGAGAAGTTTATCATTGAGAAAGACATCCATAACATCCTTGAAGAATACAATTAAGAATACGACCTTAGGTAATATTGCAAATAAATTAATTTAGGTTCTCACGAATTGTGATGATATGATTTAGGTTATGACATTTCGAAGGCGAAAAGTTGTGACCCTTTGAATAGGAAAGACTATGTCCCTTTTATAATGAAGGGTCGTGATCATGCCTAGCATTGATGTGCCCAATTGAACATGTTGGTGCTAACATTTTGGCCCCAAGAAGAACAAAACAAAAGGTATCCTACCTTACAACTTTACACTACATGCATCTGATGATTTTGGAGCATCAAAAAAAATTCACAATTGGAACAAGCCTTAGAGATATCAAAAACTGAGAGAGGTTATTGTAGAGGGGCCTTACATGATCTCGTAGGCTCAAAAAAATTGTTTCTAAGTGACATGGTTTTTGAGTAATAGCTCCTCAAAGATTGCTTCTTTTTTGCACTTTTCTCTCTTAAGAGACTTCACTAGTACAATGTAGCTCGAACTATTTTGACATGTTTGGCTGAAAAAAAAGACCTTTCCTAGCATAAACCCACCAATCTAAATGTGTTGGAACTATTGGTTTGGTTTCACAAGGAGCAGAATGAAAGTTACACCACTTTGCAACCTTACACTGCATGCATTTGACCCATTTTCCATCAACTGAAAACTAGGAACCCCGGGTAGAGACCTTAGACACATCAGAAAATGAGAGAGGTTATTGTAGAGGGGCCCTACATGATCCCATAGCCTCAGAAAAAATGTCTCTAAGTGACATGGTTTCCAAGTAATAGCTCTTCAATGATTGTTGTCTTTTTGCACTTTGGATTCTTAAGGGATATCATCAGTACAATGTGCTCAGATTGTTTCAACATGTTTGGGTGAAAAATGGGACCATGCCTAGCCTAAATTTACCCATCTAGACATGTTAGAACTGCCAATTTGGTTGAACAAGGAGTAGAATGAAAGTTACACCCCTTTGCAACTTTACACTGCATGCATTTGACACTTTTTCCATCAATTGAAAACTAGACAAGTGCCATAGGAAAATGCCTCAGAGATATCAAAAATTGAGAGAGGCTATTATAGCAGGGCCCTATGTGATCTTGTACCCTTAGATGGATTTTTCTAAGTGACATGGTTTCTGAGTAATGGCTTCTCAAAGATTGCTACATTTTTTCACTTTGGTCTCTTAAGAGACTTCGCCGATACAATGTAGCTTAAACTGTTTCAACATGTTTGGGTGTGAAAAAAGATCTTTCCTAGCATAAAACCACCAATCTAAATGTGTTGGAATTGTTTTTTTGGTGCACAAGGAGCATAATGAAAGTTACATCCCTTTGCAACTTTACACTACATGTATTTGACCCGTTTTCCATCAATTGAAAACTAGACACCATGGGGAAACGCCTTACACATATCAAAAACCGAGAGAGGTTATTGTAGAGGGGCCCTACGCGATCCTATAGTCTTAGATGAAATGTTTCTAAGTGACACAGTTTTTGAGTAACAGGTCATCAAATATTGTTGCTTTTTGCACATTGGACTCTTAAGGGATATCACCGATACAATGCAGCTCAGATGGTTTTGACATGTTTGGGTACAAAATAGGATCATGCCTAGCCTAAACATACCCACCTGGGCATGTTGGAATTGTCATTTGGTTGCATGAGGAGCAAAATGAAAGTTACACCCTTTGTAACTTTACACTGCATACATTTGACACTTTCCATCAATTGAAAACTAGACACCACAGGCAAACACCTCAGAGAGATCAAAAACCAATAGAGGTTATTGTAGAGGGGACCTACATGATCCCGTAGCCTTATGTAGATTAAACTTATAAGTGACATGGTTTCTGAGTAATATCTCCTCAAAGATTGCTACTCTTTTACACTTTGGTCTCTTAAGAGACCTCACCAGTACAATGTAGCTTAGACTATTTCAACGTGTTTGGGTGTGAAACAAGATCTTTCCTAGCATAAAACCACCAAACTAGACATGTTGAACTGTCAGTTTGTTTGCACAAGGAACATAATGAAAGTTACACCCCTTTATTATTTTACACTGCATGCATCTGATTCTTTTTCCATCAATTAAAAACTCGACACCACGGGCAAACACCTCAGAGATATCAAAAATCGAGAGAGGTTATTGTAGAGGGGCCCTACGTGATCTCGTAGTCTTAGACAAAATGTTTCTAGGTGACGTGCATTTTTTGAGTAACAGCTCGTCAAATATTGTTTCCTTTTTGCACTTTGGACTCTTAAGAGATATCACCAATACAATGTAGCTTAGACTATTTCGACATGTTTGGGTGTGAAACAAGACCATTCCTAGCCTAAACATACCCATTCGAGTGCGTTGGAACTGTTGGTTTGGTCGCATGATGAACAATGAAGAATATACACATGCACCTTCAACTTACTGAGAGCAAGAAGAATATCTTCATTGAATGCATTATCTATCTCATTCATTTTTGTCTACTTCTTTTTGAATTGTTTTTGGAGTAGACTAACCTCCTTTTCATTGATGATAAAATATTCTTATATTTTAATTCCTTTTCTAAGTGGTTAATTTTAGTCTTTAGGTATTTTGCTTCAACACTTCTAGTTCCAACTATTGCTTTTGCTTTTGCAACTTGACCATCCACACATTTTTCCTCGTCTCTACTACTTTACCTATTAACACCCCCTAGTATTCCATTTCATGATTTTCTAACATATTTTTCATATCTTTTACTTTGATTGCTCTGTCGTCAATGCTTAGGACTACACCATCCCTTTTTTTGATAGAGTTTTCAATGCCTTGAATACTTTCATGTGTCCACCACAACGATTCTACTTTTTTGCACTTAAATTTGATATTGCTTCTTCCTTATCATCTATTTCCAATTGTATTTTCTCCATGGAAGTCTTAAGTTCAAGAATCTTTGAATTCATTTGTTCAAATCCACCTATATCATCATCTCTCACTTTCTTTTCCTGCACAAATTCTTACCAAATACAAAACCTCTTGAGTTTTTCCACTTCTCCATTTCCATTTTCCCATTCCACATACTACACAGTCACCTTCCTTGAAACTTCTCGAGAGAAGGAATAATCTCTTCATTCAATACATTATCTATCTCATTTACTTTGATCTACTTCTTTTCAAGTGTTTTTAGAGAAGATTCCTTTTTTATTTCATACATTATAGTACTTGCTACCTCCAGTTTTGCATTGTCATTTTCCCATTGCACATACTACACACACACTTTCCTCAAATTCTCAAGAGCAGATTCTTTTTTTTTCATTTCATGCATTCTACTACTTGTTGCTTTAGTTATGCATTGTCATTTTCTCATTGCCTAGTTATGAAGGGTGGTTATTGATATTTGGATATGGGAGGTTGTGAGGATGATGTGTCTATATTGATAAGAGGGAGAAATGGGGATTTTGATAACAAGGATTAGGATCTAGATAGACTCTTGACAAGATTGATTTTCATAAGATATGATATGGATTATGATTGGGTGATGAGATAGGAAAAAAATGTTAAAGATTGGATATGTTATGATAGGATATAGATTGGATAGGAAGATAAGGATGATCAATGATGAAAAAATGATGATGACATGGCTAAAAGGACCAAGGTCTAAGGATGATGGTTGTGATGACTAGCTTATGATAGTGGATGAAAATGCTAAGATGGGGGAAATATGATATATTTTGGATGGATATGATGGAAATGGTTGATGTTTTAGGTGAAATGATGGTTGAGGAAGGGTCTCCCAAGTCTGATCTAGGGATGCAAAGGTCAAGTTTGCAAATTGAGGTCTCTAGATGGTCAAATAGTGAAACCATAAATATGCATATAATCTACCCAATACTCTCTTTATATATGTAAAAATGTAGCAACAAGAAAAAGACAAACATATGTAAACTTGGAATCGAAACGTATGTAAAATTAAAATATAGAAATGAAAGGTCTAACTATCAACTGGAATACATTAATATTAATAACATGACATCTGCAAAATCAATGTGAATGCTTACAAATTAATCCAATGAACCATCTGGGTCTGCTCTACTCTTTATTGTGTCAAGTATTGTACCTCATGGTCAAACTCACGCACCTTCCACAAGGTCTTGTTCAAATGTCTACCCCAATATTGAATCAAATGAACATTGGATTCCATGACAAGGTTTGAGTAATGAAGAATCTTTTGATGCATGTCAAATTCCTGAAAGAGCCAAACATTAACACTCTTATGTGGGTACCTTCTAAGCCATGTTTTAGTAACAACCATCAAGCCTGTAGTGTATTCGATGTTTTCTCCATCTGTAACTGGGGCCTCCAAATTATTTTTGGCCTCAACACAATGACACAAGTAATAATCTATTCAGTGTTCATTTTCTTCATTTGTAATAACCACATAAACATGGCTTGCATTGATATGAGTATAAAATTAGATGGAATTAGTCAACATTACAAAACACTACAAAGTAAGATAACATTAGGAATTTCAAAAACTATGCAAGTAGATATATTAATTGGTTGAACTAGATTTGATATGTGATAAAAGTAAATCGATGATTCCATCTATGTCAATTTGAGTGCCAACCCACTCCTTAACAACCATTCGTCAACCCACTCCTTTGACTCACACTCATTCCAGGCTCCGATTGTACATGAAGAAAAAAAAATTCCATCTTCCACATATGGATACTCCATGAACCTGCATTTGAGCTTCTAAAAGAGTGTAGCTCACTTGAACCTGTTAGTGTACAATAATCCTCATATGGTGCAATGTTAGTATCATCTATCAACCAAAAAAAATCTATGAACTGAAGACTTACCTTCATTACTTGGACCCATTGAAGCAATACACCACTTGATGATTGATTTTGCATCTATCAACTTTGCATTTTCTTTATACTTTAACTCTTCTCACACTATGGCTCTTTTGATACATTTTCCTGCACCATCATGCTCCTGAACATCTATGAGTTCTTGAATTATGATGCACAGTTATCCGACCATATTATATGTTGACCGTATGATATTCCCTTTATATCCAAATCATGGTGGAACAACTGAAAGAAACCTTGCATGAACTTTGTGTAAAAGTGGTACTCCCTTAATAACTTCCTATTATCCTTTGTACTATTAGTTGCATGAATGAATGCTATGTGCACACATATAGAAACCTATGTGGAGTTGTAATATTGTGATTTCACCTCACACTGTGGCTATAGACTATAGTTCTTTGTAAAGTCAACGACTGAAACAATGAAAAACATGATTTGTTTGGTTGACCAAGAGTTGCATGATACTATAAGAGCAACCAAACCACTACAAAGAGTGAAGAATTGTCTAGGTTAAATTTTCCAAGAGGGACTAAGGTTATAATGATATTTTTCAACTTGGAACCCCCCTTGAATGCTCATAGATGTCAAAAAGTAAAAACAAACAATGATGAACATTGAATATGCATTTTAACATAAAAAGAATCAAAGCATTGTATTAAGCATGCATTATAAGAAGTTATAAAGAAAATACATATGTTTAGACTTGGTATACCTTAAAATAAAATATTTGATTGGATAAACTACCCAATTCAATGTAGTCTTTTTTATTCTTACATCAAACCCCTCAATAATTGGATCTTTTCACAAACTTTCTTTCTTTTCAACGTTCAATTCTATATCTCTCCAAGAATTACTAAAAACTATAGAATTAAACAATATATAATGTTAAATTCTAAAAATTTAATCATGTAATGGGCATTGCAACACTATAAACATCAAAATTTGAGTTCATAGAATCAAATTTGATGTAAAAACTCTATTATTTCCCTCCTAAACTTTGAAAACCAAAAAAAGGTGGAGGAAAGTTGATGCAAAGGTGGTGGAATGTGTAAATTCTTGCATGTGCTTTCTCCAATAGTCTCAAAGAGCGTTCATTTGTCAGATCACACACAAATGAAGGATAATAACATAGCGCATGGGCCAAGTCACAGGTGTCAATGCCTTTTTTACCATTTTTAGAAAGAGACAAAACATGCTTGCATTTTATTGTGAGTGTGATTTGGCTTGCTCTTATAACGTCCATATTTCAATTTTTCCAAAGCGCCCTCACATTTTGAAAAAAATGAATTTTTCAAGGTTTAGGGATCAAGTTTTAGGTTTTAGGGTTTAGGGTTTAGGTTTTAGGCTTTAGGATATAGGGTTTATGCTTTAGGTTTTATGCTTTATGGTTTAGGCTTTATGATTTATAATTTAGGGTTTAGGGTTTAGGCTTTAGGCTTTAGGCTTTAGACTTTAGGATTTAGGCTTTAGGCTTTATGCTTTAGGCTTTATAGTTTAGGGTTTAGGATTTAGCATTTATGGTTTAGACTTTAGGTCCAACCCCCTCTCTCCCACTCCCTCTCTCCCCCCATATCTCTCCCTCTCTCAAGTCTCTCCCTCCCACCCTAGCTAGAGAACTCTCTCTTTCTCTCCCTCTCTCTCAAGTCTCTCCCTCCCACCCTAACTAGAGAACTCTCTCTTTCTCTCCCTCTCTCTCAGGGTCTCTCTCTCACTCACTCCCCTCCCTCCCTCTCTGCTCTCCCTCCTACCCTCTCTCCTCTCTCTTAGGTCTCTCCCTCCCACCCCTCCCCTCACCTTCTCTCTCTCTCTCTCTCACTCTCTCTCTCACTCCCTCTCCCTCCCTCTCAAGTCTCTCCCTCCCACCCCCCCTCTCTCTCAAGTCTGTCCCTCAGGCACCTTACCAATGTAACTAGAAAACTCTCTCTCTCTCTCTCTCAGGTTTCTCCCTCCCACCCCCTCTCCCTCTCTCAAGTCTCTCCCTCCCACCCTAACTAGAGAACTTGCTCTCTCCCTCCCTCTATCCCTCCCACCCTACCTAGATAAGTCCCTCTCACTCCAACGCCCTCTCTTCCACTCCCTCTCTCCCTCCCTCTCTCTCAGGTCTCTCTGTCCCACCCCCTCTCCCTTTCTTAGCTCTCTCTCTCTCTTAAAATTACCCTCCCTCTAAATACATACATACATACATACTTACATACATACAAGCATACATACATACATAAAATATTACATAGATACACACATACACTGATACATACATACATACATATAGTCATACATACATACATACAAGCACACATACATACATACATGCATGTCATACAAGCATACATACATACATACATACATGCATGCATACAAATATATATATATATATACATTTAACAAAATAAAATTTAACACAAAGCAAGAAATAATGTGAGCATGTTATAACGCACTCACGTTATGTCTTGCTTAGGAAACTCAAGCACAAATGCATTTTTTTTTCAAAACTATGAAATAATGTGAGCGCATTATAATGCGCTTGTGTTATTGCTTGCTTTGGGAATACCTAAGCCTTTGGCTTGGATTTGCTTTGGATTTCCAACCCAAAGGCTTGGAGTGGGCCTTCCCAACATTCAAAGATGTGTTTCTCTATATATTCTAAGAAATGTCACATATGTTTGAAGGTCAAGTCAATCTACGCACATCTAGGTAATCCCAAACTCTCTCTTAACTATTTAACGATATAATTTTTTTCACATTTTGAAAATGTTAAGCCATTCAACTTTAATGTCTTTTGTTTGTGTGCCTGTTTTTGTCAAAAACCCAATGTTTAGTATTTTTTACTTTACTTTTTAACTATTCATTGAAATTTGAAATAAATTACATTTTTATAAACTAAACTCCATTTTATACATATTAAAAAAAATTGATTTTTGATTAGTTTTCAAAAGTTATAGGGTTAGCACGACCAAAATTTTGTTTTTTAGTTGTGTCCACTTCAAAAATTAGTAAAAAATCATATAGTCATTATAAAGTTATCATAAAAATCAGGCATAAACTACATGTAGTTAGCTAATTTCTCACTGAAGTGATTTTAAAAATACCAAAAAAGTTTAACCTTTTGAGGGAGCCACAACAAACTCTATGTTATGTTTACAACACCTATTTCTATGGCTCACTTTTTGAACCCCTTAATCTCTATCATTTCTAAAAAAAGTAGTAGTTTAGAAATTATACTTAGAGCACTTCTTACATTTTTTTTTGCATCTTAAAATTTTGAGTGTAACTATCCTCAATTTGTCTTTGAAGGTCAGAGTTTCATGATTTCAAAAAAAAAGTGGCCACTTAAGACCCCTTTTTGGCCTCCCATCTTTCTGCACTTACCCCCTCATAGTAGTGTAGATGGTTTTTATTTTTGGTTTTTTTTTCCATAAATTACAAAATATCACAAGTTTTGCTGAGTAATTTTGATTTTGGAAACTTTTGGGGCTCCATTTGGACTCATGTAATAACATTTTTTATGTAGATTTTTTGAAAGTGCATTTTTTGGTACTTTATAGTAGTGTAATTAGATTTATCTCATTATGTCAAAAAATTACTTTTATTTTTATGGAAAAATTTGGAAGATCTATGGTGTACAAAGATCGAGATCACTTCATTTATTTAGCAAGTGGCACATGTAATAACACTAAGTATAAAGTGTCAAGATAATATATTGCTTGAGGAATATTTTATTGCATGAATTGGGAGGATCTTCTTGTTTTTTTTTCTTGCATTCCTTCTTGGTTTGGCATGGACCAATCTTCAATTATCTTCTAAGACCTTACAATTATCTAAAATGGAAATAAAAAATGGACAAATTACTAAGAGTTAAGAAGTTGTATAGGATAGTTCATGGGCTTGATATTGAACCAACTAATGATAAAGTTAAAAAGAATAAGTGGTTGAATAGAACTATGAATAGGTCATTGGATATTTTCTCTTGTATGTATCTCTTGAGTTATTTTACATTGATAACATGGCTACGCCTATAGCCTAGTTCACTAAATTGTCAAATTTGCTTGGGAAATGGGTAAACCCACAAAAGTAGTTTACAATTCGAATGAGGAAGGAAAACTTATAAAAAATGACCCCATGCCAAAAAAATTCATTTTGGGGGTTCAAATGAACTCATTGGTTTGAATGAACCAACAAAGGGTTTGCTCAAACCAGGGTTTGAGCGAACCCATTTAATGCATGCACGAAAAAATAAAAAATGAAAACCCCTTTTGGGAAGGGAGTTCACTAGAACCCCCCTGGTTCTAGCAAAGCCCCCTTTAGTGAACCCCCCTTTTCCCTAATTTTTGACCTTGTTCACCAAAAACCTATTTTTTTACACTTCGAAGCTCGGGTTGAGGATGAAAATGGAGGAATATTCACAAACCCAACTGGAATAAGGTATTCCTCAAAACAAGCTATCCAATGAATATAATTTTAATATGTTTTGGTTTTATTAGAAAAATGAAGGTCTCTTGCACATGTGGAAAAATAGCAGATTATCAAAAATTTTTGAAAAATATGAGTGCACCAAATATTGAAGTCCTTGATCCAACAAAAAAAATATATTTAATTTTGATATATACAAAAAAAGTTACGTGTTACACAATCGCTCTATGTCTAAATTGTAATTGGTTTGACTTTGAAACTTGATTAAAGAAAAAATATTCAATAAAAAACTATCTAACCAAGTGGAAGCACTAGATATTAGAGTTACAAATCTAAATTTGAAATAATTAGAATTTTATCCTTCATGGAAAAAAAGTTATGTGTTATACGGTGTGCATGACTTTTTAAAAATGTTGTTTTCTGAAAAAACTAGTTTTTGTGGGAGATGGAAAAAGAAGTGCAATCTAATACTAAAAATTTTGAAAAAAATATTTTTAGAATCTACAGACAAAATGTGATGAGACTCTAATTTGCATCATCTTCAAATTCCTCACGGTTTAGCCACTAGAGGTGCTTGAATGTGAAGATTTAGTTAAAAATAATAATTTTAGCGTCCAATTTGGCCAAACATTGTAAACCACTATTGTGGGGTCACCCAAATATATAAAACCAAGGATATTTGTTGGAAAATGAACTTCTAAGTCTCAATCCATGTAATTTTGACATAAATTATTTGATCACCAAATCTAAGTCACTAAGAGCATAATTGAAGGATTATAAAATTGAAAAATTAGATACACTATTGATATTAAGTGATCTCTCAAATATAGGACCTAAATATTTAGTGTTTTGGTCTACCTTCTATGTTACAAAGATTACTTTAGGGAGTGAATTTAATATTCCTTCATTGGAGGATTTTACTATGTCATTCACTAGGCTTGAAAAAATAATCTTATTGTAACGAGTTCCTTGAAGTCTTCTAGTGGCAAAGAGAATAAAAAGAACAAAACTAGGATGAACATAAAATCTACATCCATTCTATGGAAGAACATATAAATTCCTCTTCCAAATTGGAATAATCCAAGGAGAAGCCCAATGTGCATATTGCAAGAAATCAAGACATTATGAACATCAATGTTATTAAAAAAATTGACAAGTTGAATCATTTTATTTAGAAGAATGAAATAAATTTTCTTTCAACTATGTCAAGGGGAACTCATTTTATTATTCTTCTTTAGATTCAAAGACTCCATCATAGAGTATGTTCTCTTCATTTGAGACTTATTCATCAACACATATCTTGATGGATAACAACACATATATGTGATTTTATGAGAAGGTATCTATTTAAATTGATGAAGGATCATTTAATGATGTTCTTTGTGTAGCTACATTGTCAACCAATATCATATCTATTTATTAAAAGAAACATGGGGGAGTAGGGAAGAATGTTGAGTTAACACCAAATTATATCATAATTTAAGATTTACATAGTAGATATATTGTTATTGTTGGGGAGGTAGATCAGCAATATCAAGTGTACACCTCACATTTTCTTCTATTATTCCTATAATAAATATATATAATCAAGCATCTAGTGTGGACAACTTTGACAAGATATAGTATGACCATTCAAATCTTGTTGTTATATTATCTTTTAAGGATCTACAAATATGTGTTATTATTTCATCTCCTTCATCTCTTGTTTCTTTTGATGAGACTAGTATTGTTGCATCCATGGTTTCTAATGATTTAGTGTAGTAGGATATACATTTTGTTCTAGATACAAATATTCTAAATGAGTACTTGATAAGTATTGCAATTTTTTTTGTCAGTCCTATCTTGTAGAATTGAAGGATGCTATTGACAATATTCATCTCTTATTTGATGTTAGCTCCTGTGGATTTGCATCTTCTTTTAAAAATATTGTGAGGACACCTTCAAACCTTGTTCTTTCTCTACATCACCATTTTTCCCTATTTGTAATTGGTGTGCAGACCCTTGAGCAACATTTGGAGGATAAATTTTCATCTTTGGATTATGTTCTACATATACTTTCACAAGGTTATATATTCTCACCTTCATCATTGTGGCTAGGAACACATGAATTAATTATTGTAACTTTTAGAATTGATATGGAAACACTTGAGTAGAGTTCAAAGACATCATATATCTTAATCTTTCTTCCCTCATATTCCTTTTAGGAATGGGGAGAATTACTGCATAATTCCTAGCTTTGTTTCTTCCTAAGGGGAAGAATGTTGTTCAATAATTTTGGACCATCTTCAACATTCATTACCATGCATCATCCACCATTATTGTAGGAGATTCTACTTTGAGGGGGTTGCATACTCTCTCTTCTCTCTCATGGGGGAGATTTTTCATCACATGAAATTTTTTACTTCTCATACTTTTGGAGAGCGTTTTGTATTTACTCTCTTTTAGAGAGGGTTTCTTCCTATAGATTTTTCTCCTCTTCTCCATTTGAGAGATATCCATTTGTTCATGGGTACCTGACATGGCCTCATGGTTGGGACCCATCTTTAAATAATTTCATCATTGTATCCGTTAATATTTTCTTATTCTCCCTAAGTTGCACTCAAGAGGAGGTATTGGTATGAATGAAGTATTTTACCTAACTAATTTTCCTTTTAGGTCCTATTCATAGTACAGCTTATTTAAGTTTACTTAGTTCATTCTTAGAGAATTATCACTTTAAGTCTCAAGTCATAAAATTAAGAGGCATGTCAATATTATGTTGTCTTATGTCTCACCTTGGCCTATTAACCAAGGGATTCTCATTGTAATATAATACATCATATTGAATCATATTCATGTACACATACTGTGCATTTCAAATTTTAAAAAATAGAATTATTCTCTCATGTTTGGTCTCTCATGTGCTTTCATTGAAGTTTATAGCTCTTGGGTGGTTAAATCCATTGCCAAATATTGCATAGTATAGATAATTCTATATCAACTCTTAAAATTCACTTAAGTAATTTTTGAATAAAAATAAGTAAGCATAAATTCATTTTAATAATGTTACATGTTATTATACTATTACATAGTCAAGAACCATTAATGAAACCATGTGGTCCTCGTTTAATCATTCTTTATAATTTTTTCTTATTATTTAATTTTTCCTTCTATCTTTTGAAGAAGAATTATGTTTGAAGTTTCATGAAATTATAATTTAATTTAGAAAAAATATATTAAGTTTGGTTTGGGTTTATTTAAAGGAAGGAATGCGGTTGGACTTTTAGTTAATATTTTAAGTGCTTATTTTTCTAATGTCACACCACATATTATTTTTAATTTTTATGGGATAGGTTCCCCCTATTTAGAAAAAAATGTGCTCTATTTTTATTTGATTAGTATGTCTCTTATATTTTAGGCAATGCGATTTCCATTTGTGATGGCCACTAAAAATAAACATGCATCTATTGTTGATGTTGCAATCAAATTTCCTAATGATGATCATTTATCCCAAGAGATATCACCAATTTATCCTGAGATGTTCATTGAGGCAATGAAATTTTTTATGAATAAATTACTTTGTTAATGTTATTTATAAGTTCCTAGGGTTGATCATTATTTTGTTTGGTTTGATAAATGTACTCTTGTTTATTGTTTTATGGGATATTTTAAATTTAAGTGTGATAGAAAAATTGTGTGTAGTCCACTTGGTAGCCTCATGACATAACCTTAGAGCTCATCCATAATATGACCAAGGGATCTTACTTTAATTAAAGTTTTTTGACCTAAAATATTACCATGCCATGTCAAATATGTTGCATAGGCAGTTGTCGTTGCACAAAAAGATTGACCTGTTAATGCCTGATACAACCACCAGATTTATACAAGATCCAAGATCCATAAGAGGCGGTTAAACCATGTCACGAAGCCTAAGTGCCACACTGACCAAGCCGAGGATACCAAGGGCGACACCTTGCAACAAAATATGGACCATTATTTATCCCAACACATTGGTTATCTTTTTCCCCTAGTCTCATATTTATATCTAATATAGCCAAACTCAAAATTCTAAATTTTACTAAGTTTCCTTTTGTAATGCCCACTCTTGTTTTTTCCTTGTGTTATTTTTGACTCATATGATATGTTGCATTGAGTTTTCATCAATGTATTATGTGACTCATGTTCTATGAGTCATTGTACCTAACGTGTAGATGAAATTTTATTTTTCCATTGATTTTGTGGCTATACATTATCAAATGCATATTTTGTGCTCATGTATACTAGATAATTTTAGTTTCTTACCATTATGAATTATGTATGATCTTATGCATCTTGTTCTTGGATCATTCTAGTCATAGATTATTTTTAGTTAGATGTGTAATTGTTGAACAAACTGGATATTGATGGGGGGGTGAATCAATATCTACAAAAACCTTTAGAACTTGAACTCTTCAACACAATACAAACTTCTTAACCAAATCAAAACCCTAAAACAAATTAGTAGCAAAGAATGATATAGCAGTTTAAACCTTCAAAAAATTCAACAATCTTCAACAATGAAAGATATAGCAATTATATCTTTAACTAGATCAACAACAATGAAATAAGAAACATGCATCCATAAAAGAACATCAGATTTATGTGGAAAACCTAATGAGGGAAAAACCATGGTGAGAGTTAACTCACAACATAGAGGCTCACTTCCAAAAAAGACTTGTAAACTAAGGCACACTACCTTAGAGAAGGATACAAAAGGACTTGTAGCACTAGAGAAAATACAAATCCAAGGGAAAGATACAGAGGACCTAATGAGATTCACTATCTTAAAGAAGGCTACAAAAAGTTTACAAAGAGATTAATATTTTTCAACGCAACACTCTACTAACTGAGGTATTCAAGCACATCTGACCTTTATTCTTCATAGTTTAGCACTATCTTTCCTAGATATTCAATACATTCCACATTCACACTTATTTATACATCCATACATTTTCTTCTAAAATGTTCTTGCATTTATATCCACTATAAAGACCTCAAAAAATCAATTAGGTTGGCCAAGAAAGAATAAAAATAATGAATTCAACAAGTCAATCACAACAACCTATTGCGGTCCTATCCCAAGGGTAGAGAGGATCAAAACAATCTTATTACATATTCTAATGTGATACTAAATAATTCACATGTTGGTGCACATTGATCAACCTAACTCGACATCAAGGAAATGTGTAGATGAAATTGAAGCACATAACTAGTTAGCCCAAAAACATACTTTAAATTGAATTAACACAATGAGGTCCCCAACAAGATAGGTTAAGACCCAAATCCATCATAACACATCTTCATATGCTGGGGAAAACCTCCAAGCACACGATGCAAGCAAGAAAACAAGCCCTATTGTCTAGATATCCACAAATAACCCAAAAACCAACTCAAGACACAATGCAACTCCAAAGGGATTAACCAACATCATGCAAATCATATGAGGATGTTCCATGAACATCCAACAACACTTCCAAAAACTTCTTTCATACTATCATGCTATTAACAACCACTGTAGACCAAACATGAACATGATACTTCATTCCAGAAGCACACACAATTCATTCAAGAGATATAACATTAACAGATCAACTTACTGACCACTTCAACACATGAAATTATAACTAAGACACTACACAAACATTGAGAGCACATTAACCAAGCCGCATGAGCAAAGACATCAATGTGGAGAAATGAAAAGCATTTTTTAGACCAATCTAGACAACCAACAACACTACCAACCTTCTGCAATTCATAGAAATCTTCTCTACAATACAAGTGACTTGAAAAGATAGGATTTCAATATCCATAGAACACAAACACTAAGTTCCAAACCACAAGACGAGATCTTCTATAGCAGATGAATACATAGCATTCTTTGAAGCAATCTTCAAAGTAACTTCTTGAACTAGAAATGTACTCAATCAACTTATAGAGGACATACATTTCTTTCAACAACATATGCTTCATCAAGAACAACAAAAGAAAGCATACAACATATTGTAGACCATCAACAACATCTCTCCACCATAAACAATACTTCTAGTTCCTCATCTTATTATATCATTATGAAAAGCAACTTTGAACATTATCAACAACTATACTCAATACTTATTTGATTAACATCAGACAAGGCATGACATATCCAACCATGAACTTCAACAACAAAACCATACAATAATGTTATATCCCAAACTAGATGTTTTCAAAAATGACAACCAATGCCAAGAAACAACCACTACAACAATCTCCCCAAGTATTGACATCAAAGAAATCAAATACCAAAAATCTCCCCTACTTCTCAAATGTTGACAATAATGACAACCACAAAAAATTCACCAAGTGTTTTCATCAACCACTACCAAAAATATCACAACCATATGTAACAATATCACCAAGTGTTGACATCAAATATAACCAAAAATCAATGTTGAAATCAATGACAACCCCTGCCAACAATCTCACAAATACATCTAACAATATGAGACCAAACAATATCAATGACAAGGTCAATATGTTGATATCAATGACAACAATTTCCAACAATGATAATTTGATATCGTGTGTTAATTATATTATGTGAAGGGAATGATTTAATTGAATTGTAAATTTCATGGCACTATGTAAATCTACCCTTTGCTTCAATTATTGTTATGCATTGGGTAGATGTGTGTAACATTTAGTTGAGTGTGCAAGAAATTTATAGGTGTTTGATAAATGGTTGATATATGGAGAACATTGGCAATTATATTACTAGTCATCTCACCTTACAAGTCTTTGTGTTGTCAAAAAGTATGAAAACTATATTCAAATCAACTACAATTATGGATCCATATGTGTTTGACCCATTAATGTCTTCTAATTATTGTATTTGTATTTGTGTGGTATGTGAAAAATATTTAATAATCCTTGAAAAAAAAGAAAATTGGTTGTTAATTATTTAGGAATATAAATATTATATGAAAATAATTTTAGTTTTAGAATGTTGCATTATGTGAAAAAGATAAGGAATTGATATTATTAAGAAAAGAGATTTATCCATAAAGTGGTAAATATCTTGTATTTAATATTATCTCATAGTGAAAAAGTGCAATATGAAAAGAAAAAAGGCATGTTATTTGATCATTATGTCACATTGAAAAGAAAAAAGGCAATGATAGGGGAAAAGGGCATTTTCAAGCCCTTTCTTAGATTTTTTTCTTTGTATTTACCTACAAATTTCTTGGGTGGATTGAGTTGCTTGTAGAGGGATTTTTTTTCTCGTAATTACTGTGAGATTCATTGAGGTATCTTTTGATTGATTGGTTATAAAATATTATTTTAAAATTTCAAAGTTTTAGAAAATAATTTTTTTCTACCAAAACTTTGGAATTTTTTTCCAAATTGGAATGTGAGTAGAAAGGTGTGTTGTTGGGTAGATTTAGGCCAAAAGAGTACTCTTACAATTCGAGTTTATACATTTTTCAATTTGGGTGAAAAATATATGGATTTGTTTTCTAAACCCTATCAATTTTTTTGAAAAAAAATCTTTTGGAAAAGTGTGATGAACGGTAGTTTAGAGAAAAATAGTATTTTTAGAATTTTCATCTTTTAATATTTCAAAAAAAATGAGAAATTTGGAGAGGGATTCTTCAAGATCCATTAATAGTAGAGCCTACATATTTTGGTAAAATTATTATTTTTCCTTGTTGAATTTTGGTGATTTTGAAAATTGTTTATTATGTGGATTTAGGTATTCTTCTATGTATTCAAATTTGTATGTGCTTGGGAAGTAGGTTTTCACATAAAATCATTCCATACCTATTCTTGGGCTCTTTGAAGAAAATGGACCCCCAAATTGTATTGGCTAGGCGATATTTATAGGAGGCTACAAACTAGTTTGTTCATGGGTGGTTCCATCCCCTCTTGGCCACCTTCAACCTCCTCCCAACCTCACAATTGAGAAGCTCTGATGTAGGAGAATTTGGGCATGTGCGCAATCAACATCAACCAAAAAATCTTTTAGTTTGAATTTATTGTTTTGGTTTTGGTTTTTGACTTAATTTTAATTTCATGATCATTTGAGGCAGATTTGAGAAACATTTTGTCATTTCTTATTTTGATTCACATCTTCAGCTTTGATGCATTGAAGTCAATTGGTTCCAAATGATTAATTATTATAAGGAAATGAATAATTTATCTTTATTTTTCCTGCATATAGATGGGATCCACACCTATTGGAAAGTTTACTAAAAAATACTTTGGATGCAAGGAAGAAGGTGGAGGGTCGCATTATATGCAACAGGAAACAAAAAAGAAGAGATGACACAATTAAAATATAATATGATGAGGAAGATTAAGGGCCACACAGGGAGGTGGTAAGCTAACAAATAAAAATGAATTCAAATGTCTGCAAGGGAGGGGAAGAGATGTGGCTAACAAAGAGGAGTAAAGATTTAAAACATGAATGAAATTTCAAAAAAAAAAAGGAGGGTTGTGTTGTGTCCAAGCAAGGAGCTCGATAAACTCCAAGTAAAGGAAAGAGTTTCGGGAGAAGGCTACAACATTTGTTTAAGAAAAGAAATGAATGCAAAGTGGTAGTATGATAGGGTTTGAGCCACATGTAAGTGGAAATGCTCCTGTATGGATAAATAAGCATATGTTGCTTGATATAACATGTCCAAGTTGCACTTTATAGTAGAGGAGTAATGTTTCAAATTTAGTAATAAGGAATTAGGAAAGGGATTGAACCATGGTATTATCGAGGATGATCCACCCATAGGTTGCACCACATATGATTCTTAATGTTTCAATTAGAAACCATAAATAGAGCCACACCATACTAGCTGGAAATTGAAATTTGAAATGCCATTATAGGACACACCATGGCAGAAGGGGGTTGCTAATAAGGAATTAAGGGAGAAGTGATGTTATTTCAAATAAGAGAGTGGAACACATGGTAATGAGCATGTGTGGTTTTAAATGGATAAAATAGCTACTCAGTTACATAGCAGGGAACCTCTAAAGCACACAATATATACAAAATGAAAAAAGATAAGAAAATTGAACAAGTGAAGAAAAGAAAATATTCAAATACTTGCAGGTCATGTACATATGGAAAATAAAACAGAGAAGGATGGGATGAAGAGAAACAAAAATAAGTGAGATGAACATGGGTTGTGCTTGGAATGAAAGAACAAAGGAGGAAAGCTAATGAACATAGATTAAATGCAAGAAAGAATGGTACAAATTGTATAAGACTATGGATGAGAAAATAATTTAAATTGAATTTGAAATCAATTTTTTTTTAATATCAATGTAATTGTTTTCTTGAAAATTAGTGACAGATTGAGAATAGTTTTTTTATTGTGAAATCCTAAACTTGTTTCAATTGACAAATAAAATTGTCAAATTGAGTTGTTGCTTGGATGTGAGACACGGGAGTTCATAGTTTTCATTAATTGGTTTTATTTTGGATTGTTTTTTCATTTTTCGTCAAATGGTATCAAAGAAAGGGATCTTGAGAGTGTAGCATATGCACCAATTGTTGCGAGGAGAGTAGAGGATAGAAGGTGGTAAAGGAGAGCTATGTGAGGATTGTTGCAAGTAGAGAGAAGCCTTGAGCAATCGAGAGCTAGGGAACCACAAAAAGAATTGTGATTGTAGATTTTCGAGCATGAGGTGAGAGTTATGAAATATTGCAATAGATGAGATGGGTTTATTCATAAGCAAGAAGCTTGTGATTTGGGAAGTGTGGTGATGGTACGAAGAAAATAAGACATGGAGGATAATTGTGGATATAAATAAGCGATTGGATAAGATGGATAAATTGAAGGCACAACTGAGTGGAAAAGAAGACATGGGAAAAGAGGATGAGGATGGAATGAACAATAAAGATCTTGCAGTAGAGGTAGTTGAAGAGGGGAAAAATGAAGATGCAATGATGGAATGTGAAGGGGCTATAGTGAAGGATGACGAAGAAGATGATTTTTTATCACATACTTTGATGGTGGAGAATGAATGGTTGGAGCATACTGCAATGATTAAAATTGGGGAGATAAGCATCACAACAAAGAAAGTAAAATTTACTAATGCAGCCGATGGTGAATTTGCAACAACGAATGAAGAGGTAAATCTTATTACATTTTGTGATGATGCTTTTTTATTTCTGTTTGAGGTAGTTAGGGTTGAAGAGTGTGGAGAAGAACCTATGAAAATATTGAATTTATTTAAGGTATTCAATGAAGATTTTCATACAACAAGTTGTGATATGAGTGAAATGAGAGTGTGGTGGAGGTTGATTACTAGTGGGCTGGATCTCACGAAGGAGAGGAGAGAAGAGAATCAATGGAGTAGGAGGACAACACATGGTGGATATAATTCCACAAGAGGAGAGAAGAATGGAGTGTAGATTTTTGGAGGAGCATGAAGCTTGTTTCGATAAGATGTTGGAAGAGGAGGAAAAAGAAATAAATTCATGTGCACTTTAGACAATGATGGAGTTCATTACATACTACTTGCAATCTAAAAGAATGGTTCTACCATTCAACTCCACATTTGTGATTTTATGCACACAACCTTCCCACCCAATGTGTCTGATGCGGGAGCATCCAGGTATGTGTGCAATTAACATCAACCAAAAAATATTTCAATTTAAATTTATTGTTTTGGTTTTGGTTTTTGACTCAATTTTGATTTCATGATAGTTTGGGGCAGATTTGAACAACATTTTGTCACTTCATAGTTTGATTCACATCTTCAGCTTTGAAGCATTGAATTCAATTGGTTCCAGGTGATTAATTATTATAAGAAAATTAATAATTTATCTTTATTTTTCCCTCGTATGGATGGGATTTGTGCCTATTGGAAAGGTTTTATAAAAAAGTACTTTGAGCACAAGGATGAAGGTGGAGGGTCGCATTATATGCAACAAGAGACAATAAAGAGTAGATGGCCTAATTAAAAGAGATTTATTTTAAAAAGAAAAATATGTGATAAGGAAGATTAAGGGCCACATAAGGGAGGTGGTCAAATAACAAATAAAAATGAATTCAAATGTGTGTAGGGGAGGGTAAGGGAGGTGCTTGACAAAGAGGAGCAAAGATTTAACATGAATAAAATCTTAAAATAAAAAAAGGAGGGTTGCACTATGTCCAAAAGAGGAGAGGTAAACTCCAAGTAAAGGAAAGAGTTGTAGGAGTAGACTGCAATGTTTGTTGAAGAAAAAAATGAATGCAGAGTGGTAGTATGATACAGGTTGAGCCACATGTAAGTGGTAATGTATGGATAAAATAAGCATATGCTGCAATATAACATTTTCAGGGTGAATTGTATAGTAGAGGAGGAGTAATGTTTCAAATTCATTAATAATAAATTAGGAAAGGGATCAAACCATGGGATTATGGAGGATAATCCACCCATAGACTGTGCCACATATGATTCTTAATGTTGTATTTAGAAACCATAAACTGAGCCGCACAATACTAGCTAGAAATTGAAACTTGAAATGTCATTACAGGCCACACCATAGTAGAAGGGAGGCATTGATAAGGGATTAAGGTAGAAGTGATGTTATTTCAAAGAGGAGAGTGGTGCACATGGTAATGAGCATGTGTGGTTTTAAAAAAGATAAAATAGCTGCCTAGTTACATAGGAGGAAAGGAAAAGCACACAATATAAGCAAAATAAAAAAGATAAGAAGATCAACAGGTGAAGAAAAAGAAAATATTTAAATACTTGCAAGTCATGTATGTGGAAAAGAAAATAGAGAAGAGTGGGATGAAGAGAAATCCAAATAAGTGAGAGGAACAGGGGTTGCAGTTGGAATGAAAGAAAAAAGGAGGAAATAATGAATAGAGATTAAATGTAAGAAAGAATGGTACAAATTGTACAAGATTATGGACAAGAAATGAATTTAAATTGAATTTGAAATCAAGTTTTGTTTGAATTTCAATGCAATTGTTTCCCAAAAATTAGTGGCAGATTGAGAATAATTGTTTTATTGTGAAATCTTGAACTTGTTTCAATTGACAAATGAAATTGTCCAATTGAGTTGTTACTTGGCTATGAGATAGGGGAGTTGGTTTTTATTAATTGGTTTTTTTTTTGGAAGTTGTTTTTCATTTTTGTCAAGCTCTTAGTTGGCCAAATTCTAGTGGATTCTCACACTTGACTCTAGTTATTTCTCTTGTTTGCACCCCACAATTTCCTATAGAGAATGAGAATGCAAAAGAGGGTATTATTACAAGTTGGAAGTGTTGGATGTTGTGGTTTTGTTTTTGATATGTGGTTGTCATTGATGTCAACACTATTAGCATTGTTGTATTGAAGGTTGTATATGTTGAGGATATTAAGAAAATTGTAAAAGAAGAGTTGCAGGTTGATAGTGGATCAGTGAAGGTCATGAAGGTGTAATGCTCAGTACGTTGATGTTCAATCATTGTGGATTAAAGGGTTTATTTATGAGTGTATCTGGTTTATCCACCGGAAGTTTCAGAGGTCTGCGTGAAGATTTGATCTTGTTATGAACAATTGTGTTCTAACAGTTTTTATGTGGTTTCAGTTAGTGTTCCTGATTGAAGTTGGTATGATTCTAGTAATATCAGTTGTTGCGGATGTTTCTCTAATGGTCCTTGATGCTCGCGAATGTTTCTAGAGCATGCTCTATCTTTGTTACACATCCACATTGATCGATATGCTTGTGGTCGGTGTTTTTTCTCTTGTGTGTTTGGGTTTTTGTGTTCTTGGCGGACATGGTGGTTGTAACGTTTTGTGGGTCCTTGGAGATTAAAATTTGAATGTTTGGCGTGCTCGAGGATGTTGTTTTGGGCCACAACATAATATTGGTCGACGGTGTTTGATTCACATTGAAAATTTATTTGTAAATTTGGGCCGACATTGTGTATATGTTTTATGTTTTATATTTTGGCCGACGAAGTTGTTGATGTAATTCATGTTGCGGATATATAAGAGTAGTTGTTTGTTCAAATTGAAGTATGCTCGGTGTGCTCCTATGTGTGTATGTGAGAATATCATTCAAAGGAAGAGCAGAGTGTGATGAAGTGTGTGGAGGAGTGGAAAATTGTGCCTAACTGGAACTGTAATCAGGCTTTTGAAGAAGCTACTTTCTTAGTTCAAACTCCGAATGGTTATAATTTGAATCTCTTTGTAAGATAGTGTGTCTTCCATTGTCTTTGAGTAGTGAACTTTAGGCAGTGTGCCTGAATGCATGTGCATTCCTATTATTATTCTTTATACTTGTAACAGGGTATAATCTTGTGGACTAACATCCATCATGGTTTTTCCCCTAACAGGGTTTTCACGTAAAAAAATCTTGGTGTTCTATGTGTTTTTGATGTGTTGATTGTTTATGGTTTATTATTCATTCATCAGATCTGAGATTAAAGTTAAATTAAATTTGAAAAGTTAAATATTTTGTGACAATTGATTCACTCCCCCTCTCAATTGTTTGTCCTTGTTTTGCCAACAGGAAGTGTGTCATTCATAGTTCTAAGTCTAAATTAATCCCCTCCTCTTACTACTACCATAACTCTCATTGCTTAGATGGTTTGTCTTATTAATTTGAGCTTCACCTTAAATAAACTTTAATAATGTACCTTCTACCATCTATTGTTTTATGAATAATGTAATATTTCTCTTTTATAATATGTAAAATAATAAAACCATATAATTAATTAAAAATATATATTCTATACATAAATGAATATATTTTTAATTCAACCTAATGTTAAAAGTTAATTATTCTTTTGTCTCAACGTTGTCCGATGTGTCTTTTGGGTGTTATCATCCTCCTTTGAAAGACTGATAGTTTTACTTCTCTTCCAGGTACTATTAATGAAATGTAAATAGGGGAAAGGACCCAGTAGTTGTGCACCCTAACTTTGCGCTTTTAATTATCCTAGGTGGAAATTTCAAATCACTCCCAATTTTTTACAGCAGCTTACTTGGCAAGTCCCCTGCTTATAACTAAGGTTTAAGGGCCACATCATCAAATATGATGCCACATCAGCATGCTTTTTGTCAAGGTGTCCAAAAAGGCCCAAAAAAAAAGTGAGACCAATACTTGTGAATTCACAGCATGTTTTATTGAGCGTTGATGTGGAATCACATGATTGGTTGCTTTTTAGATCAAAGGAATACATTTTGTTTAATTATGGGTAGTGATCATCAACACTAACAACTTTAAAGTCACAACTATTGGTCCAATATTGATAAAAATTTGGACATTATATAAACAACTACTATCACAACTATTGAAACATGCTCAGGTACTGGGTCCTCTCCCCTATAGCATGGATACTTTTTTGAACCTGTAATTATCATGACTATGATGAATAGGCATCAGCTATTTGAAACTCTTGCATGGTGTCTTTTTCCCTTGAGTTTAGAATAATTT
Source organism: Sequoia sempervirens (assembly GCA_007258455.2). NCBI lineage: Eukaryota > Viridiplantae > Streptophyta > Pinopsida > Cupressales > Cupressaceae > Sequoia > Sequoia sempervirens. Next base: position 114,179,240 of record VDFB02086081.1, read on the forward strand.
AACGAGATATTTCTAGGAAGATTTGGGCCAGCCTGCTTGTATGATTATGTTTGTTGCCTTGGTTTAAACTCTTACGCAAGCATTCAAAGACAAACAAATAGGAAAACACCAACAAATAAGTCACCGTTCGAGGATCATCCGATTCTGTAAAAATGCTCAAGACGAGTAGATAAACACATTTATGAGAGCTGCATAACCTCCCTAAGCTTTTATATCCTCCTGGAGTTGATCTACTTGTAAACTAGTTGCAGTCATGGAAGAAGCACAAGCACAAGTAAAGGTGCAGAGAATTTCAACCGTGACACCAGCAATCCCAACAGAGAGGCACCCAATGTTTCTCTCCGACCTTGATCTTCTCTGGTTACCAGTCAATAATGTTCAGAGGATTCTCTTCTATAGAATCTCGCCTGAAAATCAATACCCTTCAATTGTAGAGAGCTTAAAGAAAAGCCTGTCCTCAGTCCTGGTGTATTTCTATCCATTGGCTGGTCGGTTAGAGAAGGGAGAATCAGGCAGACCAGAGATTGACTGCAATGATGCCGGGGTGGAATTCGTGGAAGCATCAATCGAAACACCCTTCTGCTACCTGGAAAGAGATGGGTTTCAGTATAAGCCCTTTTTCCAAAACCTGGTCTCCAAGGCCCATCCTTTACAGGACCAGAATTACAGTAGACCTTTCCTCTCGGTACAGGTATGCATCTCTCTCTGTATGGTTTTCTTAGTTGAGATTCTGTGGGATTGAAGTATCATTGATTTTTCTAAATTAAAATAGAATAGACTTCTTTTAGATAGTGTTTTACTCAATTCATTTTTAATCTTATTCATATTAAACATTATATATAAATATCTATATATATATACTTACTGTATTTAATATTTTTAAATTTCAAAAAATTATATAATTTATATAATACATTTTCTTCGTATATTATATAAATCGATTAAAGATTTATATATTGTTTTAATTTAAATTTAGAATTGTCTTTTGAAGTTTAGAATTGCCAATGGATCAGCCAAAATTAGATTATAAAATTTGTACAGTTATTTATATGTTTTCTTTTGTTTTCCAATTTTTAAGTTTATTTGATTAATCACAAAAGATTATAAAATCTGTTTAATTGGTGTTCTTTAGATTATTTATTTTGTAATATTAATTTTTCATAATATACTTTGTGAAATTGTTTGGATTCAACTTGTATATTTAAGGGACTCATTTAATTGTTTGGATGCAACCTCTAGCCCTTTCATTTTCTAGTCTTCTCAATTTAAGGGATTTAGTAAATAAGTTTGTTTCAATAGTGATTGAGTGGTAATGACTCTTTTATAACTTTTAGGTTGTAAAATTAAGCACTAGGGAAATGATTTAATAGTAACATATCTTAATTTCACACCTCTCAATTTCTAAATTATGGTAAGTTGAATTTCTTTCAAAATATCAAGACACTTTGGTTAATCAAAATCTTAAAGTTACTGCTTTGGATTCTAGGTACCAATGATGTAGCAGTGTCAACTATATCTTCTCTAAGTTGTTCGAAAACTTCCTAAAAAATGTTTGATTGGTAGTTACCAATCACTTTATGTGTCACCATATCATTAGTCATTTCTTTGATGTGATTTGAGGAAATTGATATTTTTTGTCCATTTATTTGGCACAAACATAGTGGGTAAAAGTCATAAAAAGAGGGTCATTGTTGAACACAGCCATATGGACTATTGGATGACTGCTATCTATTGGGTCCTTCCCCTAATAAATTAATGAAATGTTTCCATTTTCACAAGTCACATCAAACACATGATCAATCATATGGTGATACATAAAACAATCCTTAATCTATGTCTTGATGCAACATTTTGGTCTAACTTTTCTGGAGGGTATTTTGTGACATCTCAACAAAGACATAGTTGATATGACTACATCATTGATACCCAAAATTTTAAACAATAACTCTATACTCTTAACTCAACTATACAAATATAGTAAAATTTAAAAAAAAAATCAACTAACCATATCAAAATTATAGAGATTTCTCCCCAATATATTTTCAGTTTTTTTTTCAAATTGTTATTAAACGTTTAATGGTCATTGCAGGTTACATGTTTTCAGGGAGAGGGGATGAGTATAGGAACTACCCTTCATCACATTATAGCAGACGGAAATTCGTTTTGGAATTTCATGAAATCATGGGCAGAGGTTAGCAGAGGCCTCCCTGTGTCAAAGCCTCCTCTGCACAACAGAGAACTCTTCAAACTAGAAAACAAGAAACCCATCTCTATTTCATACAAACCCCATGAACTAGAAATCAACGGAATCACAGGGGCGCAAATTTACAAGTTTGTACCAGACAACTTGGAGGCAGAGCAGGACAAAACAATGATTACTGAAGACCGCCAAAAGTATCTTCAGAAATGGCTAGATCTAAAAACAGAAGTAGTATACTCAACCTTCTGCTTTACAGAAGAGAACATCAGAGCCTTGAAAAAACAGAGCGGAGCTGTGAGCTCCTTCGTCGCAGTGGCCGCCCACTTTTGGAGAAGCGTGATGATTGCTCAGCAAGTGCCAGATGAAGACCCTGTTATATTCGGCCTGCTGGTTGATATCAGAGGGCGTGTGAAGCCCCCATTGCCTCTATCTTCCTTTGGCAACTGCTTATCCATGGGTGCTGTACGAACAACTGCTAAAACTCTGCTTTCAAACAACATTTGCTTCGCTGCAAGGCTTATACAGGAGCTCATCACTTCCTGTACCTCAGAAACTCAGATTAACAATATGATAGACTGGCTGGATTCTCCTGATAATTCTCTGCAATTTTTAAAAGAATATGGAGGTCTTTATGGCACCTATTTGGTAAGCTCCCACAGGTTTCCAGTTTATGAGATTGATCATGGGTGGGGGAAGCCATTGAATGTGCAGGCTGCATCCATGAATGAAACTGGGTCCATGGTTTTGTTCGCTGCAAATGATGGCGGAGGAAGCATAGTTGTCTCCACTCGCCTTCCCCGAGAACAAATGGACACCTTAACTCGGCTTCTCTCTGTCTCTCATTGATTTTCTTCTATTAAATGTTTTCATAAAATTCTAGATAAAACAGTATCTGTTCATATAAAGTGCAGCAGCATGCATGATAGAAAGAGTTGGACCGTTTGTCTCGCTCTGGCTCTTCACTGTACTAACCCGGCTTCCGCGTAAACTGTAGTAATGTTGACTATAATACAACTATGTTTAAATTCAACTAATTTCTATTTAGTATTTGAATTTAAGTGAAAATGTATGATTACCAATAACTAATTTCGATGAATTTACTTTATTGTAATTATGGTTTAAATTTGATGGCTGTATAGTGGCATTTAGGCAATTTGACGTATGAGACCCTCTTGGTGGATGTCCCACATGGAGAGTCATTTCTTGTTCACCTTATACATTGACATAAATGGCATACCTAAGTTGAATTCCTCTTTTAAAAAAAATACTTTTATATTCTATATGGTGTAAAAACATTTTTATCATTTCATCCACTTAGGATTAAACATATTTATATTCAATCCCTACATAAATAGCATAACCAATTCCTCTATGTGGCCTTAGGGAAGGTAAAAGTAAAGAGATAAAAATTTAAATTTATCTTTTTATCCAACTTCATATACCTTAGACCCAACCCAACCCTTTCATTTTCTTACCTTGAATACTTAAGAAAACACATTAATATAATTACCCTTAATACTTAGCAATATATCTATATATTTTTATTTTCTTAATATTAGGTACCCCATTATGAACTTATGTGATGTGATATTTTATTTCCAATGATGCCTTGGGGTCATTGGAAATTGATAAAGTTTGAGGTTAGTTGTTGTTAGAGAAACTATGGAAGGAGATGCATAAAAAAATATCAATAAACTCTTAGCAGATGAAGAAGCGATGAAAAATTTGATAATTAGTAAGAGGATGATACAGTTCAAAATTATATGTACACGCCTTTGCCTCTATTATATGGGATTTGGAAGGAGTAGAACTACTCGGCCCATTTGATTAAGGGAGAGAAGATTCTAGTCTCCTAGATCTTTGATTTGAATCCTTGGACTTATTTATTTGATGAGTTACAAGATATATTTATTTATAGTCACTATACATTAATTCACAACACTGTTTCCATTGGTGTAAAAAATACAACAATGATGTGCTACAAAGAGGTAAGGTTATCGAAAATTTGTCCCTGAGATCATCTAAGATTGAGAAACAAATTATTTTGGAAATTCTACCCAAGGCCTAGGATGAAGAGGAAAATTTTGAAGGATTATTGGCTAGAAAAAAAATTGTATAATACATAAACTCTTGGAGGCTAAATGTATGGGTTTTATTTTTCCAAAGTATATCTTATAAGGAGGTATAGCTCAAGTCGAGAGCATACACTTTTTTAAACTGATGGATGTTATCCTCCTAAAGAAGTAGAGGTTGTTGAATCCTAGTTAGTTAGTGATGGTCAGGGGAAATGTTTTCTCCACTCATTAGAAAAATCCCTTTTAAATGGTTAACTAATTGTGTTGTGAGTACTCTTCTTGTTCAATCAATGGTTTTTTCTAAAATAAAGAGAATTCTTATTTGTGATTTTTTTTTATATCTCTAAGTCTAGATATGATAGTTGAATGCATATCTCCTATATCACAGAGGTTATTTATTGGTTTTCATATGAATTCATACAAAAGAAAATTTGTGTGGCCTATGATTCTTCAAAATCTTGGGTTTATTTTATGCTAATGGACAACCTTGTTGACCTTGCATATTTATCTATATTTGGGTTGCTTTTATAGCTCTATTTCTACAACCTTTCACATATGTGGAGAATGAAAAAGTTGATTCAGTCTCTAACTAATTGGATTGGAATATTTGTGAAAATAGACCCAAACTAGCATGGAGTTTGGGGAAATTATGCCAAGGTGTATTAGTGGATTATCTACCCCTATTGCAAGGTATATCAAAATTAAATCTTCTTATGGAGTATGGATACAATATGTGGATTTTGAAGGACTTCCATTTTAGAGGGTTCCATTGAAATCAAATTTCACATAAAAGTTGAAATCTCATTTGAGGTTGAGTAAGCTTTAGGAATTTTGAAATACAAAGGAACACTTGATAAATATTATTATCAAGCAAAACTAGGGATGTCTATGGAAGGATTGATGTTCTCCTAGAAAATGAAGAAAGCAATGAGGAATTGGATGAAGGGAAAGAAGATGATCTAGGTTTAGTAGTATATTTCCTCCTTTACCTCTAGTGTATGGTGTTTGGAAGGAGAAAAAAATGGTGTTTGTGTCATTTTGTCTAGGGAAAGAGGCCCCTAGATCTCCAATTCAAAATTTTAGACATAAATTTGAAGTGTTTTAGGTCAATTTATTTATATTCAATGTACTTAATGATTCACAAACCCTTTCAACTAGTACAATGAATATTGTAAAGATGTTCTACAATGAGTTACTAAGGTCATCAAAACATTATTCCTAGTGAGAAAATCTAAGATTCAGAAAAAAAATTGAGGATCCACCTAAGCCCCAAGAGAAAGATGAAAAATTGGAGGATTCTTTGATGGTAAACAATGCCTTAATAATAGATGAACTATTGGCAGTTGAATGCATGGGTTTTATTTTAACAATGAAGAATATATTATCAAGAGATAGAGATTGGGTGGATGGAATGCACTTTTATGAAACAATTTAGATGATTTTAAACCCCTTCAAGATTTAAGAAAATGTTGTTGAACCCTAGCTAGTGATAGCTAGAGATAAAATGATTTCTCTCCTTACAAGAGAAAGCCCTTTGGCTTATTAACTCTATTATGATTACTCTTCTTAATCTAATTTTTGATGAGATTTATTTTTAGTATAAAAGGAAATTCTTAGTTGGGAAATTTATAAATCTAGATGTGATAACTAAATGGATAGTAGCCCCATGGCCAACAATTACGATACCCTTTCTATCTCATATGTCATAGACGTTTTTCCCTCTTGAATTCCATGTGGAGGAAAGTAATTTTGTGCAAAGTTAAGGCATGTGGTTTTCAAAATTGTAGGGTTATTTTATGTTCATGGAAAGAGTTTTGCAACCCTACAAAAGTATGTTTTTTTATCTAGAGTGCCTTTCTAGTTACATTTCTATAACCTTGTACATGTGTTGAAAACAACAAAGTTGATTTAGTCTTTGGTTGTGCATATTATAATAGTTGTAAAAATAGACCTAAATTTGAACAAAGTATAGGGAAGCTATGTGAGGTTTTAAGTACTAGTGGATTTATCTAGCCATACTTCTAGGTTTATTCAAATCCAATCAAATTCAATTTTACCCTAGAAGATGGTTGTTGTATGTGAAGTTTGAAGAAAATCAGTTTAGATGTTTCCATTGTGAACATAAGAAAGCAAGGTTCCAATGAATGTTAGAATATCAACATTAAAAATGGAAGGGAAAGACAAGTACCCAATAAAGATTTTTATTTAGAAAAATAAGACACTTTATAAAATGTTGATAACCAATTATGTGTGAGACTTCAATGGATCCAATGAATCTAATAGGATGGATCCTCAATAGAGAATGATGTGGACCTAAATGAGATAATGTAGGTTACACTCAACATCCCTTGTTAATGATGAAGAGGATAAGGTCGAAAAAAAGGAATCCAAGAAATCTGTCTCAATTTTTCCCACAAATGGAGTTTAGTGCTTGTACAAAGGATGTTGTGGACGTTTTGCAATTAACACAGATGGCATTAGCTCTCTACCCGAGTATTGTCACCTTATATTTGGATAGTAAAGTGAGGAAGTGACAGATGTGGTTTACGTTGTCAGCTGTATTTAACTTAACAAAGCCACTATTTTCTGAAGTTGATGTGTTTTTTTTTTAATGTCTTTGTGCCCATTGGAAATGCAAAACAGCGAAATGTTTGGCCAAGCTCAGGATACAATAGATTCAATCTACGCTGCTATCGAAGAATCTTGAAGCAAGCCAAAAGTTATGCTGCATAATTTGTGATGTGTCAATTATAGTTATAATTATCTGATTTTTGTACTGAATGGGCAAAGAGTTGAAACATATTTATCTCTAGTCACAAAAGTTTTCTTCATTATCATACTCAGTATTAAGGAACCAAATTTGGTTGTGGAGAAGCTAGCCCTTATCATACATGAAATCTAATTTAAATTGTATTCTCTGTAGCCTGACAGCATGCAAACGTAGAAGTAAATCATCACTACCAACTTCCTAAGGAATCAAAAGAAAGAACTTATATGGCTGCTTGGAAAATAAATCACAGCAAAAATCTACACTCAAAAAGAAAAAAGTTTGGGCTATGCAAAAATGTCATATTCCTTTAAGAAACACATGATCTTCAGAAACATGCATATGAATTAGCCACTATTCTAGTTGTCTCAATCTGATGAATGGGGAATGAGAAATACCCGACAAGAGGAAGCTGGAGCTGCACCTTTATCATGGCTGGCACCATCCGAAACCAGCTTGAAGTATAAAGACGGCTACTGCATCAATAAGAAAATGAATATGCAGGCAAAACTTGTTGGCCGAAGGTGACATGAATAGAAGATAAAGAATTAAACAGATAAAGAAAGACAAATTCAATCAAAAACAAGTAAAAATTTAAGTATTTTTAGCACTCAGTATGAGATTCCAGACCAATAATTGGGATAAAAATGTGAAAAGAATATTGTACCTACCCAGACTGAGTTAAATTCTGCAAAAGTCGCCATGATAAGACAGATGTTTATATGTTTCAAACAAACTTGCAGAAGAATCTGTTACCAACTGTTCAGTCGAAGAATATGACTGGAGTTGTTCTATGCAGGGAGGGGATTCTCGAGGCTTAATATAGTAGTAGCCGGATGCGCATGGCCGACCTGAAGCATTGGACAGTTGGAAGTCTTATATTCTATAACATTGCAGCTGCATGCAGAACACGAAACATGACGTAAATCAAACAGATGTCAGACAAATTTGTCCTTTAAAATCTTCTTATATTGCAATGATTTCAGCCAGTTACATTGCAAAGAAACTGTTTTTCTTTCTATTTTTTTGCCAAAGGTTGAAGATCTCCAGTCTGATAAACATTATGACAGGAACCATTGGAAAAAATAAACCAAGTTCAATGGGGTTGAGTTGTTTGCTCATTGATTAAAAACAGGGTGACGCGATAGTTCTCCTTCCGTAAGGAATCAAACATTAGAGATTTGCAAATATGAACGTTGTAATGCGAACGTCAGTAGTGAAAATGGGGGTGCTGGAGTATAATGTTAATTAGAGGTTTATATTCATAGTAAACGGTGGTATTTCTATTACCTACATAGTACTAGTAACAACTTGCTAAACCACTCCAATATCACAACTACAATAGCTCCTAGCACTCTTCACCATTGTTGGTGAAAGCTATCTCTAATACATAAGATATGACAATAGTTATTGGCATCAATCACCTGGTACTACTGAATGCCTACTAGCTACTCTAGTATCATGTAAGTTTAGGATTATGGTCATCTACTAGCCTAGAATTTACTAAAATTTAGCCACAATAGTCTCATAATGGAGGCATTGCAAGGTGAACACAAGTCTAATTTGGGACAACTAGAGATAGAGTGTTATCAAACACACCCATGCATGATTAGAAAATAACCCACCCATATATTTTCAACTTGATCTTGTTGTTCATCTTTGTTTATTCATTAAATGTATATACATAGTCAGTAAGAGGTGAAGGTAGTGGCATATTTGACAACAATAAATACATAATAATTATGTTTAATAATTTTTTAATGCCCATTGGGCTTATTAATTATGTAGTTTTATTTCTTGACTTTCTTGTATGCATTAAGTATTATAGTTGGGTTATTGGTGAACATGGTTAAGTGAAATAATATCGTCTACATTTTGAAACTATATATAAATCTCATTTTATCAAAGAAAATTTGAGTTTTTGTGTATAATTGTTTATTTTGTGATCAACATATCACCATTGTTGTTTGGTAAAGATTTGAAAACTACTCTGTCATAGTTCAACAATTTTTTTCTTTCATGGCTCTTAAGAGACTACCTTAGAATAATGTATTCTAGAAGGATTGAGAGATCAAGGAAAAAAATTGGAGCACCCCCTAACACTCACTTGCCCACCCTAACATGTTGGCACAATCAATTCAAACCAATGACACACATAACACAAAATATGCTTGTTGGCACATATAAACTCCTCTCAAATGATGCTTTTTGCAATAATGCATTTGTTCTTTGCATGGTAGAATGGTGCCAAGTTAATAAGAACCAAGAGAGCTATTGTGGAGGGAACTGACATCCATTTGTAGATCCAAATAGAACTTTCAAAGGTACCAAAAACTCTAAGAACTACTCCCTCATAGATTGGTATTTTTTACTCTCAAGGATCTTAAGAGACTACCCCAAAATAAGGTAGCCTAGAAGGATGGGGAGATTAGGGGAATTAACTAGGGCCTCCCCTATTATTCACTCACCTACTCAGGCATATTAGCATAGTTGGTTTAGCCCAACGATGCACATAATATAAAATATGCAAGTTGGCATGTTTACACTACTCTCATATCACACTCTTTTTGAAAAAAATGATTCATTCTTGGGGTGCGTGCAAGAAGTTGAGTTCACTTTTTGGCCAAAAAGTGGAAGTGTTTTCCTTTATTTTTAGAATTTGACACATTTTACCTTAAAATTTGAAGCACTTAGAGATGAAATATTGAAAAAAGTCACTAATCATAAAATATAGTACTTAGAGTCTAGTTTCCAAATATGTAATTTATTTCAATACCCAAATGCTACAAATTGATTTTCAATACGCATTTCTAAAAACCAATATTTAAAAGTCATTTTTTTTACCATACCATGCACGTGTACATCATCCATATTTTGACCTAAATATTTGTATTTTTCTAAATCCTTTTGGGAAAAGATTTGTAACTCACTGAAGCACATTTTTTATTATTTTTGTAATTTTTTATTGAATTTTTTTTTGTTAAATTTTTACTAGACATATTTGTCGTTTTGAAAAATCGTCGTGTACGTCACACATAAGATGACCTAAACTTATCATTTTCAATTTTTTTAAATTGAAAATAATTTTTTGATGTGTGTTTTTGTGTAATTCGTTTGAAAAATAATAATAATAAAAGTTATTAAAATAGTAAAAAACCCTGATATTTAAAGTTTATGGATTAGTTTCATCAGAAATTAATTGAAAAATAGAAAAAATAATCCAATTATAATTTTTTTTATATATTTGGAATTTGCACTGTCTCATCTATAATGTGTTTTAATTTCGTCAAAAAATTCTACAAAAAAGTCTTCAGACATATGTCCAAAGTCACTATTTTCCTGTGACATTGTCAGGACCTTTAACTTGCAGGTCAAGCCAGGCCCAAAGCTTAGGTTCAAGTCCCCAAGCCTTTTCCCAAATTGAAAAACAATGCAAAAATCCAACCAAAAATTAAACTTTTTAAAAACAAAGAACGGGATCCTGTTTCATAAAAATTTAATGTTTTTATACTTAAATGAAATGGGATCCCATTCTGTAAAATGGGATCCTATTTCTTAAAAGTGTAAAAAAATATTTTTTTATGAAATAGGCCATTAAAAAACGGGATCTCATTTTAAAATGGGTCGTTAAAAAATGGGTCATTAAAAAATGGTAACGACATGTTTTAAAATGGGATCCCTTTTTTAAGAAATAGGTTCCTGTTTTTTTGAAAATGGGATCCCTTTTTTTATACACTACTAGATCTACACACTCCAAAGGCAGAGGTGGTGGAATTGGCTTGCAAAATCTTTATACAAAAAAAATTGGTGGGTTGGAGGAGGTGATGGATGCTACCGACTTCAGCCTTGGTATACCTAGGACCCATGACTTGGAGCATCTTCTGGTTCCAAGTGAGGAAGTAACCTTTGTAATGCTGAAAAACTAAAAACTAATGATTAATCTGTAAAACATCAATCAAATTTCTAGCATGGTGTTCAATGAAGCATCTCTAAATGAAAATGCATGTAACATAAAACTAATTCATTCAAAACCACATGAATCTTCAAAATAAATCTATCTCCATTGCTATCCTTTTCCCTTTATCTTGGATTTGCTCTCAGATTTTACAAGCAAAAGCACAAGAAGTTTTATGGAATTGGATCAGAATGAGATTAAGAATTCATGTCCAAATGTGAGGAAGAAACAAGTATTTATAGATGAATTAATGGGATCTGAGTTCATGTTATGGGGGAAATGTGGGAAAAATGATTGAAATGGGACAAATGCATGCACATTGTAAATAAATAAAATTAATGAATTATGTGCAATGTTTTGATGAAAATATATTAAACTATGATTAAGGAAATGGTTAATGATTTATGATTTGAGATGGATTAATGATTTATGTCACTGAACGAATGATCATGGATAGATATATAAAATTTTAGTGATTAATGACCTAATGATTTATAAAATGATTTATTGAGAAAGATGAATGTTTATAAAATGATTATGCATGAAATATGAAATGGATGTGTAAAAATGATTATGGATGAGATGACTTATGATTATGCAAACATATTGCAGTGAATATGCCTATGAAGTGATTAAATTCTTATGAAAATGTTTTTATGAGATAGATGAAAGATATATTTAAATATATTTAAATGAAATGGATCGATGAAATATACAAATGGTCACATGAAGCATGCAATGAGAGATATGGAGATAATGGAATAAGTCATGCAATAGATGAAAATGTTATGAGGACATTTTTATGCATCTACATTTTCCCCTCTTTGAGACAATTTAGCCCGCCGGATTGTTTCAAAGAAAAGATATGCCCCAGTGAATGGAAGAATGAGGAAGGATGATGAGGAGGTAGTTGTATGCCCCCTCGAGAGGACATGTGGGTTCCAAGAAAAAAAATTTACTCTCGAAATGGATTCGAGGACTTAGAAGATGAAGGAGAAAAATGACAGAGGGAAATTGATAAGGATGATGAAGAAAAGATGCAATGATGAAGGGAATGGATAATGATAGATAAAAAGAGATATGAAAGAAGATGACAGTGATGAATCTTCTTGTGCTTTACAAAGTGATTTATCATCATTGAGCAGTAAAATATGACAAATAGACAACAAAAACCATGGTATGACATAGACCAAGGTGTGCAAGGTCTTCCATCTGTAGAATAGATGGTGACAGACAAGGAATGTCCTAACTCATACTAAGGGAAAAGTTGCCCTAGTCTTTTTGTCAAGACAAACCACAGACAACAATCAAATAAAAGACGAGTCATGAGACATCGTCGCTCCTCTAAATCCTTCGTGGGACATTCTCAAGGTAGCTAGTAACATGACTAAAGAAAATGCAAAGGATAAGACAACATAGACCAACAAGATCAATAGTCATTCAAATTATTTGCTAATAAGCGTTTTCCAGTGTGTTAAGAGACAAAGTGAGCGACAGGTTGATTGTTTTGACAAGGCCTGTTTTCATGAAAAGAAACATGTTGTACAAGACATCAAGTCTGGTTTCGATCATGCAACTACCTGCATAAGGAAAATGACAAAAGAGGATAATGACAAGGTCTGGTTTCATGAAGGACACATCCTGCATAAGACCAATGGTTTTGATCAATTTGATTGGTTTGATTGTTTTGACAAATGATTGAGTTGACTTAGAAATTTATTGGCTTGCTTGTCTTGTTGATTCAGGATTTTTATTTTGAAATGCAGATGATGATGTCATGTCTAAGTTGACAATGTCTGATTTATTTTGACTGACCTGACGAACCCTAAAAGACTAACCTAGGGGGCCTCGAGAGCACATCGAGAGATGGCCTTTCCTATGTAGCAATGTGTAGAGACCTCGTAGTTCGACATGACCCTTGACTTTGTTTCAACAACAAAGGATCAAATCATGATTTTATTTGACAACACCTAAAAATTGACCTAATGCCTCGGGGGCACATCAACAAAAGGCCTTTCCTACGTCCAGTCGTAGAAGCAACGTAGTTCGACAAAGATTGACAAGATTGACTTTGACTCTTGTTTTTGGGATTTTTTGGAAATTTATCTAAATGTTTTTGGGTTTTGACATGTTTTGATTTTTTTGGATTTTTGGAATATTTGATTTTTTTGGATTTTTCTTTTAAAGACATTTTATAATTTTTAGGGATTTTTTCAGGACATTTTATTCTTTTTAGGGATTGTTTTTAGGACATTTTATGATTTTTAGGGATTTTTCTTTTCAGACATTTTATGATTTTTTATGGATTTTTTTTAGCATAGTGACTTCCAATGATGAGTGCATAATCTAGTTCAGGTCAAGGATATTGCTCCAGTTGGGTATAAGACAAATTGATAGCGATGGGATGGGACAAGGTTTATTATGGACAATAAGTGCAAGAGAAGGATGCAAGACGTCAACTGGTTGGAAGTCATGATAAGGATGACAAGGCCTGATAATGGATGTCAAATGGGAGATGATGGAAAGTAAATGCCTTAGTATGAATCCGGGAGGAAGACCAGATAGAGTGATAGTAGATGAGGAAGCAAAGATTGACTACTCATGGTGTCTATTTGCCAGGTTTTCACCATGGTACTTATCCAAGGTGCTTGTTTACTAGGTTTTCACCGTTGGATGAAATTTTTCTCTTTAATTTTTTTTTTTTGCTATCACCAAGATGCCTATTTGCCAGGTTTTCATTAGGGTGACAATTCTTTCAGGACTTCTTCTCATTTTTTTGTATTTTTTTTAGGACTTTTTCTCATTTTTTTGTATTTTTTAAGGACTTTTCTCTAGCTCTCTGAAGCTAGGCATAAAACTTGTGCAGGTGCAAGCTATTGATAGGCTCGGACAAAGGTTCTCCTTCAGGCGTGAACAAATGGTAAGTGTCAGGACCAAAAGATTTTATGACATATGGACCTAGCCAGTTGGGCTCAAATTTTTTGTGTTTCTCATGTTCTGCTTGATTTTTTGGATTTTGCATCAACACTAAGTCACCAATTTTGAAATGTCTGACCAAAACTCTTTTGTTGTAACTGTGGCAAAGAAAGTTCTGGTATGCCTGTAGATGAGTCAAGGCCTTCTGTTTGTGTTCATCAAGTAGCTCTAATTCATGCAGTCGGGATATACAATACTACTCACCGTCAATGAGCCCTTGCAGGGAGACTCGCAGGGAGGGGACTTTGACTTCTATAGGAAGGATAGCCTTGGTACCAAATACTAGGGAAAATGGAGTGGCACCGATGGGTGTACAAATGCTTGTGCAGTACACCCATAGGGTGGGGTTAAGCTGAATGTTTCAGTCACGACCAACGTCATTGAAAATATTTTTAAGAATTTTGATTATGGTCTTATTGGATGCCTCAGCTTGGTCATTACCTTGCGGGTAATATGGCATAGAAAAGCGGTGTTGAATGTGGAACTTCTCACATAACTCACAGATATCCTAATTTTTTAAGGCAAGACCGTTGTCAGTGATGATGGATTGTGGGACACCATACCGAAATATGATGCAATTGAGGATGAACTTGGAGATTTGTTTACCGGTTATGTATGTCAGGGGAATAGCTTCAATCCATTTTGTGAAATATTCAATTGCAGTGATAATAAATTTGTGGTCATTAGATGAAGTGGGATGTATTTTTCCTATGAGTTCAAGTCCCCATTGGGTGAAGGGCCATGGTGAAGTGATCAGCTGCAACTCTTGTGCAAGTGCATGGATGAGGTCACTATGTATCTGGCACTGTCAACATTTCTTTACAAAGTGATAGGCATCTTGCTCCATTGTAGGCCAGTAATATCCCAGCCACATGATCTTTTTAGCTAGATTCAAACCACTAGAATGGGCTCTGCATATACCCTCATGTACTTCACGTAAAGTAGTTTGTGCTTCATTAGTGTCAAGACATCTGAGTAAGGTATTGTCTAGGCCACGTCTATATAGGGTGTCACCGATGATGGAGTAGGAAGAAGCTTTGCGAAGGAAGGACTTGTGTTGGTTGTTTGATAGGTCAGGGGGTAAGGTCTAGGAATGCAGATAGTCATAAATGGTTTGATACCATGGGGAATTTGGACCAACAATTTCACCTACCATCTTAGATTCAGGGTCATCAAAGGTGGGAACCAATAACTGTTCAACTAAGAACTCGTACTGTGACATATTGTTGGGAATGTCCAAGAGAGATCCAATGGTGGCCATGGTGTCAGCAGCTTTGTTCTGAATTTGAGGAATTTGAGAAAAAGTGATAGCTACAAAATATAGCTTAAAACTGTCAACCATTCTTTTATATGGGGCCAATTTCTCATCTTTAGTGTCGTAGTCATCATTGACCTGTTGGATGACCAATTGTGAATCACCAAATACTTGTAGACTTGTAATTTTCCATTTTATAGCCATGTGCAATCCTATTAGTAGGGCCTCATATTCTGCAATGTTGTTTGTACACAAGAAGGATATTATGAAGGATTTGGGTATAGTGTCACCTTGGAGGGTGACGAATATTATTCCTGCACTTGATCCATGACTGGTGTATGAGCAATCAAAATATAATTTCCATGTTGCGCCAGTGTGACCTACTGCAAATATTGATTCATGTGGGAAATAAAAAACTAGAGGGTGATCAGCTTTTGTGGGTGCATCAACAAGTTGGTCTGCGATAACCTATCCTTTTATTGCTTTTCATTCCACATATTGTATGTTATACTCACTGAGTATCATGACCCACTTAGCCAACCGTCCTGTCAATGTTGACTTGCTAAGTAAGTATTCGAGGGGATCTATCTTAGCCATGATTCTTGTCTGATGATTGAGCATGTAGTGGACCTTAGTTTATGAGTGGAAAAAATCATGGGGAGACAAGCACATTCAATAAAGCTATAATTGAGTTCATACCCAACCAATGTGTGGTTAATGTAATAGATTTCTCATTCTTTCTCCTCATGATCATTTTGTGCAAGCAATTCCCCCAGTGCGGAAGTGGTGGCTAATATGTAAAGAATTAGGGGCTTACCATCTATTGGTGGCATCAAAATAGGAGGTGTCAAGAGGTATTCTAAATAATTTGTTGAAAAGCTACCTCACACTTGTCTGTCCATATAAAAGGGACCCCCTTGCATAACAAATACTGAAAAGGCTGACATTTATCTACAAGGTGTGCAATAAAATGTCTGATGGACTGAAGTCAACCTTGGAATGTCCTAAGTTGATTGATTCATGTTGGAGGAGGCATGTCTAATACAACTTTTACTTTTGTCGGGTCCACTTCAATGCCTCTACGAGAAACTATGTATCCTAAGATTTTTCCCAATATCACACCGAAGGCACATTTTTTTGGATTTAAGTGGACTTTATATTCTTCAAGTCTTTTACAAAAAAATTCTAGGACTCTCAAATGATCACCATGTGTCAAGGATTTCGCCAAAAGGTCATCAACATAATTTCCATCAGTGTATGCATGAGATCATGAAATATGGTGGTCATAGCTCTCTGATAGGTTGCGCCTGCATTTTTAAGTCTGAAGGGCATGACATTCCAATAGTATGTACCCCATGGGAAAGTGAAAGTTATTTTATGATGATCTTCAAGAGCGATACATATCTGATTATACCCCGAGAATCCATCCACGAGGGACAACATCTCATAGCCTACTGTTAGATCTACTATGATGTCTATATTAGGAAGTGGGAAGTCATTCTTTGGACATGCTTTGTTCAGGTCATGGAAATCTACGTAAAAACAGATTTTTCCATTTGCTTTGTTCACTGGAACAAGATTTGAGATCCAGTCTACATAATCAATAGGCCTTATGAAACCAACATCCAATAATTTCTTGAGTTTTGGTTTGACCAGTAGAGCTATCTGAGGATGCATTTTTCTAAGCTTTTGCTTGACAGGATTTGCATTTGGAAGCAATGGTAAATGATGCAGGACCAACGTGGGGTCCAACCCAGGCATGTCAGCATCAGACCATGCAAAATTGACTTGATGTTTTGTGAAAAATTCTTGAAATTATGGTTTTTCTTCTTTTGTCAAGGACGCTGCAAAGAGAACAATTTTAGGATTCTCCATTGTACTTATATTGACTTCCATTACTTCCTTGATCAACATCAGGGATCTCTCTTTATTTACTGGAAGAAAGTCCAACCCTCCATCCTTGGGTACCTTAGAGAGGTTTTCGCCCTTGGATACATCCTTTATTTTTTATTTTTTCTTGGTTAGAAGGCACCTTGTGGTTTTCACCTAAAGACCTTTCATTTTTTACTTTATTTTTTTCATTTTTTGTTTTATTTTTCTCATTTTTATCATTTTTGCAAATAGAGGGTCGAACAATCTCACCAAAATATATCGTAGCATCAAGATCTATGTTGAAACTAGCCTTATGGTCTCCATGTGGTATGCCTTCTCGTAGTCCCATAAATTTTGTGATGGCTTCATCATTTTCAAATATGTCCAAAGTGGGTGGATCATGTTGGTCCCAATCAACTAATTGCGGGTAAACAAGGGAAATTCCATCATCGGTATTACTGAAGGATGGGAAAGCAATAGATAGGGTAAAGACAGATGTATTATCATGGTCCCAAAAGGATTCTATCCATGCTTTATCTTTAGTGGTATTTGGTGGGTTAGGTTCATAAAAGGAATCAACACGGATATTGATATCCATGAGGTTGGTAAATGATGGGTGTGGTGTGTTAGACTCATGAAAGACATAGTCAAGCTCATAATCACTAGTGGTACAAGAATCCCACTCGTATTCATTAGAGTCGGTGTCACTATCATAAAGGTCAGTTGGGTTCTTAGATGTCTTGACATCTTTCGAAGCACTCACATCCTTATTTGAAAGCTCCTTAGTACTTGAAGCACCAATCCTAATTGGCACAAAACCTAGCCCCAACTTCTTTGGTGTTTTAAAAGGCATCAAGGGTTCTTTGATTCCATTTTTATTTATGCCTAGCCCACTGATTCCATCATAACCCTTTTGTTTCATGAGCTGAAATCCTTTACCATATTGTTATGTCGATAGTGGCTACCAATCTTATTCATCTTTGTAAATCTAGTCTGAAATATCATCAATGTCCTCTTTGTTTAACTCTCCCCAACTTGTAAAGGTGGTGGTGGGGGGAATTTTGATAACAACTTTAGGTTCCATCTTATAGATGGGCTTGCCATAGGATTTTGGAGACTTTGGTAGCTTGGTGATGCAGTAGGAAGTAGTCATATGATATTCCCCATAGCCCTTGTCCTAGATTTTAATCTTGGGGTCGACAGATGGAATGGTGAATGGGGGGAATTTAGTCAGAGTGGATGGATCAATGTAATTAGATGGAGCAAATGTTGTAGCTTCATAGTTTATAGGCACTTGATGTTCAGGGACTCCTCTCAAATTAGTGCAATATGAAAAGGGATCAAGATCGCCAATGATTGTGATTTCAGTGCCATTATAAGGGAACTTCATACATTGATGGTATGTGGATGGAACAAATTTCATGGCATGGATCCATGGTTGGCTGAGGATTAGGTTGTATAGTAATTCAAGATCCAGGACTTGAAATGTGGTATCTAGTGATGTTCGACCAATCTTGATAGGTAGCATGATAACGCCCTTGGAAGAATGTTCTTCATCATCATAGGCTTTGATGACAATTCTCTTAGTTCTATCCACACATGTTTCAGATAGGCCCAGTGCCTTTACTAATTTTAAAGTGCAAATGTTCAATCCAGCTCTGCCATCTACTAGGACTCGTCTGACCTTGTTTTTGTATCAAGGTGTAGTGGGTCATTATGGTTTGACTTGGATGTAGAGTAATCTTTATTAGAAAAAGAGACATGGTGGGAGTTGGCCAAGTATCCAACCATGGCTTCAAATCGGCTAACATCTAGGTCAGTAGGGACAGAGATTTCTTTCAGAGCCTTATCAAGAATAGATTTATGTTTCTAAGGTGATATGCGCAGAAGCTCAAGGATGGAAATTTGTGCGGGTGTTTTTCCCAATTGGTCAACAAGGTTATATTGGTCTTTATATTGTGGTTGCTTTGGTGGAGGACCAAATATAGTAATCTTAGCTCTGTGAGTGGTAACGACAATTTTAGTTTGTTTCTTAATGGTGATGGTGTTAACTTGATCATCATCCGCTTGGAGATGGTTAATAATTTTGTAGTCCAAAGAGGCATTGGTGTAATTAGCATGATTGTCTGTCTTTTGACCCGAACTAGAGGCTTTTCCATGATCTTGCAATGGATTCTTGAAAATTGTGTGGTATTTATTGGAAGTTTGTTGTTGTCCCTCGACCTCTAGAGCACCATTTTCAATTTTGTCTTCAAATTAAGTTCTTCAATTGATGACATGACAAGGTCTTATGCCCTTTGATGCGGTGGTAGTCACAGAAGGCATTGTCATCCCACCAAGAAGGTTTAAATTGTCCTGGGTCATATGGTTTGGGATCTTGGAGTTGTATGACGTTGGATTGTACTAGCTTCTTCAAGAAAATTTCAATTGGTTCCGATAAAGGAGTGTATTGTCTTCGTGGGTATTGTCTTGGTTGTCTTGGGGGACCTCTTTCTTGGTTTTTTTGGATTGCATTTTCCATTGGTGTGGAAATATGTGATGGATTTTTTTGTATTTGAGGTCCTTCGAGTGTCAGAGTGGGACCATTCCTATTGACCACCTTTGCATCGACAACACCGTCATTGGTCACATGTTTGTTTTTTTCCCAATATTTACCTTTGTCATTGGAGGAAGTCTGTTGTGTACTTTTATTGCCATATGAAATTTCACCTTGTGCAATTAATACTTTTTCCACTATCATACCTTTTTCTACCAAGTCTAAAAATTTTGTACAACAATGTAAGTTTGTAGTCGATGTTTTAGTTTGGATATGAGACTCTCAAAAAACATGTCAACTTTTTGTTTTTCAAGAATTTCAACAAGACATCGACTTGCCATGCTACGCCATCTCTGAAAAAAGTTAATGAAATTTTCACCCTCGTCTTGTGTCATTTGGCATAGGGTGGCTATTGTGATATCATTCTCAGTGTTATAGGCATAGTTTTCAATGAACTTGTTTGCTAAGTCATCCCATGATTTTATAGATCCTTTAGGTAGTAATGCAAACCATTCAAGTGCAAGACCAACAAGACTTCTAGGAAACAGTCGCATCAAGTAAGTGTGTTCAAAGGCCACATCTACACACATCGTGGTAAATTACCTTATGTGTTCAAGTGGATTTGTATTTCCCTTATATTTAGTGAAGTTAGGTATAATGTACCCATGAGGGAAAGGTGGCATGTAAATGCTAGGATCATATGGATATGGATGTGGATGTAAGTCATGCAATGTGTATGTTTTTTTGTTTGATAGTTGCATTCCTTCCACTTGTTTTTGTAAAGCAGCCACTTGATAAGTCAAGGCATCTATTATGGGATTTTGTGTGACATTATGTTGAGGTCCCATGGTTGTATTATGCTGAGATGACATGTGGTACGTGTAGGATGGATTTTGACTGTGTCCATAAGTATGAATGTGTGACGTATATGTTGGAATGTGTGAGGTCGCCATGTTGTATTGTATATGTCTATGTGGATTTTGATGTCCAAAAGAGGATCCATATGGTATGTTGAAATGGTTTGATGTTTGTTTCATTTGTGATCCTTGTCCTTGTTGAAATAGGTTATAGCCATGTGAAATGTTTATGTTTTGGCTAGATGGAATGTTCATGTTTTTCTCTTGCAAGGTGTTGTATTGACAAGAGGACCTTGTGACATGGAATTTGTGTCGATTGAGATCCTTGGATAAGAACCCTTCTTGAATTAGGTTTACCAAGGATGTTGGATGTGGATGCCCCTATGGTTTGAAATGAAAACCCAAAGGAAGTAAATGTTGAGCCCAAGGGTTGTGTTGTGAATAATGGTTGTGATGCGGTTTGTGGCATAGATTGTATTGTTGGGATAGATGAGGTGTTGGGGGTTGTGGTATTTTGGCTTGTTGCTGCAATAGGTATGGATACTATAATTTTGGTGAAGATTGTCCTTGGCTTGTTTGTTTGTTTTCTTTTGGTGGTGTTGCAGCATGTAAAGTATCGACATCAAATCCTTGGGGTAATTTAACTCCTTCATGCAATAGCTTAGCCAAGAATCTTTGAGGGTCTAGCATGACAATTTCATCCACTAGAGAGACAACTTTAGGATTTTGAGCAGCAGCCTCTACCTCTTCTATGTATACATTTCATCTTTATCCCTAATGAGGAATTGTTCAAAAAGGTTTGTTATCTTTCATTTCTCATGAGATGAAGATCCCAAATTTGTGTTGTCTTGTGTTCCAAAGGTATTTTCATGTGGATCATTAGATGCATTGTCAATATTTAAAGTGGTAGTGTAGTTGTAAATGCCTTCATCATCATTAAAGAAATACATGGCTCTGTGCTTCTTTTGTAATCTAGTTTCAACCATAAGAAGATTTTCTCAAATGGGGAATGCAAATGATATGAGACTAAGACTATGTTTTTGGTATTTTTGGAATAAGATATGCCTAAATGTAATGCAACTATTTTTTTTTGGTATTTTTGGTATTTGGAGAATGTCTAAATGAGGTAACGACAATGTCACTATAATCTAATGTATGACCAAGTCTAAAAGGGGAATCATGCTAATGCAAAGCGTTATGAAAAATATGATATGCAATTGAGATGACTATGGTATGAACTATGCACCTTTGTTGTGAAACTTAAGGAAGGAGTTACTAGCCAGCCTAAGATAGTCCAATGTTTCCAAATGAAATTATCAATGACCTCAAGGAGAGTGGATGGCAAGTGACAAATTTGACAAGGTGAGCCTTTAACTAGACTGATGAGTTTAAAGGTTACACCAAAAGTGACATTGTGAAAAGTGATTCACACAATAATAGAACTTTTGTTTGTTGAATATTTTTAATATGACAAGATATGGCAAGTTTCCCATTCCAAAGTTTTCAAAAAAGGTGTATGCAACCTAAGATTTGAACTTTGATGCAACTAAAAAAATTATTGTGATTTTTTGATTGGAAATGAATTGACAAATCCTTGGTTATTTTTTCTTGTTTTTTTGATAATCTTCTATTTTGTGTCAAAGTTGAAAGAAATTCATTTTCGATGAAAAACCTATGTTTAATAAAACTTAAAAAACAAATACATAACAAAACCAAAACATATTAAAATTATATTCATTGGATAGCTTGTTCTGAGGAATACCATAATCATTTGAAATAAATTTTAAATGAATTCATTTGATCCCCCAAAAGCTAAATCAAAAGTGATTTTTTATCAGCATTTTGATAGGTGTAAAGGAGACCATTTATAGGTATGGTTTAAAACTAGCGAGGTTCTATCCAAGGGGGTTTGATCTAAGGTGATTTGATCAAACCCTCTTCAATTGGAATCCTTAAAATGGACTTTTTAAGGCTTAAATCATTATATTTTCTAAAAATATGTGATTTCAGCTAAAATTGTTCCTCTTAGGAATTGTAAACCACTATTATGACACCTTAACACGACACCTCGCGAGCGTATAGCAAGCCACTTAAGGCTTTAACCAATCTACTAGGGGATCTTACACCTTTTACAAGAAAAGGTCGGTACCCATTTTTGAATGGCACTACACGGCTAAGGCCTACATACCGTGAGGACTTGACAGTTTAGTCGAGCATCGTTTTATATACTGGCCCGAGCGAAAAAACCGGTTGGAGTTGTTCCCTCTTGCGAGGCAGGCCCCTCTAAGGTATGAACACAAAAACAGATGGGTCTCATTTCTAATCACCAAGTTCACACAAGGTGAGAGCATACTCCCTACCATCCTTCAAACACAACAAACATTGTTCATTGACCTCCTAGTTAAACCTATGTGAAAAGGAGACAGTTGTTCTTTTTAAGCACTAATTGAAAAATGTGATGAATACACTCAGTTTCAAATCACATTCCTTTGACCACATCCTACACGAAACTAGTTAGTAGTTTTGATTTCAAATCTTCGTCAAACATATATTTCAAGTCTCTGTCAAATGAACTTGCAAAAAGAACCAACTTAACCAAATTAGCCTCGAAATTAAAAATTAAACTATAAAGAAAAAAGACTAATCTAAATTTAAATTTGAAAGAAATTATTTTAAAAATTAAAAGCTATTCTAAATTCTAAGATTAAAAACTAATCTAAATTAAGATTAATGTAAATTGAAAATTATTCTAAAAAATTAAAAGCTATTCTACATTAAAAGTGAATTAATCTAAAATCAAAAGCTAATACCAAAAGTTAAGAACTAATCTAAGAATTAAAAATTAATCTAAAGATTAAAAAAGCTAATATTAAATTTTAAAACTTAATCTAAAGTTAGAAAATTAATCTAAAATTAAAAAATAATTTAAATCAAAGCTAAAAAGTAAAACTTAAAAACTACACTAAAACTAAAGATCTAAAGTTAAAAATCCAAAGTTAATGTAACCAAACCAGGCAAGTCGTCATTTTGATGCCCATCGATCTCTGCAGACATTTACTTAGTACTGCCAAAATTTATGGAAAGCAAGAAGATCGACCAATTTAGTTTTGTTTACTCAGAGTATATGCAAAGTACGTTTAAAATGGAAAGTACTATGAGTGCCTGTTACGCTCAAAACGGCATGATTATGATTGTTTTAAGACTCGTTCTGATTGGCAAGCTCCGATTACAGTGCTAAGGTCAGAATGATGGCAGATCGAATTTAACATGAAACGGCATGACAGCAGGGTAAGTTAAAATGAAACACCATTTCTGATACAGTCTGCAACATAGAATATATTGTGCATGGAAACTTCCAAAGGAATTTAGAAGTATTCATCAAACGAGAGTAGAGTTAGATGAATTCATAAAGGGTAAATCCATATGCAAACAACATGCCCAAGAGCATCGAATTGTATGGTGTAACTTATTCAGGCAAAAAATAAGAGAAAAGCTGAATTGTCACCAGCATTAGAAAGAAATCGTTATCAATATCAAGCGCCTCAAAAGAAATTCTTATGTTTACCAAGATTTGCATATAACCAGATCACATAAAAACTAATACCACATCATAAACTAAAGGGTTATGAAAACTTGATAACGCCATCAGTATAAGCGCCTCAAAGAAATTCTTATGCTTAATAAGTGCCTCAAAGAAATTCTTATGCTTAATAAGCGCCTCAAAGAAATTCTTATGAAACAAAAGAAATTCTTAACAATCAATCAACGCATGGAATTCAATATAAGCGCCATAAAACTAAATCATGGAATTCTTGTATTATGCATGTAACATAAAACTAAATCATTCAAAACCACATGAATCTTCAAAAGAAATCTATCTCCATTGCTATCCTTTTCCCTTTATCTTGGATTTGCTCTCAGATTTTACGAGCAAAAGCACAAGAAGTTTTATGGAATTGGATCAGAATGAGATTAAGAATTCATGTCCAAATGCAGTGAGTGTTTCATCAATGTATTATGTGATTCATGTGTTATGAGCGATTGCACCTAACTTGCAAATGACATTGGTTTCATTTTATTTAGGTATTGGTTTCATGACTATGCATTATGTGATGCATATTTTATGATTGTGTATACTAGATCATTTTGGTGTCTTAGCATTATGAATTATGTTTGATTATGCATCTTGTTCTTTGATCATTCTAGTCATAGATGATTTTTAGTTAGATGTGATAATTAATTAGATGTGATAAGTTGATATCATGTGTTAATTATATTATGTGAAGGGATGATTTAATTGAATTGTGAATTTCATGTCACTATGTAAATCTACCATTTGTTTCAATTATTAACCTATGTATCGGCTAGATATTTGTAATATTTGATTGAGTGTGCAAGAAATTTATAGGTGTTTGACAAATGGTTGGTATGTGGAGAACATTGGCATGGATATTACTAGCCATAGATCATCTTACAAGTCTTTGTGTTGTTGAAATGTATGAAAGCTATATCCAAATCTAAAAGGAATTCGGGTAAGCGGAAACAACTTCCTACACTAATCTAAGTAGGAGAGAGTTGCAAAAAATTCTAAAAACCTTTAACTATTACAGATTTAGATGCACATACATATCATGAACAGAAAAATAATGAACTCATAAGATAAAGATTTACATGGGAAAACCCTTTATGGAGAAAAACCCCACACTCCAAAACACAGCTCAATTATATTATTCAACAACAATTAAATAGTTACAATATAATTGTAGAGCTATGCTCTTGCAGGAGTCTTCATACTTCATAATTCTGGAGTAATTTCAGCAGCATAACGGTACTTCAAAAAAACAACATACAACTCCAAAATACAAGTGCTCAATATATAAGAGTTTACAATGCATAAAATAAACATTTCTAAATCAACTACCAAAGGATGAACGTGCAACATGGAAAGCACCAAAAACACTACAGACGCACAATGGTAAGTTTCCAATTGTCACCACATGCAACACTGCAAAATCTGCACTTTCCAAAATAATTGCACCTCGAAAACTCACATTCCATGTAAACTCAACATGGAAATAGAAAAAAAACCCCATTTATGCACAACTCCACCTATAAAATCAACTTTCTAACTTGTCTCATCATCCGAATAGAAACTGCAAGTTGTAACTCACAAAGACAGAGTGAGAAAATCAACAACTTTTAATATTAGAAAAAAAACAATCTACAAAAAAATCGAAGGTTGAGAAACCTTCTTTTTCCAATAAAATCAACTATAATTATGGATCCCTATGTGTTTGACCCATAACCATGTCTTATAATTATTGTTTATGCATTTGCTTGGTATGTGCAAAATATTTAATAATCCTTGAAAAAAAGGAAAGTGGTTGTTAAGATAATTATTTAGGAATATAAATATTGTTTGAAGAGCATTGCATTATGTGAAAAGATAAGAAATTGATATTATTACCAAATGATATTTATTTCTAATTGATATTATTAAGAAAAGATATTTAATTCTAAAGTGGTAAATATCTCATATTTAATATTATCTCTTAGCAAAAAAAAAGTGTAATATGAAAAAGAAAAAGGCATGTTATTTGATCATTATGTCACATTCAAAAGAAAAAGACAACAATAGGGAAAAAGGGCATTTTCAAACCCTTGCTTGGAATTTTTTGTTTTTTATTTATCTAGATATTTCTTGGGTGGATTGGATTGCTTGTTGAGGTATCTTTTGATTGATTGGTTATAATATTTTATTTTAAAATTTCAAAGTTATAGAAAATTATTATTTTTCTACCATAACTTAAAAAAAAAAACAAATTGGAATGTGAGTGGAAAGGTGTTTTGTTGGGTAGATTTAGACCAAAAGAGTACTCTTACAATTCTAGTTTACACATTTTTCAATTTGGGTGAAAAATATATGATTTGTTCTCTAAACCCTATCAATTTTTTGAAACAAAAAATCTCTTTGAAAAAGTGTGATTGGGTAGTTTAGAGAAATGGTATTTTTAGAATTTTAATATTTAAAGTTTTCAAACAAAATGAGAAATTTAGAGAGGGATGCTTCAAGATCTATCATGATAGAACCTATATATTTTGTTAAAATGATTATTTCACCTTGTTGAATTTTGGTGATTTTGAAAAGTGTTTATTATGTAGATTTAGGTATTCTTCTATGCATTTAAATTTTTATTTGCTTGGGAAGTGTGTTTTCACGGAAAATCATTTCATACCTATTATTGGTCTCTTTGAAGAAAATGGACCCCTAAATTGTATTGGATAGAGGATATCTATAGGAGGCTATGAACTAGTTTGTTCATTGGTTGTCTCATCCCCTCTTGGTCAATCGAGAAGCTCCTAATTGGCCAAATTCTAGTGCATTGTCACACTTGGTTCTAGTTATTTTTCTTGTTTGTGCCTCACAATTGCCTACAAAGAATGAGAGGCCTATTAACCCCCGCGTCTTACTACTACTGTAACTATCACTGCTTAGATGGTTTCTCTTATTGTTTAAACTTCACCTTACATAAACTTTCACAATCTACCTTCTACCATCTATTTATTTATAAATAATATAATATTTCTCTTTGATAATATATAAAATAATACAACCATATCATTGATTAAAAACATAAATTTATATATTTTCAATTCAACCTAATTAATAGAAATGTGCGATGTGTCTTTTGGGGTGTTATCATCCTCCTTTCAATGATGATAGTTTTACTTATCTTGATACCTTTTGATCATGTATTAATCATGACCTTGTGATGAATAGGCATCAGCTATTTGAAACTCTTGCATGGTGTCTTTTTCCTGATTTTAGAATAATTAAACGAGATATTTCTAGGAAGATTTGGACCAGCCTGCTTGTATGATTATGTTTGTTGCCTTGGTATAAACTCTTACGCAGGCATTCAAAGACAAACAAATACAGTTATCTAGGAAAACACCAACAAATATGACATCGTTCGAGGATGATCCGATTCTGTAAAAATGCTCAAGATAAGGAGATAAACACATTTATGAGGGCTGCATAACCTCCCTAAGCTTTTATATCCTCCTGGACTTGATCCACTTGTAAACTAGTTGCAGTCATGGAAGAAGCACAAGCACAAGTAAAGGTGCAGAGAATTTCAACTGTGGCACCGGCAATCCCAACACAGAGGCACCCAATGTTTCTCCCCAACCTTGATCTTCTCTGGTTACCAATCAATAATGTTCAGAGGATTATGTTCTATAGAATCTTGCCTGAACACCAATACCCTTCAATAGTAGAGAGCTTAAAGAAAAGCCTGTCCTCAGTCCTGGTGTATTTCTATCCATTGGCTGGTCGGTTAGAGAAGGGAGAATCAGGTAGACCAGAGATTGACTGCAATGATGGCGGGGTGGAATTCGTGGAAGCATCAATCGAAACACCCTTCTGCTATCTGGAAAGAGATGGGTTTCAGTATAAGCCCTTTTTCCAAAACCTAGTCCCCAAGGCCGACCCTTTACAGGACCACAACTGCCCTAGACCGTTTCTCTCGGTACAGGTATGCATCTCTTTCTGTATACTTTTCTTAGTTGAGATTCTGTGGGATTGAAGTATCATTGATTTTTCTAAATTAAAGGAGTAGACCTCTAGGCCTTTCATTTTCTAGTCTTCTCAATTTAAGAGATTTAGTAAATAAGTTTGTTTCAATAGTGGTTCTAGTTATAGGTAGTAATGATTTTTTTGAACTTTTAGGTTCTTGTAAAATTAAGCACTAGGAAAATGATTTAATAGTCACATATCTTAATTTTACACCTTTCAACTTCTAAATAGTAAGCTGAATTTCTTTCAAAGTATCAGTTTATTTTGATTGGTTAATTAAAATCTTAAAGTTACCGCTTTAGTTTCTAGGTATCAATGATGTAGCAGTGTCAATTATATCTTCATTAAGTTGTCCAAAAACTTTCTTAAAAATGTTTGATTGGTAACAAAGACATGTATTACTAATCACTTTATGTGTCACCATATGATTAGTCATTTCTTTGATGTAATTTGAGGAAATTGATATTTTTTGTCCATTTATTTGGCACAATCATAGTGGGTAAAAGTCATAAAAAGAGGGTCATTGTTGAACACAGCCATATGGACTATTGGATGACTGCTATCTATTGGATCCTTCCCCTAATAAATTAATGAAACGTTTTCGTTTTCACAAGTCACATCAAACACATGATCAATCATATGGTGATACATAAAACAATCCTTAATCTATGGCTTGATGCAATGTTTTGATCTAACTTTTCTGGAGGGTATTTCCCAAAATTTTAAACAATAACTTTATGTTCTTAACTCAAGAGTACAAATATAGTAAAATTTCAAAAAAAATCAACTAACCATTTCAAAATTATAGTGATTTCTCTCCAATGGATCTAGGAAAATTCACCACCAACAATTCATCACAAGCTATTCACCATTGTGACATATTCATCCCGTATACAATTCAGCACCAGC
The DNA here is from genome assembly GCA_007258455.2 of Sequoia sempervirens. Classification (NCBI taxonomy): domain Eukaryota; kingdom Viridiplantae; phylum Streptophyta; class Pinopsida; order Cupressales; family Cupressaceae; genus Sequoia; species Sequoia sempervirens. The sequence continues at coordinate 114,208,221 of VDFB02086081.1, forward strand.
AATTCATTGTCATGGTATATTCACCACGTATACATTTTTCAATATTTAAGTGGTCAAGAGCACTTAAAAAAGAAACTTAAAAGATTCTACTGAATGCATAAAAAAGATATATGTGATGAATATACCACGACGATGAATTGTTCGCAATGTACACGCAATGAATATGACACAACGATAAATTGCTGACAGTGAATTACTAACAGTGAATTGCTCGCAGTGAATTTTCCTAACACCCTCCCCAATATATTTTCAGTATTTTTTCTATATGTTATGTAAACGTTCAATGGTCATTGCAGGTTACATGTTTTCAGGGAGAGGGGATGAGTATAGGAACTACCCTTCATCACATTATAGCAGACGGAAATTCGTTTTGGAATTTCATAAAATCATGGGCAGAGGTTAGCAGAGGCCTCCCTGTGTCAAAGCCTCCTCTGCACAACAGAGAACTCTTCAAACTAGAAAACAAGAAACTCATTTCTATTTCATACAAACCCTATGAAATAGAAATCAATGGAATCACAGGGGCGCAAATTTACAAGTTTGTACCAGACAACTTGGAGGCAGAGCAGGACAAAACAATGATCACCGAAGAGCGCCAAAAGTATCTTCAGAAATGGCTAGGTCAGAAAACAGAAGTAGTATACTCAACCTTCTGCTTTACAGAAGAGAACATCAGAGCCCTGAAAAAACAGAGCCGAGCTGTGAGCTCCTTCGTGGCAGTGGCCGCCCACTTTTGGAGAAGCGTGATGATTGCTCAGCAAGTGCCAGATGAAGACCCTGTTATATTCGGCCTGCTGGCTGATTGCAGAGGGCGTGTGAAGCCCCCATTGCCTCCCTCTTACTTTGGTAACTGCTTATCCATGGGTGCTGTGCGAACAACTGCTAAAACTCTGCTTTCAAACAACCTTTGCTTCGCTGCAAGGCTTATACAGGAGCTCATCACTTCCTGTACCTCAGAAACTCAGATTAACAATATGATAGACTGGCTGGATTCTCCTGATAACGGTTTTCTGCATTTGTTTAAAGAATTCGGAGGTCTTTATGGTACCAATGTGGTAAGCTCCCACAGGTTTCCAGTTTATGAGATTGATCATGGGTGGGGAAAGCCATTGAATGTGCAGGCTGCATCCATGAATGAAAATGGGGCCATGGTTTTGTTCGGTGCAAAAGATGGCGGAGGAAGTATAGTTGCCTCCACTCGCCTTCCCCGAGATCAAATGGACACCTTAACTCGGCTTCTTTCTGTCTCTCATTGATTTTCTTGTATCCGAGAGAAACAGTAAAAGATTGAATCTTTGCTTTTTTGTATAACTCTTTTCATAAAAATCCAGATAAAACAGTATATGTTCATATAAAGTGCAGCAGCATGCATGATAGAAAGAGTTGGCTCGTTTGTGTCGCTGTGGCTCTTCACTGGAGGAACCCGGCTTCCGCGTAAACTGTAGTAGTGCTGACTATAATACAATTATGTTTAAATTCAACTAATTTCTATTTAGTATTTAAATATAAGAAAAAAAGTATGATTAGGGTGAATTGATTTTATTGTAATCACTATTTAAATTTGATGGCTATATAGTGGTATTTAGGTAATTTTGTTGTAAAATATAATTAAAGTTTTGAGAAGACTATTATATAAAAAGTATGTTTTTAAATAGATTATAAAATTCATATAAAATTATTTTGATATATATTTAATTTATATATAAATTTTTAATAATAATATATTTCTTAATATTTGAAAGACAGCTTTAAAATAGAAATTAAAAAAAAAAGGTTAGAAGTAGAGGCTAAAGTTAGAAGTAGAGGTTATTGAAGCCTAGTTAGTGAAGGTTGGGGGAAATGCTTGCTCCACTCATTAGAAAAAGCCTTTTAAATGGTTAATTAATTATGGTGTGAGTACTCTTCCTAATTAATCTATTGATTATTTTTTTAAATAAAGAGAAATTATTATTTATGAAATTTGTTGGGTTATCTCTAAGTCTAGATATGATATCTAAATGGATAGTGTCATCATGGCCAACAACATATTGTATATCTTCTATATCATAGAGGTATGAATGACAAAAGCAATTTTGTGTGGATTTAGGGTCAATGATTCTTCAAAATATTGGGTTTATTTTACGCTTATGGAAAACTTATTTTGGCCTTGCATATGTATCTTTATTTAGAGTACCTTTATAGTTCTATATCTACAACCTTTCACATGTGTGGAGAATAACAAAGTTGATTCCGTCTCTAACTAAGTGGATTGGAGTAGTTGTGAAAATAGACCCAAACTAGGATGGAGTTTAGGGAAGTTATGGCAAGGTATATTAGTGGATTTATCTATGCCTATTGCAAGGTATATTCAAATTCAATATTCTCATGGAGTATGGATACAATGTGTGGATTTTAAAAGACTTCCATTTTAGAGGCTTCTATTGCAACCAAATTACACATAAAAAATTAAAATTTCTCATAAATGTTAAAATCTCAATTGAGGTTAAGTAAGCTTTAAGAACAGAGGAATACTAAATAAATATTTTTTATCAAGAAAAAATAGGGATGTCTTAAATGGAAGTATTAATCTTCTCTTAGAAAATGAAGAAAGCGATGGGGAGTTGGATGAAGGGAAAGAAGATGATCTAGTTTAGGAGTATATGTTCTCCTTTTCCTCCAGTGTATGGGGTTCGGAAGGAGAAAAAAAGATTAGTATCTATGTCATTTGGTCTAGGGAAAGGGGCCCCTAGCTCTCCAATTCAAATTTCTAGACGTAAATTTGAAGTGTTGTAGGATCAATTTATTTATAGTTAATGTACTTAATAATTCACAAAACCCTTTCAACTAGTATAATGGATATTGTAAAGATGTTCTACAATGAGTTACTAAGGTCATCAAAACATTATTCCTAGTGAGAACAACTAATATTGGAAAAAAAAACTATTTTAGTGGATCCACCTAAGCCCCAAGAGAAAGATGAAAACTTTGAGGATTCTTTGTTGGTAAACAATGACTTAATAATCTAGATGAACTCTTGGAGCTTGAATGTATAGGTTTTATTTTAATAAGGAAGAATATATTATCAAAAGATAGAGATTGGGTTATTTTATGTTTATGGAAAACATTTTGTAATCTTACAAAAGTATTTTTTATCCAAGGTGACTTTCTTGTTACTTTTCTACAACTTTGTACACATGTTCAAAACAACAAAGTTAATTTAGTGTTTGATTGTGCAAATTATAATAGTTGTAAAAATAGACCTAAACTTGAACAAAGTTTAGGGAAGCTATGTGAAGGTTTATGTACTAATTTGGATTGGTTTAGATAATACATAAATCCACAACATCCTTATATGTGGATTTTAAAGGAAAACAATTTAGATTTTTACATTGCACCCAATTGAACATGAGAAAGCAAGCTTCCAATGAATGTTAGAATGATTAAGCTTTAGAAATGGAAGGGAAAAAGAAGTATCAGATAAAGACTTTTATCTAGAAAAATCTAGGACGCCTTATGAAATGTTAGATAACCAACTATGTGTGAGACTTCAATGGATCCAATGAATCTAATAGGATGAATCTTAGAGTTCTCAATAGAGAATGATGTGGACCTAGATGAGATAATGTAGGTTACATTTAACATCCTTTTTCAAAGATGAAGAAGATAAAGGTCAAAAAAGGAATGCAAGAAATCTGTGTCTCTCAATTTTTCCCAGAAAAGGAATTTAGTGGTTGTGCAAAGGCAGCATTAATCTTGTTTACTTGCGCATAAAAATGTTGTAGACGTTTTGTCCTTAACACAGATGGCATTAGCTCTCTTCCAGACTATTGCCACCTCATATTTGGGTAGTAAAGTGAGGAAGTGACAGATGTGGTTTACATTGTCACCTGTATTTAACTTTACAAAGCCACTATTTTCTGAAGTAGACTTTTTGAATGCCTTTGTGCCCATTGGACTTGCAACAACAGCGAAGTGTTTGGCCAAGCTCAGGATACAATATATTCAATCAACACTGCTATCGAAGAATCTTGTAAGCAAGCCAAAAATTCTGATGCATAATTTGTGATGTGTCAATTATAGTTATAAGTATCTGATTTTTGCACTGAATGGGCAAAGAATTGAAACATATTTATCTCTAATCCACCCAGTAACAAGGGTTATCTTCATTATCATACTCAGTATAAAGGAACCAGATTTGGTTGTGGAGAAGCTAGCCCTTATCATACATAAAATCTAATTTAAATTGTATCCTCTGTAGCCAGACAGCATGCAAACGTAGAAGTAAATCATCACTGCCAACTTCCTAAGGAATCAAAATAAAGAACTTATATTGCCGCTTGGAAATAAATCACAGCAATAATCTACGCTCAAAAAGAAAAAAGTTTGGGCTATGCAAAAATGTCATATTCCTTTAAGAAACAGATATCTTCACAAACATGCATAAAAATTAGCCACTATTCTAGTTGTCTCAATCTGATGAATGGGGAATGAGAAATACCCGACAAGAGGAAGCTGGAGCTGCACCTGTATCATGGCTGGCACTATCCGAAACCAGAGTGAAGTAAAAGGATGGCTACTGCGAAACCGGTGGCCGATGATGACATAAATAGAAGATAAAGAATTAGTAAGATAAAGACAAATTCACTAAAAAACGAGTAAGAAATTATGGTTTTTTAGCACTCAGTATGATATTCCAGACCAATAATTGGGATGAAATGTGAAAAGAATATTGTACCTACCCAGACTTAGTTAAATTCTGCAAAAGTTGCCATGATAAGACAGATGTTTATATGTTTCAAACAAACTTGCAGAAGAATCTGTTACCAACTGTTCAGTCGAAGAATATGACTGGAGTTGTTCTATGCAGGGAGGGGATTCTCGAGGCTTAATATAGTAGTAGCCGGATGCGCATGGCCGACCTGAAGCATTGGACAGTTGGAAGTCTTATATTCTATAACATTGCAGCTGCATGCAGAACACGAAACATGACGTAAATCAAACAGATGTCAGACAAATTTGTCCTTTAAAATCTTCCTATATTGCAATGATTTCAGCCAGTTACATTGCAAAGAAACTGTTTTTCTTTCTTTTTTTTTGCCAGAGGTTGAAGATCTCCAGTCTGATAAACATTATGACAGGAACCATTGGAAAAAATAAACCAACTTCAATGGGCTAGAGTTGTTTACTCATTGATTAAAAACAGGGTGACGCGATAGTTCTCCTTCCGTAAGGAATCAAACATTAGAGATTTGCGAATATGGACGTTGTAATGCGAACGTCAGTAGTGAAAATGGGGGTGCTAGAGTATAATGTTTATTAGGGGTTTATATTCATAGTAAACGGTGGTATTTCTATTACCTACATGGTACGTAATAGTAACAACTTGCTAAACCACTCCAATATCACAACTACAATAACTCCTAGCACTCTTCACCATTGTTGGTGAAAGCTATCTCTAATCCATAAGATATGACAATAGTTATTGGCATCAATCACTTGGTACTAGTGAATGCCTACTAGCTACTCTAGTATCACGTAAGTTTAGGATTATGGTCATCTACTAGCCTAGAATTTACTAAAATTTAGCCACAATAGTCTCAGAATGGAGGGAATGCAAGATGAACACCAGTCTAATTTGGGACAACTAGAGATAGAGTGTTATCAAACACACCCATGCATGATTAGAAAACATCCCACTCATATATTTTCAACTTGATCTTGTTGTTCATTCTTGGCACAATCTAATGGTGTTGAGTTGATAAAAAAATGAGAGAGGTTATGATGGAGGGACCCCACATCCACCTCTAGGACTAGATAAAACATTAGTACCTACCACGAGCTTCAAGAAATAATATGTCATAAAAAGATCAAAAGATTAAGGGAACAAACTGGTACCTCCCCTGACATTCACCCACCCACTCAGATGTGTTTGAATAATCAATTTGGCTAGATGATGCACATAACATGCAAAATATGCATGTGGGCATGTTTACACTACTCTCAAATAATATTTTTTGCAAGAATGCATTCGTTCTTAGCACGGTCAAATGGTGTTGAGTTGACCAAAACTGAGAGAGGTTATTGTAGACGGACCCCACATACACTTTTAGGTCTAGAAAAAATATTCATAGCTAGGTACATGAACTTTGATAACTACTCCATCATAGATTGTAATTTTTTTTCTCTAAGGGCTCTTAAGACACTACCTAGAATAATATAGCCTAGAAGGATCGAGAGATCAAGGGAATGACCTTAAAATTTGTTGGCACGGTCAATTTGGACCCACAATCCATGGAATAAAGAATATGCATGTTGGCACATTTGCTTTGCTCTCAATTGACACTTTTTACAAGAATGCATTTGTTCTTGGAAAGGCCAAATGGTGTCAATTTGATGAAAATTGAGAGAATTTATTGAGAAGGGACCCCACATCCATGTGTAGGTCCAAATGAAACATTCATAGCTACCACAAACTCTAAGAACTACTACATTGAATAGATTGGCATTTTTTTGCTCATAAGGCTCTTAAGAGACCAGCCCAAAATATTTCAGCTTGGAAGGATCGAGAAATCAAGGGAATGAACCAAGGCCTTCCATAGCATTTACCTTCTCACTTGGACACATTGACATAGTTGGCCTAACCCCATGATATATAAAATGCAAAATATGTATGTTGACACATTTACACTGCTCTTAATTAACACTTTTTATAAGAATATATTCATTCTTGTCATGGTCAAATGATGTTGAGTTGATTGAAATTAGGAGAGGTTATTGTAAAGAGACCCCACATCCACCTGTAGGTCTAGATGAAACATTTGTATCTTGCATGAACTATGATAACCACTCTCTCATAGTTTTCTATTTTCTTCTCTCAGGGATCTTAAGAGACCACCTTGGAATAATGTAGTCTGGAAGGATTGAGAGATCATTGGAATAAAATAAGGCCTCCCCTAGCATTCACCCACCCACCTAGATGTGTTGGCATAATCATTTTTTCCACACAATGCACAAAACACAAAATATGCCTTTTAGTACATTTGCACTACTCTCAACTAACATTTTTTGCAAGAATGATTTCACTCTTGGGACAGTCAAATGATTTCAAGTTGAAAAAATCAAGAGAATTTATTATGAAGCAACCCCACATTCACCTATAGGTGTAGATGATAAATTTATATCTAGCAAGTTGATTTTGAGAACTACTTCAACATAGTTTGGCATATTTTTTCTCTTAGGGCTTTTAAGAGATTGCCTCAAAACCCATTCATTGAAACCAACCTTTACATAATGTGGTTAAAATTTACAAAAGGTGGCTACATCATTTATAAGCTAGATTATTCTCATATTTTACATATAATTCTAAGGAAGGTCATTTCTCTTAGCTAATATAGGTGGATTCAAGTTTCAAGGTGATAAGTTTTTGTTGACAATCAAAAAATTGTTCTATAAATATATTCTTATGAAAATGATAATCAAGTTGTTTCAATATCATGTTTACCTATTTTCATTCATTCCTCTTTTGTATCTTTTAAAATTTTCCACCCATGATATAATCTTGTTTTGGTACTTGTAGGTACAATAGTGAACTAGTAGCTTGGAGTCTCATGAAAATAATAGTATCAAATCCTATTACCAAGAACTAGGAAATATATATTAGGAACATGTTGCATTACCTCCTTATCTCACTTATCTTTTCATTTTTCTATACTTCTCTTTCTCAAGACTTCTTCCTTCCTTTCACAACCTCTTATTTTGGCTCTTTAGGTACAATAAGATGGAAATTTTAAGTCTTCGATACTATAGGGTAACCAAGAACAGTTATTCTTATACAATTAGATCTCATGTAATAAGTATCAAATAATTCAATACGAATGAAAGTAAATACAATAATTATTCATCCAAAACCCATTAATATTTTTGATCACTACATATATTTTTTATTAGAATATTGATAACCATAGATTTTCACCTAAAGGAAGGTATTGATTTTCATGAAACTTTTCACTAGTCAAGTTAAGCTAGTTTCTATTCGGGTTGTTTTAGCTCACTTATTGCTTTACTTGATCTTGAGATGAAGCAATTAGAAGTTAAAACAATGTTTTTACATGGAGATTTGGATGAGAAGATATATATGGAACAATCAGAAGGGTTTGTTCAAGATTGTAACAGGAAATTTGTTTGCAAACTCAAAAATTCATTGGGTAAAAGTACAAACACGGGTCACACTTTATAAAGGAATCAACCATCAACAAAAAAAATCTGAACTTTGACCATATAAAAGTGGTCTTTATGTTTTGAATTTCAAAATTATGTAAACTAATGACAAATCTAGATATTTAGCATTCGGCAGTAGTGAAATGGGTGTTGTAAGTAGATATGTTGATGACAAATCTAGATAAAGAGCATTAGGCAATAGTGAAATGGGTGTTTCAATATCTTAGAAGCACAAGTGATTATTGTGTCACCTTTGATGGTTGTAGTGGTTCAGTTTATGGTTATGTTGATTCAAATTTTGCAAGTGATTTAGACAAAAGGAGACCTACATCAAGTTATGTATTTACTCTAGTAGAACCTATTTGTTGGATGTCAAAGCGTCAAGAAATAGTTTATTTATCAACTACGGAGGCAAAGTGTATCACTATCTCACATGCATGCAAAGAGGCAATTTGATTTTTGGGTGAGTTTGAAAAAGTGCAAGACAAGGTGATTATATTTTGTGATAGTCAAAGTGTTATACAGTTGACTAAATATCCAACTTATCATAGTAGGACTAAGCATATTACGATTAAATACCATTTTGTAAGAGGTTATTGATGGACGTGGAGTAGCTCTTGAGAAATTCCATACAATATAAAATTGTGCAAACATATTTACAAAACCAGTATAGTTAGAGAAGTTGAAGTGGAGTTTGACTTCTCTTGGTTTACAAAAAAGGTGATAATAGGCATGGGAAAGTATTAATAAAATTGTTGTCAAGGTTAAGATTGTTGGATAATGACAACAATAAAATAGAATTAAAGAAAATCTTATCTTGAGAAAAGATAAAGATTTAAAACAATAGATAAAACAATCAAAACAATAAAAAAACATAAAAATAAAGCTATTTTTTTCTAAGTTTGACATAGGTTGAAGATATTATATATATCTTGTTGCCTTGAAGTCAAAATCATTGTAATGAATTGTAATTGAAGAGAAGAAACTATGTGAAGATTCTAATCAATTTCTCTAAACAATAAGAATATCGATACTTTGCCCCTTAGATGTTTCCTTGGCATATTGTCAAGGTTTTACCACGTAAATTTGTGTCTTGTATATTATTCTATTTTTTATTTAATTTTCTTCATTATTTTTTTACAACTAACTTGTGTTGCAATATTATTAAAGTTTTTAGGTTTTACATTTATGTTTCCACAAAAATGTGGATTTAGGTATTCTTTTATGTATTTAAATTTGTATTTTCTTGGGAAGTATGTTTTCATGGAAAATCATTTATACCTATTATTGGGCTCTTTGAAGAAAATAGACCCCTAAATTTTATTCGATAGGGGATATCTATAGGAGGCTATGGATTAGTTTGTTCATGGGTGGTCTCATCCCCTCTTGGCCAACTTTGGTGCAGGGGCACCTTTGAGAAAATTTTGTTAATCAAAGTTGTTGATGAGTAGGCTTTAGGATGTTGAGTCATTTTTTCTTTAAATAAGGTCATCAAGACCATTTTATATTGTACAAGGAGTCATATTAGATGGTTATTAGGTTTTTATAAGGTCTAAGTTGAAAATATTGCTATTTATAATACAAAGTTGTCATTTTGTGCAAAAAGATGTAAACTTGCAAAAAGTTGTAATAGGCATATTTTTAGGAATACCAACGGTTGATTCATTCAAAAGTCAGTTTTAGGCATTGTGTCAATTATTTTAGGAGGTAAAAAGCATATATATGATGTAAATCATCGATGTAAGGTGGACTTTGAATATTTGAAGGAAAACAAATAAAGAGAACCCTATTTTTCCTACATAATTTCTAGTAAATCACTATTTGTAGACACTATACAGTCTCGTACAGTAGCTTTTTGTCCTAAGATCTTGTGAAACTTCTCAAGGAATGTGTTAACTTCAAAATTTCTTTGGTTTGAGGATTTATATTGAACTTGGTGTGAGTTTGAGGAAATTTTCTGTAACAGCCTCTCAGTACCCTTTTTGTAGGGTTTTGTTGATTTTAAAATGAAATTTTCCCCATTCCACCTTCTATGAGCATTGTATCTACGTGGAATGGGAATAATCCACTAGGTATAGGTTTTTTGAAAGATACTTGGGTGTAGGGGAGGTCGAATAAGTGTTGGGCATGATGCCCTAGAAGAGCAAAAGAGTGTTTTCTTGTGAAATTGTGAGGTTAGAGCATGATAAAGCATGAAAATGGTTGGGGAAGAATTATTTGTTGATTGAGTGAGTATGTTTAGAGTTATTTGGAGGTTTTTGATGTGGTTATAGGGCTGGAGAAATCCTATAAGTTTTTTTTTTAATAAAACCCTAAGAAAAGTGCTAAAAAGGAGGGTTTCTAGTTTAGGTGCCTTGGAAAGCATGTCTCTTTGAGAAAATTGTGAAATATTTGGTTTGGTAACCTATAGAATGCTGCCCAAGTGAATTCATAGGTTTAGAATAAGATTGGTGATAGGTTTCTTTGTAAAATAGACCTAATTTGGGGTCTAGATTAGTGTTGGAACCCTAATTTGATAAAAATGTTCAAAAGTAACCAGTTGAGAGTTTGCAATATGTTGTTGTGTGCCCTGATGGATCTTTGAAAAGGTACTAGGACTGATCTAAGAGGACCTTCTCTAAAAGATATACCCGATTTACCCAAGTTGTACTACTACAAGGAATCAATGTGAAGATTTGAAGTGTTAAGGAGAATTTGAGATTTTGTGACTTGGAAAGTTGTTGAATTTGATTGAAATTGTGTTGTTTGCAGTGAATAACTCCCTTGATTAAGATCAAAAATCAACATCCTCCCAACCTCACACTCGAGAAGCTCCTAGTTGGCTAAATTCTAGTGGTTTCTCGCACTTGGTTCTAGTTATTTCTCTTGTTTGTGCCTCACAATTGACTACAAAGAATGAGAATGAAAAAGAGGGTGCTAATACTATTTGGGAGTGTGTCATTGATGGCTCTATGCCTATTAACTCATTCCTCTTACTACTACTATAACTATAACTACTTAGATGGTTTCCCTTATTGATTGAACTTCACCTTACATAAAATTTCACATTCTACCTTCTACCATCTATTTTTTTATAAATAAAGTAATATTTCTCTTTTATGATATATAAAAAAATACAACCATATCATTGATTAAAAATATATATTTTATGCATAAATTTATATATTTTTAATTCAACCTAACTAATAGAAATGTTTTATCTTAACCTTGTGTGATGTGACTTTTGGGGTGATATCATCTTCCTTTGAATGATCGATAGTTTTACTTATCTTATAGGTAATATTAATGGAATGTGAACATACAAGGATACTTTTTGAACATGAAATAATCACAACCTTATGATGAATATGCATCAGTTATATGAAACTCTCGCATGGTGACTTTTTCCCTTGACTTTTTCCCTTCTCACAGGATCATCATGGAAAAAATAGGCCCTTAAGTGGCAAAAAATTCAGAAAAATCAGAGTTAGGAAACTTGACGTTAAAATTTGAATAAGTTATCCATATTATTTCAAAAATATGTAAGAATAGAATTTGTATCAAATTGAATGTATTTTCTAAACTACTAGGTTTATTTTAAAAAAAAAAAATCTATTTGGTGAAAATTTTAAATTTCAATGTAGTAACTTAAATTTCAGGGAAAAAATAAGTAGGTGTCTTTTGACCACCCTAACCACAATAAAATGATAATATTTTTTAATAAGATTGTATATATAAGTAGAGGACTCATGTCCCAATGTGATGCATATTTTTTTGTAATTTTTTCCCAAGTAAATAATTAATTATGAATTTTGTATTACCAATTTTAAAAAATATAAAAAATTGTATGTCTGACTACCTTAACTTGGTAAAAACTTCATGAAATTCAATTTTTCTTTTTTTAATCTTATAGTATGCAAAGCATAGAATGTGACGCATGTTTCAGATTCAAAAATGTGATACTATTTGAAAGCTATATATTTTTTTCAGTCAGGACTTTAGTCGTAATTCAAATAGAAAATGAATAATAATTATTTATTAAATTCAAAGTAAAGCATAATTTATATTGGAGGAAAGCTAAGAATCTCCTTTAAAAACCCTTTTCGTTTCATCAATTTTGGGTGAAAAAAAGTTGTCAGCCACATACCCTACACATACCCATCATATCGCCACTTTTTGGCCCATCATGATCTTGGACATACCCTCCTAGTGTATTTCTATCTATTGGTTGGTCGATTAGAGAAGGAAGAATCAGAAAAACTAGAGATTGACTGCAATAATGTCGGTGTAGAATTTGTGAAAGCATATCTCGAAACACCCTTTTGCTACCTGGAAAGAGATGGGTTTGAGTATAAGCCCTTTTTCCAAAACCTAGTCCCCAAATATGACCCTTTATAGGACCACAATTGCCCTAGACCATTTCTCATAGTACAAGTATGCATCTCTCTAGGATTGAAGTTTCATTCATTTTTCTCAATTAAAATAGAAGAGAATACTTTAGATAGTATTTAACTTAAAACATTCAAAGGTTTAGTAGTTAAATAATCATTTTATATCTTATTCAATTTATAAATAATAAATAATATTTTTTATTGGCTAATACTATTTTAATTTTATTTAATATAATGTTTTACTTTGAATTCTAGAATTCTCTAAGGATAAGCTAGGATTAGATTATAAAATTTGTTTAATTGTCATTCTTTATATGTTTTATTGGATTTTCTAGATTATTTATTTTCTATCATTATTTTTCATAATATACCTTCTTAATATTCAATTTTTATATTTATTTTATTTATACATGTCTAGTCGATTTTTTTTATAAACCCATTACAATTAAAATCCAAACTAACATAATGGATATTATGTTTAAAAATAAAATTTACATAAATTATTAACTATTCAAACCTATATATTCTTATATATAGGCCAATACAACCTCATAAGCCTTTCATTTTCTAGTCTTCTCAATTCAAGGGAAAGGATTCAATAAATAAGTTTGTTTCAGTAGTGGTTATGGTTATGGGTAGTAGTGGCTTTTTTTGTTTAGGTTCTTATTTGTAAAACCAAATATTAGAGAAATAATTTTGTAGTCACATATCTAAACTTTACACCTCTCAAGCTTCTAAATGGAAAGTTGAATTCTTGCTTTTGGTTCTAGTTATCAATGATGTAGTCATGTCAATTATATCTTCACCAAGTTGTCCAAGAAGTCTAAAAAAAAAGTTAGATTGAAACATATCTATTAAGAAATATGGTACCAATTTCTTTTTTTTTTATTATATATGATTAGTCATTTATTTGATGGGATTTGAAGAAATCGATATGTTTTATCTGTGTATTTGGTAAAAACATAGTGTGTGTAAGTCATAAAAAGAGGGACATTGTGTTGCAAGTATGAGTAGATTGGTGTTGTCATTGAAGTCAATAAGCTTGTGTTTTCATTGATGAGTAGAAGATTGTTGCAAGAGTATTTTGGTGTTATCCATCCTTTGATTAGTTGCATTATGTTGTCCTTAGTAAGCTACTAATGTCAACCTCTAGTTTTTCTTTGATAATATTCTATCTATGGATATGTGGTTGAGTTGTTATGTTACAATTAGCTTGGTGATGATGAGGAAGTACTAAAGGTGATGAAGATGTGTCTTTGATGCTTGGTTTTCAAGTTCTTTTGAGAAAATTTGATAAAAAGAGGACACAGTGTGTTACAGTTTTGTTCTAGGTTGTAGAGTAGTGTTCTACTATTGCTCCACATTTCTTCTAGGTTGAAGATCTGCCTATGTGTTTTAGATATGTTGATCAGGCGGTTCAGAGGCATTGTATTTAGAATATGTTGATCAAAGGGTTCAGAGGAATTGTATTTAGAATTTGGTGTGTTGGATCATAGTAGAAAAGAAGTTGTGTTCACCAATGTGTGAAAGGTGTATTGCAGAGGTGTCTAGGAGAAATGTTCTTGCTCTATGTTTCTTCATAGTTTGGTTTCAAGTCTTGTGGATCTGAAGGGGTGTTGAAAGTGATGGATCTTTCTTCAGTCGAGATTTTTTGAGGTTTCGTTCTTCGAAATTCAATTTCTTAAGTTGCAATGTATGACAAGGTTGATTGAGTGTATTGGGTGTGTACATTCCTCAAGTAAAAATTAATGCGAAGGATTTTGTTGGATTTTAGGGTGTGGAATATTCTAGATTGTGTTCAAGTGACATTTTTTGTCTGCAATTTTTTGTTAGATCAAAGGAAGGATGTACTTAAAAGTTTAATGGTGTTTACATGGGTAACAAATGACCTTGGTGTTTACACTAATTGTGGTGGATGTTTATTATTTGTAGAAGCATGTTGTAGTGTGGTGTCATAGATTTGGGTCCTATATAAGGAGTGGTATGGTATACCTTCACTTCGATCCACCATGGAAGTGTTTTAGTGCCGACCTAATTTGAATTTGCATGGTTGATGTGCATAGTCAACCTTGGAGAATGTTTTCAAGGTTAAAGATGATATTTAAATATGAGTTAAGTTGTTGATAGATTTGGAGAGAGATAAGCTTGCATGATGCGAATGATTCAAATTTTAGAGTCTTAGACTGCGAACTTGAGAAGTGTCGTATGATATTTCATGTGTTAGATTGCTGGATGCCATGAGTAGAAGGTGTCCAAAATTCTTCAATTATGTTGCAAAGGTGTTGGTGATATTGTGGTGGATTTCTCTTTTGCATTAAGATGGATTTATCTATGTAACACTCCTCTCTATCTTGTTTTCTATTTTGGATGATCCAAATTTTAGATTCTTAGAGTGTGAACTTGAGAAGTGCAGTATGAACTTTCATGTGTTAGATTGTTGGATGCAGTGAGCAGAAGGTGTCTACAATTCTTCAATTATGTTGTGAAGGTGTTGGCGATATTGTGGTAAATTTATCCTTTGCATTGAGATGGATTTCTCTATGTAACACTCCTCTCTATCTTCTTTTCCATTCTAGCAATGAGCCTTTGGTAGTGAGCCTTTCTTTCTTTTGGGTAGTGATCCCTCCAATAGTGAGCCCTTTGTATTCGGTGTTGATCATATTACTTTATATTGTGAGATAATCCTCACCATGGTTTTTCCTATCTTGGGTTTTCCATATAAATCAGGCGTTCTTTTGTGTATGGTGTTGATTTGTTTCAATTTTTTGCTATTTATCTTTCATGCTAAATCATCATAACAGAATAAGGGTAAATTGTATTAATGTGGGTCTAAATGTGTATGAGGGTTTTTAATTTTTAAGGTACAACTGATTCACCCCCTCTCTTAGTTGTTTGGTGCATTCATCAAATTGTTGTGCACAACCATAAGGGCTATTGGAAGACTAGAATCCATTGTGTCCTCCCCCCTAATAAATTAACAAAAAGTTTCCATTTTCATGAATCACATCAAAGAATGGATCAATCACAAGGTGATACATAAAAAAAAAGTTTACATTTTCACGAGTCAAAGCAAAGAAATGATCAAGCATATGATGATACATAAAAAAATTACTATCCATGTCTTGATGTACATGTTTTGATCTTTTCTAGAGGTTATTTTTGACATCTCAACAAATACATAGTTGATTGATATGAATACATCATTGATACTCAAAATCTCAAAACAATAACTTTAGGCTCTTACTATTACACAAAGGTGTGCTATTGGCTTCTTTGAAACATGTGAGCCCACAAGCGCTATGTAGTTTCTAATAGGAATTTGATGACCATTAATGCTAGCTGTCATCTAGGTGCAAACCCAAAAATGTCTATGATCAAGAGAAGGTAATAATGCACCATTGGCCTACTGTCACCTCAGGAAAAAGCATAAGTGTCTATGACCATTATCATACATACCCAAAAATTATATTTTGGAACGTCACTTTAAACACCAAGATTCCCTCTAAATTTGTAGGAATATTATTTTGACATCTTCTTGGCCAAAAGTGGTGGCTTTGAATTTAACTTGATTTGATGGGCATTGATGACTAATTGCTTTGGCAAGGAAATGTATCTCAAAAATCAAGGAAGCCAAGTACCTCCACCAGCCTTGTATGCTCGTGCTAGCATCTAATTTAGTAATTTTCCTCTTCCAAGATTGAGGATGGGCATGTGAGAAGGTTGAAAGCCATCATCACTACCTAGATAAGTGTACGATCAATACACTAGTACACAAACAACAATATACGACTAAATAAACTACTAAAAATTGCATATAAATGACTAATTTTGGTCACGTGACCATTAGTAGTTTATTGCTGGTCATTTATAACACAACTAAATTTATGACTAAACTATTTTAGTCATTTATTTAGTCATTTATTTTTACTGATTGATTTGGTCTTTGATTTAGTTGTTAATTTAGTCATTGATTGTTATTAACTAGTCATTTATTTAGTCATATATTTAGTCATATATTTAGTCATTAATTCAGTCATAGATTTAGTCATTAATTGTTGTTGACTGGTCATTTATTTAGTTATATATTTAGTCATTACTTTATTCATATATTTAGTCATTAATTTAGTCATATATTTAGTCATTAATTTAGTCATTACTTTAGTCATTATTTTAGTCATTACTTTAGTCATATATTTAGTCATTACTTTGGTCATATATTTAGTCATTTAGTCATATTTAGTCATTAATTTAATCATTACTTTAGTCATATAGTTAGTCATTAATTTAGTCATTTTATTTACTGGTTTCCATTAATTGGTAGTAAATATAATCACGAAATGAATAATTTATTAAATACCATAAATTTTATAATGCAAAACTAACATAATATTAAATTTGAACTAAAACATAAAAATAAATAAAAATATTACATTTGTGTACAAGCTACAACATACTAGAATTAAAAGATTTATTCAACATCATGATAAATAAAGGTAATCTACAATAAAAAAATTAATGCAAATATATATATCAATATATATATATATATCAAGCTATAAGATGTCAAAGTTGTCTAAGAGTTTCCAACTCTTCCAAATACACCATGATAATTAAAATCTTTGAACAACATATTCAAAATATTGCATAAAGCAGTGAGCCAAGATATCTAACAACTAGTACATGATAAATATGTTTGAAACTATGTCATTTTTTGCAAATATTTTAGTGGCCATTGTGTGAAGGTTGCCTCTTTCTCTTTCAGATGAACAACTCCATCTATTTTGTCTTCATAAACAAGGGGTATGTTACTTGTGACCTTTAAAATGTTTACATTTGCATCCCTTGTTCCTTTCAAGTTGACTCCATGTACAATAGATAGGAAGTGAATCCGCCCAATGCCCACAACATCACCATCTAACGGATCGAACACCTTAACTATATCCCCTTCTTTGAGTTTATCAATACATTTATGTTAAAAATAATAATAATAACACATTATATTACATAGGTATTGATTACCCTTGTTTGCATAATAAAAAAACCATTACTTAAGTTTAAATAGTACTTGCATGTGTGTGTTAAAATAATTGCAAAAGGAAATTTTCAAAAATAATTGCAATGATACCTCACGAATGTTTTACCCTAAAAATTACCTTAGCAGTCTCACATTTTTGCTGATCAAGAGGCCTGATAGTCTAGATGATTATTATCATCCATAAGGTATAAAGTCAACTAGAAAGAGAATGGGGGAGAGGGATTAAAGTAAGCATAGATTCTAAGAACCATTCATCAATCTAATTTACTAAAAAACTAGCACTCATAGCAGTGCTTACAATGTTACTATTAGCTTCATGCTAATTAGATACAAAGGCCACAAATATAAACACTACATTACCATACAAATTTTTTGGGCATATGGTTTAAATTATGTTAACTTGAATCTTGCAAGGTCAGTAAAAAAGGATGCACAAGGTATCCAAAGCATGACGTTCAACTTATATTATATTTGATCTATAACAATCCTTGGAAGATATGTTGATTTTTGTGATGTTCAAAATTTGCACTTCATCCATGTTCCTAATGAACTTGCATAAAGTCTTCCAGCAAATTTTTATGCATGAATAACATAAACTAATAAACTTGCATAGTTTTCTCTTTAGATTACAGCAGCTACATGCAGCTTGAAAACAATATATCATTCAGACAAATAAAAAATTGTAAGATTTAATATTCAATACCATAGAACACAAAAAATACGATACAATGTGTTCACTGAGGTCATCAAGGAACTCACCATGTTTGGAGAAGCAAGTTGCTTTCCACTCAACATACTAGTAGCTGATCTTTTTACAAACCCATTTTCATTAGCCTACTTGTGCATAAACATCAACAATTTAAATATCAACAAGCATTCCATATTAACTATTGTTCAGTAACATTATTACAAACCTGCCTTATAACATAGGAAACAAGAGAAAATTACAAAAAAAACATTTATGCCAAGGTGTGAGGAGTCAAAAACTAGGGATAAAGAATTTCTTATCCAAAACCTATGGATGATAGTTAATTTTTGTTCAAAATTTCAATTCAGCTTATAAACTCGAATTTAACATTTTGACAAAATGATTTGACCAAGTATAGGGTTGGTTTCCATCCACACATAAGAAGATTAGTAAAAAGGATGCACAAGGCAGCCAAAAATAAATCCAAAGCATGACATTCAACTTATATTATATTTGATCTATAACAATCCTTGGAAGATATGTTTAGTTTTTATGATGTTCAAAAGTTGAACTTCATCCATGATGTTCCTACTGAACTTGCATAAAGGCTTCCAGAAAATTTTTATGCATGAATAACATAAACTTATAAAATTGTACAGTTTTCTCTTTAGATTACAACAGCTAAATGCAAATCAATCAATATCTCATTCAGACAAATAAAAAATTGTAATATTTAATATTAAATACCATAGAACAAAAACAATACGATAAAATGTGTTCACTGAGGTTGTCATAGAACTCACCGTGTTTGGAGAAGCAAGCTAAACTTTCCACTCAACATACTAGCAGCTAATCTTTTTACAAACCCATTCTCATCAGCTTGCTTGTGCATACACATCAACAATTTAAATATCAACAAGCATTCCATATTAACTATTGTTCAATAATCTTATTACAAACTTGCCTTATAACATAGAAAACAAGAGAAAATTACAAAACAGACATTTCTGCCAAGGTGTGAGGAGTCAAAAACTAGGAAAAAAGAATTTCTTATCCAAAACCTATGGATGATAGTTAATTTTTGTTCAAATTTTCAATTCACCTTATAAACTCGAAGTTAACATTTTGACAAAATGATTTGACTAGGTATAGGGTTGGTTTCCATCCATACATAAGGAGATTAGTAAAAAAGGATGCACAAGGTAGCCAAAAATAAATCCAAATCATGATGTTCAACTTATATTATATTTGATCTATAACAATACTTGGAAGATATGTTGAGTTTTTATGATCAAAATTTGCACTTCATCCATGTTCCTACTGAACTTGCATAAAGGCTTCCAAAATTTTTTTATGGATGAATAACATAAACTAATAAACTTGTACAATTTTCTCTTTAGATTATAGCAGTTACATGCAGCTCAATCAATATCTCATTCAGACAAATAAAAAATTGTAAGATTTAATATTCAATACCATAGAACACATAAAATATGATAAAATGTAGTCACTAAGGTCATCACAGAACTCATCGTGTTTGGAGAAGCAAGCTTCTTTCCACTCAACATACTAGCAGCTGATCTTTTTACAAACCCATTCAGCCTACTTGTGCATACACATCAACAATTTAAATATCAACAGGCATTCCATATTAACTATTGTTCAGTCACCTTATTACAAACCTACCTTATACTAGCACTTGTACCAGGGGGTGCAAGGGTTATGCCAATAGAAAACTACATAATTAATGAGGTGTTTAAAATAAATGCAATCTTGGTTGTAAAATATAAAAAATGTTTGTAAAACATATTTGGTGATAACTACGTGAGTGAAATATTTGTAGCTATTTTATTTGTGGTGAACATTGGTACACCAAAAACTATTCAGTTGGAATAAATGTGAAATAATTCTATATCTACATGGAAAGCATAAGAGACCATGCTTGTTTCAGTGAAATCAACAAAATCCCAAAAAGAGAAAGCCTTTAAAAACATAAAACCCCTTAACTCTTTGGGTATTTCTATAAACCAAAAACCCTCAATTTCCAAAATCCTCATAAGCTCAGAGGAAAAAAGAGAAGGTAGTGCATGCCTTCCCCACATTACCCTACAGTGAAGAGCAACATTTTTTACTCCTTTCACAACTGCTAGTTTTATGCATCGCTCAATGCTCAGGTTATATTCATGTATCAGTATATTCATGCAAAATTTGTAGAGGCCGGTTTATTCCATCAAATTTCAAATAGAATCTATAAATTCTCCAACCAATCTTGCATTACTTGTCCAATTTGACATAAAAAGACAATTAGCTATAGAGCAGATGAGTTCCTCTCAAAATCTTGATCTTTTTTTGGCAATTTTAGCATTGAAGGATTGAAACTAATACATTGAGAAGAATCAATTTGAAACTTTTTTCTTTGTTAATCAAGCGAATTGTGCAGATTATGGAACATATAGGGTACAAATGGAGAAAATAAACTATAGTGATGAACTTGAAGTTCAACTCATGGTAGTTAGTTTCTACTCTTTTGGGCACTTGATATCTTGATCTTTCTCTATCATCATCTCTATTGATTCTATTTCTTGTTGATTACAAAACATAGCATTGACATAAAATAGATTCTATTTCTTCTTGATTACACCACTACCCACTAAGCCAACCTAAGATGGGAAGCTTTTAGATGCCAATCACCTGCATGCTTTGGTATTCGCTAGCTATACACATGGAGACAAGTACTTGCACCTACTTGCAAAGTATTGTTCTTGGCTCTTATTGTTCATAGTATAACTAATGTTATCTATGCTTAGGTCATAGGATTTCTAGGTTTGGTGTATGCCTCAGGGTAAGCTAGGCTATCTATGCATGTAAGAGAACAATGCCCTCTACCTATGCCCTCTTGGGTCCTTAAATTGAGCCTTGGTTGTGATGCTATAGGTGATGGTTCTTGTAGAACTCTCTAAATTAGGAATTGTAGATAATCAAGTATAATCTATGTGTATAAGAGAACAATACCCTCTACCTATCCCCTCTTAGGCTTAAACTCAACCTTGGTTGTGATGCCATAGGTGATTGTTCTTGTATCACTCTCTAAATTGGAAACTATGTATAATCAAGTATTAACAATCTAAATCCTAGCCATGTTGACCTACAAGTTTGACACAGACTAGACCAGTTAACCATTACATAGTACAATTTAAGTTGGCTTACATACCAAATTGCAATTTCTAAGTCTTAGGTGATTGGTTTGGCTAATCATAACAATTGGCTAAGTTATTCAGTCAAGGTTGCAATTTCCTTTAGTTTTATGATTCAATTGTCTATATGTTCTCATTGTACACTCAACCAACCATATAAGTATTCAATTATTGCTCTATCACATTATGTGGTTATTAATAATATATTTTAAAATGCTAATTTCTATACTATTAAGTTCTCGCCCCCTCAACAAATATTGGTTTTTAGATTTGTTTAATAAGATATTATTTGTATTTTTTAGGTCTCAGAGAAAATCACCCCATTGCTTGAGTAACCAATAGATCTTCAACAACCAATTGTGTGCTTTATTGGGTTGTGCAGGAGGGGTCTCAAACCTCCAATTTGGGTGCACAAGGAAGGGATATTAGCCCTCCCTTAATTATGACTTTACCTACCAAAGTGCACACTATATCTTATAAACCTTTGAACTTATTTTGCATGATGGATGTGAAGCTAACAAATGTTTTTAAACTTCAAAATCTATTGTGTAAAAATTAGGCTTCAAACCCATGGTCTACACAGTTGGGCTAGTCTCCACTTCCTAATTGCTATCTATATTTTACTTGCAAAAATAGAAAAGTACATCAACTATTCAACTCAAGAAAATGTTCCCAAATTGGTTTTTTGAAAAGGCTTTGAAAACTTTTAATGCACTCCCCAATACACTCCCAAAATGATAGCAGAGAAAAAAACTCATGGAGAAAACAAAAACATTAAAATGCACAACAAACAATCTCAAACTTTATTTACATTATATCTTTCCTCACTTCTTTCCTCTATATAGGCTACAACGTAGGCCCATTTTATACTAAAAAAATAGGCTAAACAAAGGCTAAAACCAATCTGGATAAATCCCTCTGATTTCTCAACCACCTATCTATTAGTTGAAACTAATTTTATTTGGAGGTTTTGTGAGAGATTTACTACCTCTCATTATTTGATCTAGAAATATAAGATTAACAAACTCTAATAATAAGTTTAGAAAGATTGCACCTACATCAGACTCCCAAGGAACAAAAGACATGTTCATGGACTACTGTCCATGAGGTCGTCAACACTTGTACCATGCTTGGATAGTTCTAAAGATGTCATCCATGTTGCATCTTCAAGTGGGTGTCCCTTCCATTTGACTAAGTACTGGAAATATTCCTTTCCCCTTGTTTTTTTTACCACTTTCTTGTCCAAGATGTCCTCAGGTTGTTTTGGTATTTCCTTGGGTAACTGCTTCTCCCATTCAACAACCCACACTTCCTCCTCTTCAGGTACTTCAATTATTTCTTCTTCACCTTTGAAAGGGTATAAATCTGCAACATTGAAAATAGGAGATATTCCAATGCCTGGTGGAAGCTCTATTTCATATGAATTGCTAGAAATTTTCCTTAGAATTTTGCAAGGACCAATTTTCTTAGCCTTTAATTTATTATATTCACCTTTTAGAAATCTTTCTTTTCTGAGATGAGCTAAAACAATGTCGCCAACATTGAAATTGACTTCTTTTCTTTTTTGATCAACTTTCTTCTTATACTTGATAGTATTTTCTTCAAGTTTCTTTTTTACCTATTCATGCAAATCTTGCATTGCACTAGCAAAATATTCACCATCTGCACTTCATGTTTCCATTTTACCCAAATTTCTGAGCTCATATACTGCTCTAGGATGCATACCATACAAAATTTGAAAAGGACTCATACATGTGCTTCTGTTAGGTGAGTCATTATATGTGAACTATGCTTGTGCAAGTACCAAGTCCCATTGTTTGGGATGCATACTGACCAAACTTCTCAATATGTTTCCAAGGCTTCTGTTGACTACTTATGTTTGTCCATCCATTTGAGGATGGTAAGCTGAGTTGAAGCTTAAATTGGTGCCCAAATTTTTCCATAGAGTCCTCCAAAAGTGTCCTACAAATTTAGTGTCTTGATCAGAGACAATGCTCTTAGGAAGTCCATGTAGCCTAACTATCTCCTTGAAGAACAAACTGGCAATATTAGTAGCATCACTTATTTTTGTACATGGAATAAAATGTGCCATTTTTGAAAACCTATCAACCACTACAAAAATTGAATCATGTCCCTTTTGAGTTATTGGTAAACCAAGTACAAAGTCCATACTTACTAAATCCCATGGCCTATTGGGAATTGGCAATGGCTAATATAAAACTGCATTTTGACTGCTTCCTTTGGCATGTTGACACACTTTACATCTTTCTAAAAACTTCTTAATGTTCATCATTACTCATACCTGGCCAATAATAGTGTGCACTCAATTGAGCTAGTGTCTTGTTTTGCCCGAAATGCCTTGCTAAATTGCCACTGTGCTTCTCTTTCAACAAGTTCTCTCTCATGGAGCTTCTTGGAATGCAAAGTTGACTTCCTTTGAATAGTATCCCCTCCTATATCATGAAATCCATCCAAGGACTTCTATCTCTGCTAAGAGGATTTACACATGCTTCATATGCCTCCTTGAAATCTATATCTTCCTTGAACATTTCTCTTAGGTCATCAAAACCCATTTTACTCACTTCAGATCCCTACATGATCAAGCTTCTTCTACTCAGAGCATCTGCAACTTTGTTAGTTTGGTCACTTCTATGCTTTATAACAAAGGTAAATTTTTGTAGAAATTCAACCCATTTTACATGCCTTTGATTTAATTTGGTTTGGTTACTGATAAACTTTAAAGCATGATTATCAGTATACAACACAAATTCTTTAGGCATTAAATAATGCATCCACTTTTTCAAAGCTTGAACAAGAGCATAAAATTCTTTATCATATGCAGAATACTTCTTTCTTGCATCATTTAGTTTCTCACTATAGTAAGCAATCAGATTACCTTCCTAACTTAACGACACCTACGGCCATTCCACTAGTATCACATTCAACTTGGTAAAGTTTACCAAAATCAGGTAAGGCTAGAACAAGTTGTTCAGTGATCTTTTTCTTAAGCAACTAAAAACTTGTTTCTTCTTCTTTAGTCCATTGGAATAATTGTTTATTTCCCTTGATTGTTTCAACAATCAGAGCACAAATTCCACTGAATTTTTTTATGAACTTTCTATAAAAACTAGCTAGTCCATGAAAACTTCTTACCTCAAAGATATTCCTTGGAGTAGGCCAATCTATTATTGCTTTAACCTTTTCAGGATCCATTTTCAAACCATCTTTAGATATTACAAAACCCAAATAGTTTAACTCTGGTTTCAAAAAGGTGCACTTCTTAAGATTGATTAAAAGTTTTTTCTGCTTCAATTTACTTAAAACCAATCTTAAGTGTCTGAGGTGTTCTTCCTTTGTTTAAATATAGATTAAAATATCATCAAGATAGACTATTACAAATTTTCCTGTGAATTCCTTAAGTACTTCATTCATTAATCTCATGAAAGTACTTGGAGAATTTGTTAAACCAAATGGCATTACTAACCATTCATAAATTCCATCATTTGTTTTAAATGTCGTTTTCCATTCATCACCTTCCCTTATTCTAATCTGATGATACCCGCTTTTTAAATCTATTTTGGAAAAATACTTAGCACCACCTAGACAATCCATCAAATCATCCATATGAGGCAAAGGAAATCTATACCTGATGGTGATTTTATTTATGGCTCTAGAATCTATGCACATTCTCCATCTTCCATCTTTTTTTGGGCTCAATACTGTAGGAACAATACAGGGACTTAGGCTTTCTCTGACCAATCCTTTGTCAAGCAAATCTTGTACTTGGGCTTTGGTCTCTTCATTCTCCCTTGGAGTCATTCTATAGGTTGCTTTGTTTCGCAAGTTAGCTCTAGGAATAAGATCAATATGATGGTTGATACTTCTTATTGGTGGTAACTCATTAGGCAAATCATCCACAACAATGTCAATAAAATCATCTAATATTTTTTGAATTTCTAAAGGTAAATCAGATAATTTTGTACTTGTAAGAATTACTTTTGGTTTCCCAATTAGAGAAAAATTTACCTCTTCATTCTTGATTTGATGCAAAAAAAATTTCCCACTTACCATTAACACCTTAGGATTGACCTCCTCAACTACATTTTCATCCTTAAAGGGTATGATTGTGTGTTTATGTCCATCTTTTTCAAAAGTATATGTGTTACATCTTCCATCATGGACTGCCTTCCTGTCAAACTACCAAGGTCTACCTAAGAGAATATGGCATACATCCATAGGCATAACATCACATATTACTTTATCTTTATAACTCCCTATTTGGAACTCTACTTGACACTGTTCATTTACCAATATCTGATGTCCTTTTTGCAACCAAGACACCTTATATGGTGTTGGATGTGTTGTCTTTTTCAAGCCTAACTTATCAACCATTTTAGTGGATACAAGATTGTCAATACTCCCACTATCAATTATAACTTTACAACATTTACCTTTAGCATTGCAGGTAGTTCTGAACAATTCTTTCCTTTGTGTAGGCTCATGGATTTCTTTGTTTGGCTTAAGTAGGACTCGTTTCATGAGCAATGACTCTCCAACCTCAAGTACATTTGTATGAACAGATAACTCTGCAGTCTCCTCCTCAGCTTGAGCAATATGTGCACTTCTTTGACTTGTGGTAAGGTTCTCTGGACACTCATAAGATCAATGTCCATATTGATTACATTTAAAACATTTGCCAACAAATCCTCTACCTCTACCTCTTGAATAAGGTCTTCTTCCTCTAAAAGAATCATTACCTCGGGAGGATTGTTCCCGTTGATGTGAGCTACTGGCTTCGTCTCTGTGAGATTGCCATTGACCTCTACCACTTGGTGGTCCTCTTCCTCTGAAGCTTCTACTTTTCCCTCTCAAACTTTGTGCTTGTTTTCTGGAAAGCTTCTCCTCTACTTTGAGAGCATATTGGTATGCCTCTTCCACTGTTCTTGGACACAAAAGATTAATCTCATCCTGAATATTATATCTCAATCCATTGAGATACCGAGCCACTTTCTTTGTGTCATCTTCAATATGACCAGCTCAAATGGTCAACCTATAAAATTCCTCTGTATAATCTTTAACTGACATTTCTTTTTGCTTAAGATTTGGCAATTTCTTGAAAAGATTAAGTTGGTAATCTTTAGGCAAGAATTTAGCTTTTTGTTTAGCTACCATCCTTTCCCAGTTCTTGATCTTTGGCTTGTATTTTCATCTTCTTTCATCTTGGACTCCATCCCACCAGAGGGATGCATGACCCTTTAATCAGGTTATAGCAAATTTCACTTTCTTGTCATCAACAACATTTTCATATTCAAAATATTTTTCAATTTCACTAATCTAGTCGATCAACTTCTCAGCATCTAGGTTTCCTTCATACATAGAAACTTCCAACTTGGGTTTGGAACTCGCTCCCATAATTGCTTTGACAAGTCTTGTCTCAAATCCTTCTTCTGCTGCTTCTTCTTGAGGTTCTTCCTCTTCATCACTAACATCAACCATGTCGATGCCTCCTCTTTGTGCAAGCTCCATAGCCTGCAATTGTGCTTGCATTTGTCTCATTTCTTCAAGAATCTCTTCATTTGTAGCTTGTCTTCCTCATCCTCATCCTCTTCCTCGAACTCTGAATGCCATTTCTTGGAACAAAAAGTCTTCCCTTGTACTGACAGGAGCTTCTTCACATTCAAATACCAATAATGGTATAGGACTAAAAAACAATCTTCTCATACAACTCTTGACTATGACACTTTTTTTAAAAAAAAATTCACAAGTTTTACAATATTGACTATTTACAATGACTCAACTATTTACAATAAACTTGTGGTGAGACAATGGGAGTGACTTAAGACATTATTTTGACATGAAAAAAATGAAACACCTGAATATTAAAAACTCTTTTTATAACATAAATAAAATAGTTAATAACTGAAGCTTTATAGACCCAAAATAAAATGACAATAATGAATCTTTATGACAAGCACAAGACTAAATACAATTTGATTTGATGGACTAACGACTATTTTAGAAGGAATTATTGATAAAATTTATATGATGAGCACATGACACAAATTAAGACCAAAACCATGAATTAAACCTCAAAACTGCCTACAAAACATGAAAACCACCAATATTCAAGCATATGACATACATTAGATGTTTTGTTGATAACTTGAGATCTAGACCTCTGTTTTCCAAACTATTTGATGCGTCGGAAAGCCTGTTTTGAGAGCTTCGTAGTGGTACAAAATTTAGAAAATATGGTTACATCATCTAAAATTTGTTCATGGCTTTATTGCAGCAAGTGTTGTAGAAATAACACTTTGTGAATACAACTA
This sequence comes from Sequoia sempervirens, assembly GCA_007258455.2. Classification (NCBI taxonomy): domain Eukaryota; kingdom Viridiplantae; phylum Streptophyta; class Pinopsida; order Cupressales; family Cupressaceae; genus Sequoia; species Sequoia sempervirens. The sequence goes on from VDFB02086081.1 coordinate 114,236,033, forward strand.
GCGATCTCTTCAAACACTATGAATTAGTCTAGATTGCAACTACATTGTTGAGAAAATCTCTACAGACATTTCTTTATCAACGGCTTCAAAAGAAAAAGACAATCTTTCCTTTGCAACGCACATGTTGCCTCAACTCTTTTGAACAGAAAAATGACCTCCACCAAAATAGTCACTTCTTTATCTGGCTATTGTGATCAGATCTACCTCAATCTATCTCTAGACTGGGAAGACTTTAAGAGCAGCGATGACTTTTCTTCTCCATATGCCTTCCCAATCACCCTCGTGTCTCCATTGAGCAAGCTCCTTTGTGTCTTTCTGTTCATATATCACTGTCAAAAATCAAGCCCAATAGAAATATAAACCGTACCAACTCCACTATTAGTGCCGCTCTGCAATAAAAATTGATTGTTGAGTCAGATCTATAATTGCCTCTGTTAAGAATAAAGCCACATATATCAACACAAATGGCCGTTTGAGATTGTGACAAAGTGAAGAACTAGGAGCGACGACAAACTTAAAAATTAGTATGGAAATTTCTTCCGGAGAAAACACTAGAAGACTCAATGATATACAACAAATGACACGACACTTAACTATGTATTTTTATAATAATCTCCTCTCCATTTATATTTCCTTAGAAATATTGATCTATAATCCCTCTAATCGTGCCCGCTTTGATACCAAAAATTAATGAACTCCCTAATACACTCCCAAAATGATAGCAGAGAAAAAAACTCACGGAGAAAACAAAAACATTAAAATGCACAATAAACAATCTCAAACTTTATTTACATTATATCTTTCCTCACTTCTTTCCCCTATATAGGCTACAATGTAGGCCCATTTTATACTAAAAAAATAGGCTAAGAAAAGGCTAAAACCAATCTGGATAAATCCCTATAATTTCTCAACCACCTATCTATTAGTTGAAACTAATTTTATTTGGAGGTTTTGTGAGAGCTTTACTACCTCTCATTATTTGATCTAGAAATATAAGATCAACAAACTCTAATAATAAGCTTAGAAAGATTGCGCTTGCATCAACTTTCAACCAAATGCAAATAGTGAATGTGAATTCAAGCTCTAAAACCTTTTGCAAGTATCCTCGTTGTTGATGCAAAAATGGTGGACTAGGAAGACGTTACAGATTTCCATCAAAGCATAATGGAAAGGTAGAGCCTGATGACAATGTGGACAAACAGATCAAGTGCACACGGATAAATGTACACAACCTTCAAACTAACACATGATTTTTCTTTGCAGTTTAGGGCACATGAATGCATTAGAATGCCTTAATGAGAGTATAGCTAACAAGCAAAACAAAAGAAAAGCATAAATTTCTAGCTTGAAGGGGCTGGCAAGTATTGTCAACAAAGAAAAGCATCTAGCTATAAACTGTTTTGATGAGTTGTTGGGTTTAAGCAGCAATATAAGCACATACAGACAATGAAATACAAACTTTAAACTATAGGAAATTTCACTTTGTAATCCAAGGAAAAATAATGCATGTCTACTTTTATAGGGGAAAATAAAAATAGAACAAAATTGCAAAGACAAAGGAATCATAATGCAAACATGGGCGTACATCAGAAATTGATTATCTACAACTGAACAACTAAAGGTTTATCCCTATCATTTATAAGAAACCAAGGAAAATACCATAACCAAAAACAATATTGTGTATATTATAATATGTGCACATATTGACAGACATATATGTTACAACAATACAAATAGGATTCTAAGTAAACTAGAGGGTATAGTGCTTCCAAGGCATAATTATTTTCAATATTTTATGCAAAAAATTAAATGGCTGACAATGATGCTTAAAATGCACTCATTTCACATACCAAACATTTTAAATTTAAAAGTGTAGACACCTAAATTTGGACACTTAATTTATCCAAATTTATCCCCTTTCATCTAAGCATCCCCTTATTTGCATTAATTAAGTAATATCGCTATTATTTAATTAATATCCTTAATTCTGCCAAATCCATAAGGTATTTAATTAATAAATAAATACCATATCTCTTTAATCCTCCTTTCTATCAAATGAATTAAATAAATATGACATTTATTTAATTCCTCACATGTCACATCCCTTTCTTAATCCTAATTATTCTCCTAATCTCATCATTAGGGATGTGCACATGCCTAATCCTTGATTAGGATGTGTCACATCCTCCAACTTTTGCAAGTTGGCCTCTAATATCTCTTAGCCACCTAACCCTCTTCTAATCCTTCATTAACTAGCCTAATCAGCCTCAAAAGGAATTTTTAATTCCTTTTATCCTTCCAAGGAATATTAAATTCATTTTTCTCTTCCCTCTGTGATTTTTGACTTGTCACATCAAGTCACATGTGAAATCTAACCATCTTCTAATCATAATTAATTTATGGTTAGGATGTGCACACCCCTAATCATCATTAGGTTCACATCCTCCATAATCTTCCACTTGCCTCTATTATGTCATTAATTTGTCTAATCAGGTACTTGCACAACCTTAATCACTTAATTAGGTCAACCTAATCTCCATGTCATTTATGGAATATTTCCTAAGTCAATCTTATTAAAAAATTTCTCCTTTTGGAGAAGGCACCCCTTTCCCCATGTGAATTTTTAATTCCCATTTAATCCCCCAATACATTTCAAAGAATTTTAAATTATTTCTCTCATTCCCATGTGGATGTTTGAGGAATTTTTAATTCCTCACATGTCCTCTCACCCACATGGGGACAAGGACCTCCTTTATGAGGATATCTTGTCCAAATCCCAAGGTACTATGTAGTACCTCCATGTCATGTCCACATCATCTTTCTCAAGCCACTTTACATGCCACATGTCAAGATGTGAGGGCTTGTGAGTTCTCAACTCACCATACCCCTACATCTTGGCCTTATTGATTTAATCTCACCCGTGACCCATTTTTTTAGAGAATGCAAAATTCTCTATAAATACCCCCTCTTTTCCCTCATTTTTGGAGGAGATCATTGTGTTAGCCAAAATCTTGCAAATTTTTCATTTGAGCCATACTTAGCCAAAATACTTGCATTTTCATCCATTCTCAGCTATTTTCCATCCATCTTGCATCCCACACTTGCACATTTTTCCATCCAAGGAGCATACACAACATCAAAAATCAAGTGTCAACCAAAGGATCGATTCAAGACAAGGTAAATCGGCTCCATTTGTTATCTTTACTTTGTTTTTGAATCCAACTAGGCCAATCTTGATGTGTAGAGTGTTTATAGTTCTTGTTTGCACTCTTTTGTTTTCTACCCATTTTTTTCCATATATTTTCACCCATTCACATTTGTGGCATGCCTAGTGGGACCCACAAACGGGTCTGTATCTTTCACATTTGTTGTTTTTTTCACTTTTTTGTAGGTGTGGGTTGCAGAGAGGCAGACCTGACCTGCAGAGGGGTGGACCCGACCATCCAGGGGTGGACCCGACATCAAGGGGCAGACCTAACCTGACAGACATGCAGACCTGACCTCTAGGGGTAGACTCGACCTTGCCCATGGGCGGACCTGCCCTCCACAAACTCCAAAAATTGATTTTTTGCAATTTTTCATAGAGGGGTGGACCTGCCCTCCACAGACTCCAAAAAATAATTTTTTGCATATTTTTCACAGGGAGGCAGACTTGACCTCCAAACAAGCGGACTTGACCTGGATAGCTTTTTTCAGAAGGTGAAATTTTAGTTTTTAGCACTTTTTTTTGTTGTTTTAAGTGTTTCTAACCTCCTAATGTGTCTTGTTTGAGTCTATGCAAGCATCTGGTTGAAATTTGGCAAGGAACAAGGACAAGATTCACTAACAACTTTCCTTGCAGGTTTAGTTATTTATCAATTGCTACTTGTCATTTTGCATAACTTAAACACATAGTTTAATTAAGGGTGTCAATTAATCTTGTGTGTCGTGCTTGTTGGTAAGCTATTTGAGTATCCACTCCCCTTGTGCCATTTGGCAATCCTAGGTGACGAGAAATTGTAGCTTACCAAGTCCTTTTAGTCACCCTTTTTCTTTTCTTAGCAGGACCTGCTTGGGGATTTCATCACCCCAAGGGACGATCCCAACCACACGTACTAGCGAGGAATATAAAGGGGGGAGAGTGAAAGTTGTACCTCAATCCAACCACGTTGTAATTGGCAAAGCATCAGGATGTTGTGAAGAGTTGGTGCGAGCCTCTAGTATCTCGCTAAGGTTCCCAACTCACGCTTGTAATAGGTTGGTGTTCACGGTTTGGGCCTCACGTACCAGGTGTATATTGAGGACTCCTTAGCAACCATGTTATCCTAGAATAGAAGACTTTTTTAGCCATACCCCTTCTACTAGTCTTAGGATTGTGTTGTCTAAACTGTTGCTTTGTGCGAAACCATTAATTTTTTGTCTAGTTGACTTAGTCGTATTCTTTTGATTGATGCTTGTTGTGTTTTGGGTCTTTTTCCTTAGTCATCTTTTCAAAACTCAAGTTTGAACCTGTCTAGGGGTGGACCTACCCTCTAGGGGAAAACCTGGCCTGACAGACAAGCGGACCTGAGCTCTGGATAGGTGGACCTACCCTCCAGGGGCGAACTTACCCTCTAGGGGCGGACCTGACCCATTCTAGGGGCGGACCTGACCCTTGACTCTAGTCAGTTTCATCATCTATTTCATCATTCTAGACACCCATTTCATAGTTTTACATGCTCGTTTCACCATTATGATCACTCATTTCCCCGTTCTGAGTAAACGTTCACCCATTTCAAACCTTTGTCTATTGTCTTGAACTCTCATTCTGCCATTTCAATAATTCATTTACTCGTTCTAAGTGAACGTTCAACTATTTCACACCTTGTTTCATCATTCCAAACTCTCATTCTATGATTCTGATCTTTCATTTACTCGTTCCAAGTAAACATTCACCCATTTCACACCTCCTTTCCTCATTTCAAACTCTCGTTCTGTCGTTCTGATCATTCATTTACTCGTTCCAAGTAAATGTTCACCCATTTCAAACCTTCGTCTATCATATTGAACTCTCGTTCTGCCATTTTGATCATTCATTTACTCGTTTTGAGTGAACGTTCATCTATTTCACATCCTTTTTCATCATTCGAAACTCTCGTTCAGTCATTCTGATCATTCGTTTACTCGTTCCGAGTAAATGTTTATCCATTTCGAACCTCCTTCTATCCTTTTGAACTCTCATTTTTCCATCTTGATCATTCATTTACTCGTTCTAAGTAAACATTCATCCATTTTGAACCTCTATCTCCTCATTTTGAGAGTCCTTTGTCCATTCCGAGTCATTGTTTACTCGTTCCAATTACTCATTCATCCATTCTGATTACTCATTCATCCATTTCGAGCACTCATTCACTCGTTCGTCTATTTCAAATCTTCCTCCCCTCATTCTGAGATTCATTCATCCATTTCAAGCACTTGTCCATCCATTCTGAGCATCCATCTCCTCATTTTGTGCACTCGAACAGCTATTTTCTAACTATTTTTCACCCAGGGGTGAACCTACCCTCCAGGGGCTAACCTACCCCCTGAACAGGTGAACCTACCCCTGTACAGGCATACCTGCCCCCTTGGATAGGAAGACCTACCCCTGTACAGGAAAACCTACCCCTGTACAGGTGGACCTACCCTACAAGCGGACCTGCCCCCTAATTGGACAGGCGAACCTGCCCTACAGGCAGCCCTACCCCTATACAAGCGAACTTTCCCTCTTGGATAGACGGACCTGCCCTATAGGCGGACTTGCCCCCTTGGACAGGTGAACCTACCCTCCCAGACAGGAAAACCTGCCCCTGTACAGGCAGACCTTCCCCCTTCAACAGGTGAACCTGCCCCCTTGGACAGGCGGACCTGACCTCATCCAAGGGTAGACCCACCCTTCAAACAACATTTTCCACCCTTCGTTCAGTCATTTCGAGCACCTGTTTGCCCACCATCAACACTTTTCTGAAATTCATCATTTCATCACCAAAATCACATAAGTGCTACTTAGAACATCATTAGAGTTCATATCCATCATCAAATCATCCATCCCAATCACCTAGACTTCGTTTTGAGAGTTTTGATTTTTATGTTGAAACTTCCAGAGGCCATAACTTTTGACTCGGGTATTCGTTTGAGCTAAAATTTTATGGGTGGTTGCATTATGAGGTGGCATGTATAATCCAGACCAATGGTCAGACCCCGTTTCACCACATTTTCGGGGCCTCAAACTTTCATCTTGACCCTCAAAATTGCAATTTAGTGTTTTTTTTTCAATTTTTAAAAAATCATTTTCGTTAATAACTCGAAATGCATGTGTTAGATTTGGAATGTTAGTTGGCAATTCATCCTATCTTAGTTTTGGGTATTTTTTGGGAAAAAAATTAGACTCTCAAAAGTATGTCTGTGAATTTTCCTAAAATGGCAAAATTTGACAATTTTTGAAAATTGCCAAATTTGGAAAAAATTTATTGTCAACACCTTACATCCTTTAAACCCAAAAACTTGGTGTAGAATCAATCCCATCACATCCTCCAATCATTCTAGGCTTCAATCCAATCCTAATCTAAGCTTTAATCTAATCCCAATATGAGCTTAACCAAATTCCTAATCTGAACTTTAGTCCATCTGCAGTCAAGATCTTTGGATATAGAAACAAATCTCAAGATCCCTCTCTCCATCTTCTTCAATTTTTTCCTATTCATCCTTTCATCCATTCTGAGAATCACTCTCCCAATCTAAACATTCGTTCATTCATTATGAACATTTGCTCACCCATTTCGATCAATCATCTACTTGTTTTGAGTAATCTATCATTCATTCTAAACTTTCGTCATCTCGTTCCGAGAGTCATTCATCTGTTCTTAGTAGTTTTTTACTCATTTCAAGTAGTCATTCCTCCCTCTTGATCATTCGTCTACTTTTTTTGAGTAATCTTCCATTCGTTTCGACCTTTCATCCATCCATTCTGAATATTTGTCCAACCATTCTGATCATTCATTTACTCATTCTGAGTAAACGTTCATCCATTTCAAACCTCCTTTCATCATTTGGAACTCTTTTTTTGTCGTTTCAATCATTATTTTACTCGTTCCAAGTAAACGTTCATCCATTCCAAACCTCCTTTCATCATTTTGAACTCTTGTTTTGTTGTTTCGATCATTCGTTTACTCGTTTTGAGTAAACGTTCATCCATTTCAAACCTCCTATCATTTCAAACTCTCATTCAACACTCCTAATCAATTGTTTACTCATTTCGAGTAATATTTCATCTATTCCAAACCTTCGTCTTCTCATTCTAAGAATCATTTATCCATTGTGAGAAGTCGTTTACTCATTTTGAGTAGTTGGTCATCCCTCCCAATCATTTGTTTACTCGTTCCGAGCAATCTTTCATCTATTCCAAACCTTCATCTTCTCGTTCTGAGAATCATTCATCTATTATGAACAGTCATCTACTCATTTTGAGTAGTCATTCATCCCTCTCAATCATATGTTACTCATTCTGAGTAATCCTCCATCTATTCTGAACCTCCTCTCATTCTGAGTAGTCGTTTGTCCATTTCTATCATCCATTTCTCCAATCAAATCATCGTTTTCCCCATCCAAATCCTTTGAACTTCATTTCAGATGATTATCCAAATTGACCTAAGTGTCTGATCTGATCGGCATCATCAAAATTTGCTTAGGATTGCCATTCATCCTAAGTTAATCATTATCGTCAACCCAATCAATCCATTTTCAATCTCAAAGTGGATTTGGTGCCGCAATCGCCCTTTTATCCTTAATATGGTCAATCAACATCCTAAGTCACCCAGGGTAATCTCTTAATGGGGTTTATGGTCCCTTTCATCATCCAATCTAATCCATCAGTTGATCTTATCAATCATCGATCAATCTTATCTAACCCAATCCAATCGCATCCCTATCCAATCACCTTCAACTCAATCAATCTACTTCCATCTCAAAGCAGATTTAGTGTCATAATCATCCTTTGATAATCAAATTTGATCATAAGAATCAATCACATCACATCATCCCATCATCCTAATCTAAGCTTTAATCCAATCCCAATCTAAGCTTGACCAAAATCTTGATTTAAGCTTTAGTCTGTTCCCATCCAAAATCTTTGATCCATCCTCTTTATCCTTTCATCATCATGAATCCTTATCCTCCATCAATAGTAGTCAAGGGAAACCCTAATTACATCGACAATGATAATGAAAGTCTTATCGATCAAGAGGAATATGACATAGATTCCCTTGACACTATCATTGCTAGTAATCTTTCTCCACCCACTTTCCAAAATCCAATCACCCCTTCGAGTTATCCCATTATGTCTTCATCCATGCCTAATCATGCACCTTATGCTACCTTTGACAAGGGATATCCATCATATCCTTCATCTACCTCATCCTATTATCCAACACCCGCATCCTCTTATCCAAATCCACCATCCCAACATTCTTATCTTAATCTCCCATCCACATCCTCCTATCCCAATCCTTCATCCGCATATACCCACTACCCTAATCTTCCATACCAATTTGCTCACCCTATAAATCCTACAATCACACCTTCCTATCCTAATCCTACATTCACACCTTCCTATCCTAATCCAACATTCACACCAACTTATCCTAATCTAACATCCACATCTTCTTATCCTAATCTGACATCCACATTTCCATATCTCAATCCGCCACCTCAATCTTCCCATCCTAATCCACCATCCCAATACCCTTACTACAATCCACCACCTACATCCTCATGTCCTAATTCACCATTCCATTACCCCTATCTTAACCCTTCATCTAATCTTAATCCCCCATCTATTCCCAATCTTGCATCCAATTCCATTCCTCCATCTAATCCTAGTCAACCAATCCCTAGTCCTAATCCCCCACCGATCCATAATCCTTCATCCACTCCTACCATGCCATCTCAGCCTAGAGTATTCAAGTTTCTCACTCCAGAAGTTCTCCAAGGACTTATAGCAAAGAAGACATATCCCACTCCACACCTTGAAGTTGTGGAATCATTCCATCCCAACCCATCATCCACGATCATTGGTTACGAGACCCTTCTCCACCCAACACCTATCATTGAAGATACCACCCCTAGCACCACTCAAACCATCAAAACCATCACATCCTCTGAATCCATTGAGCCTTCATCTCCTACCATCACATCTACCAAATCCATTGAACACCCACTTCCTACTTTGAGAGCCGTCGAACCCATCAACAAAACCCAAATCCAATCCACTTCTTCCACTCCTAGTGTCACTAAAATCCATTCCCATGAATGTTTTGAATCCTCCATCCCTCCATCTTCCCCACTTGAAGAGTCCCACCAAGACTCAATTATCATGCTTCCCGCACATGATGAGTCATGCCAAGAGCCTAATCCAAAGCATGCCAACTTATCCCCTTCTCCAAATCAAGATCCTACCATCCCATCTAGTCCACCTCAAGATCACAGTCCCCCATCCATTCCATTCCATGATCCCCTTGTCATTCAAGATTCCACCACTCCATCTCCATCTCCATCGCATGAGCCCGCTACCACAAATCCAGATCCTATCATATCCCCTAATCCCTCTCCCAATACCACCCATCCAAATGCTGCTATACCATCATCTCCCTCTCATGATCCCTCATCATCGCCTAAAACTACTATCCCCACACCGCTTGCATATCCCCTTGGTACTCTCACATTCTTCCATGTTGGCCTCCTCGCAGAAGAAAAACACAATGTATGTACCACCCATCATCCTCCACCTAATAATGGACTTGCATCATTTTTTTAGAATAATACAAATCCTATCATGGATTGCATGCTCAAGAACATGAACTATCAAGGAAAAGGTTTAGGCCTTCATGAGCAAGGTGTTTTAGAGCCCATCCAGGTCAAAGAACAAATCTATATGTAACGTCTTGGACCTATTTCCCAAGACTCACAAAATAAGGATGTTGGTACAACCTCTAGATGCCCTCAATGAGCCTTTTCCAAAAGAAATGTTGGCTCTTTCCATCGCTCCACCAAATCATATACTACCATCCCTCCTCTATCGTATCGCCTCATAACAACCATCCATATTCCTCCTTCATCTGCTTCATCCATTTTGGTTCCTTACATCCCTCCATCCACCATCTCCCATGCTTCATCTACTCCATCCATCTTGGGTTCTTATGTCCCTCCACCCATTGTTTGCTTTGGGTTCATATATCCCAAAATCACCTCCTCCATCTCATCCTTTCATGCATCCAACACCTATCCATGTCATCCATCATAAACATCCCTCTCACATGTCCTCTAATCAGGATCAACAAAGGAACATACCTACACATCCTCCATCTACACGTAATCCTCATAATCTTACCTCCATCACTTCACATCATCCATCTCCTCACACCCATCCCATTGCTAGTAAAAGTACTTTGGATGCCAAAGCAAAAGTGCCTAAATCTAAATATCTGCATGAACCTAAAGCTCATGCACCCTCTAAATGACATGTTGAAGAAAAGAAAATAAAATCCAAAATAAAAATCAAATTCATTGCCTGCAAAGGTCCACCAAAGAAAAGATCAAACCGATGTGGATCCCAAAGAAAAAAGATACAATGTCATCAAATGAAAAATCTGTAACAACATCCAACATTGCTCATCCAAAAGCTAATCATTTTCATCCACCCTCTCCTAAATTTGTTTTGGGTCCCTATGTCCAAAAATTCACTATTCCATCTCCTCCATTATCCCCACATTCCCCATCCATTAATACTCATATCATTTCACATTCATCACCATATGTGCCAATGTTGATCCTAAACTCACCACCTCATCATTCTATCCATACCCTTTCCAATACCCTTTCCAGCATCCCATCGATTACCCCACATATCTCCCTCATCAAATCCCTCTAATTCATCCTCTTGCATAATCCATTTATCCTAATAAGATTGTACCAATGTCCAATAACCGGTTCAAACATGGGCTCTTAATACCTCATATAGATCTTGATGCCTGAGTACTTCATCCATATCTTTATCGCATGTCTTCTAAATCCACTTATTCGCCTCCCTATAATTATCCATCTCCTTTCACATGCTATCCAAAAATTTGAAAAAATCCAAAAAATTCAAAAAATCCAAAAAAAAAATAAATAATAATAATAAAGAGAAATAATCCATCCAATGGTGAAAACTTGGAAAACAAGCACCTTGGATAAGTACCATGATGAAAACCTGGCAAACAGGTGTCATGCGTAAATCCCCATCTGCACTTGGGGGCAGCTTACTGATATGTGTTCCCTCCATCTGCTATGCTTCCTGCTATGCTTCCAGCTATGCACTCGTCTTCTTGCTATACATCATTTTCATTCATCCCCTTCATCCTACCTATCTTGCACATCCTGCTTGGCATATCTCATTTATCCCAATCCTTCCATCCTCCTTGGGATTTTGATAATGATAGGGGAAAACATATAAACATTCTTTGGACACCTCTTAGCATACATTCCCCTCATCTGCACACTATCCTAATCCTCATTCGTACTCGTCTACCTTCCTTATCCACCCGTCATGCTACCTTCAATCTCCCTTCCTTATCCATGCATCCTATCTTCATCCATCTCACTCCTTTATTTTCCTATCCTTCTCTATTGCATCCTTCATGCCTCCTGGCACATGACATATCTTGAGTGGGGGCATCTATCTTCCTTTGTGATATAGTCCTTGGAGACATCATTCATTCCATCAGAGCAATTCCTTCCATTTCCCTATCCTCATCTCCTTATCGTTATATCCATCTCCCCATCCTTATCTTTTATCCCTCCAAACAATCCTTATATCCATCTCCCCATCCTTATCTTCCTATCCTTCCATCATAGCATACCTTTTCATCTATCCATCTAGTCACCTTTTCCTCATCCAAATCATTATCTCCCTATCCATCAATCCAACCAATCCTTTTCATCTCCCCATCCTCATCTCCTTCTCCTAATCCCATCTTATAATCCCTTGTCATTGGTCTCTAGCTATAGGTTACTCCCCATGCAACCCAATGCCATTCACCTCATCATCATCACTTCTACTTCTTTTACACATCTTTTCAATCTCCTATCCTTTCTCATCATTCATCTATCCATATTGTCATCCTCCCACTTCATCTTTGTTGATTTGGATAACTATCCCATCCCTGAGGTTTGTATAGTCACCATCCTCCAATCCCATCTAACAGTTCTATCATGTCCCATCGTGTCAGTCCAATCATTTTATCCGCTTATCTATGGTTATCTCATCATCCTTTATCCATCATTTTTCTTTGGTCCTTTTGTCGAACTATGTTTCCCCTACACTTTCACGTAGGCAAGGTAGATCATTTGATCAGCCCCCAAGGATCCTTTATTGTCTATCATCGGTCTTTCTACTTTGTCTGTCTTCTCTTTTATCGTCTATCATCGATCTTCATTGTCCACTTTTCTCCTTTTCTCCATCCTATCTTTATCATCCATCGAAGTCTCCATCATGGTCTGTCGTTAGCATTTTATCGAACTACTACGGCTCTGCGCTTTCACGTAGGCAAGGCTAATCTTTGATTGGCCCCTGAGCCCCTAGGTTGCTAGGATGTGTTAGTCTCATATCTTGTGTCATGTTGTCAAGCTATGCCCTTGTCTAGCCGGTTCTTAACAAACAAGATCCACTTGTATCAGCAGATCCAATCGGTTCTGAATATCATGCGTCATATCAGTCTTTCTTTTTAGTATCCATCATCGGTCTCAACAAAATGCATCCTTCCTAATAGACCTCATCAATCCCATCCATCCCCTTGATCCTATGGCAAAGGACATTTGAAATTGATTGTGATATTTTGATGCTTCTGGATTTTGTTTATCACTTCAGCTCCCTCTCATCACTTGTCATGGTTGCCTTGATCCATCATATCATGGTGTGTTTTGACTAGTCAACATAGGGGCGTACCTTGATCTTTTATTTTTTGTTGTCTTCTCGGTTGTCCCATGTAGTACCCACCAAGATCCTTGAGGTCTGGTGTTAGATTGGGGCATCCTTGTGTGCTTGTGGTTATCCCAATACCTGGCCTGACCAAGGTCATCGCAACTTTGGGGTGTTGGGATAGCCTTCTTGTTTGATGTGTTTGTTTCATGCATTAGACACTAATCTGCCTTGGTCCTTTATACCTTGGTGTATCGTGTCTTCTGCTATAGCAAAACTCAGTGCTCCTAAAGATGGAAAATTGCATTTGGATTGCATTTCATCTCCATCGTCTCATCTATCAAAACCCCCTCATTCATTCATCCTTCATCACTCTCCCCTCCCAATCTCCTATCGCCTTTTCATCCTTCCTCATATACCCTGTGCATCATCTTCCTCATATACCCCTTGCATCATCTTTCAAGAGCACACCCATGTTCTCTTGAACCCACATGTCCTCTTGAGGGGGCATCCTTCATCCCTAATTTTCATCATTTTTTTCCCTTCCTAGTTGATCCTTTAATGACTGGGGCATCTTTTCCAATCTAACTATCTTCCTCTAGGTTCTATGTTTTAATATTCTTTGAAATGATGCTACTTCATAACACCATCTCAAAGAGGGGAAAAATGTAGACACCTAAATTTGGACACTTAATTTATCCAAATTTATCCCCTTTCATCTAAGCATCCCCTTATTTGCATTAATTAAGTAATATCGCTATTATTTAATTAATATCCTTAATTCTGCCAAATCCATAAGGTATTTAATTAATAAATAAATACCTTATATCTTTAATCCTCCTTTCCATCAAATGAATTAAATAAATATGACATTTATTTAATTCCTCACTTGTCACATCCCTTTCTTAATCCTAATTATTCTCCTAATCTCATCATTAGGGATGTGCACATGCCTAATCCTTGATTAGGATGTGTCACATCCTCCAACTTTTTCAAGTTGGCCTCTAATCTCTCTTAGCCACCTAACCCTCCTCTAATCCTTCATTAACTAGCGTAATCAACCTCTCTAGGAATTTTTAATTCCTTTTATCCTTCCAAGGAATATTAAATTCTTTTTTCTCTTCTCCATGTGATCTTTGACTTGTCACATCAAGTCACATGTGAAATCTAACCATCTTCTAATCATAATTAATTTATGGTTAGGATGTGCACACCCCTAATCATCATTAGGGTCACATCCTCCATAATCTCCCACTTGCCTCTAATATGTCATTAATTTGTCTAATCAGGTACTTGCACAACCTTAATCACTTAATTAGGTCAACCTAATCTCCATGTCATTTATGGAATATTTCCTAAGTCAATCTTATTAAAAAATTTCTCCTTTTGGAGAGAGCACCCCTTTCCCCATGTGAATTTTAATTCCCATTTAATCCCCCAATGCATTTCAAAGAATTTTAAATTATTTCTCTCATTCCCATGTGGATGTTTGAAGAATTTTTAATTCCTCGCATGTCCTCTCACCCACATGGGGACAAGGACCTCCTTTATGAGGATATCTTGTCCAAATCCCAAGGTACTATGTAGTACCTCCATGTCATGTCCACATCATCTTTCTCAAGCCACTTCACATGCCACATGTCAAGATGTGAGAGCTTGGGAGTTCTCAACTCACCATACCCCTACATCTTGGCCTTGTTGGTTTAATCTCAACTGTCCATTTCTCTAAAGAATTAAAAATTCTCTATAAATACCCCCTCTTTTCCCTCATTTTGGGAGGAGATCATTGTGCTAGCCAAACTCTTGAAAATTTTTCATTTTAGCCATACTTAGCCAAAATACTTGCATTTTCATCCATTCTCAGCTATTTTCCATCCATCTTGCATCCCACACTTGCACCTTTTTCCATCCAAGGAGCATACACAATATCAAAAATCAAGTTCCAACCAAAGGATCGATTTAAGAAAAGGTAAATCAGCTCCATTTGTTATCTTTACTTTGTTTTTGAATCCAACTAGGCCAATCTTGAGGTGTAGGGTGTTTATAGTTCTTGTTTGCACTCTTTTCTTTGTTGCTCATTTTTCGTCATATATTTTCACCCATTCACAAAAAGTAATCATAAATGAATCTGGTATACAATCCTGGTTGTGACCTATGCTCAAACCCAAAGCAACCAAGATTAAAAAATAATTTGTCATGTTGCTGAAACTTCAAATAAGATGAACTGATAAGTACTTTAAAATGAAATATTTTTGTACACTAAAGAATTCTTATATCTTTTGTGCTTCTCTTCCACTTGAAGGGTTTCAGAATCAAGGAAAAGTAACGTTTCATAACACTCACCTCAAGTTCAGTACCACTAGTATTATAAATATCATGCACATACTCCTTGAATTCAACATAATCACTGTCAACATTGTCTTGAAGTTGTGTAGCTTTTCGGAGAGCTCTATTGACAAGGTCTTTTCCTTTTTTTTCTACTTTCATATAATTGTTCTGCATGTGGTTTAATCATCATGCAAAGTTAATATAATTCAAGTAAAGAATGAAAAATTTATAATTTTTTATCCACAACAACTATTATATTACCTCAACTTCAACACAACTATGATTGTGTTGCACATTCCTGCCCACTAGTTCATCCTGATTGCTCTCTATATCGGAAGATCTGTTGACATAAAGGCATTTTTTTTCATGTTGCTTTGATAAAATTTCTTTGCATGTATTTTAACCATCAAGCAAAAAAATATATCTAGATGAGGAGTAATTCATTTAAAAAACAATCAACAGAGCCTTTCCAAGCATAAAATTCACAGTATACAGTCATATTTCATGAATATGCTAAGTTATACAAGGAAAAGGGTAGCATGCTATAGGTCATTGTCATTGGGCCACAATCATACACCCCTTTGATAGTAAGAAGAAACTATAAAAACACACATAGTAAGACAATTATGAAGATCTCAACAAAGAAAAAACAACAATAAGAGAAAGAGTATGCAAAAAAATGATATAGTTGAGAATCAAAATATTGAGGGATAGCCTCTTACCTGATCTGAATCCATGGAATTATGATCATTCCACGCAGAAACTATATGCTTAACAGAGGCGGCCAACTACGAAACTTTCTTGGTGAGACCATGTAAGCAACTCGTTATATGTTGGTACTCTTCATTTGAGTTGACATGATTTGGAGAGGCTCTTACTAGGCATTCAACAAATGGTTGTGAAATCTCTGTTGACGAACTAGATTTCCACTTCATACTACTCTTAGATTTAGTATGATATAGTGTTGCCATATAATTGACAATATCTTCTACACCTGCTTCTCTATTATTGTTTTCCACCTAAAATACAATGTCAATTTCAACATATAGTCAGTTCAATAAAAATTTGAAATAAATAACACAATGTAAATTGAACCAAAAACCCATACACTTACTCCAAATTTGTCCATTTTGGCCTGCAACCCGCCTCGGCCAAATGTATAATCAGCCCTCACATTATCTCTTGCTCTCTTGCCTCTATTACTCTTTGTCAAATATTATTCAAAACACATACTTTCTTTCAATGCCTCCCATTGTTTGGGAGATAGAGTGAAGTCTAACCTCTCGTTTCCCTCCATGATTATTTTTCTACAATTGTATCTAAAATTGTTCATCAGAAGTCTCATCTTGTGCCTATAATATTTTCTAGAGATTTTTCCACCAATAGTGTCAAAGGCATGTTCCATTTTTTGTATAACATATTCCACATTTTGTGGATCTTTCTTTGCAAAATTTTATTTGCAAATATCCAAATGGGCCCTACATCTTACGCCCAACTCAGAGGCCCACCTTGCAGCATTTTTCCCAATGGGTTCACCATCTCTTGATACCTCAACCAAGAATGGCTTCTTCCCTTCTAATATTCTTTCTTGTGCATTCCTCATGTGGATCTGTATAAATCTTGACTCAATCTTTGTATTTTAACAAATGCAGGCACATCTTTTGTTGAACCACTACCAACATTTCTAGTTGGTCCACTAATTCCATCAAAAGTTGTAGATGCAACAGGTGCACTTTGAGGCACATCAGATGCAAGCAGACTCTCTTCATGACTTTCATTAATTGGAACTTCATGCTCCTTGGCCACATCAGGTGTGGCATGAGTAGGTAGATCAGTACTGGTCTCTACAAATTTCACTTCAAACACATCCTTTATGTGTTGGATTCTATGAGCTGGCAGCACTGCATCTTTACTTTCTTTCTTTTTTTTCTTTTCATTTCCTCTGCATTCTTTTTCTTGCCTATAAAACAAAAAAAATATCATATCATGTCTTATATACATAAAGCTCTTTCCTGTAAAATTTCATTAAACAGTATTAAATAAATAATATACTACTTAGTAGATTTACAACTTGCTTGTTTGTCAAACCAAGATGTGATAAATATTCATTATTCTTGGCCACACGTTCTTCATGAAAGTTCTCATAATCTGTTATTAGAATTTCAACATTATGATCACTATCATCTAATTTGCACCTTAAATTTTTTTTCCTCATTTTCTGATGTCCAAAAAAACAATAATGTATAAATTTGCAACTTGATACAGAGATAATTAATCGTAACAGAAATTGCATAAATACAAGTTTATGAGGTCTCAGTTTTAATGAACAGTCATTAAAACACATAGGAATTCTAAAGCACTGCAAACAACAACAGTCATTAGATGTTGTGGGTATTTCAGTCAATGGATATTAAATAATGGTGCCCTGCAAAAATGCAAGTTGCATAAAAAACTTAGCAATGTATTTGAATCAATCCATCAAATCTTGGGATTGGAATGATGAGTCCTTCACATTGGATGCAGATTCACCATTAGGTTAGTGATACATTTGGTGTTCTTGGTCTTTTGGTTTCATTCCTCTGTTCTTTTGTTTAATATACAATCATATCTTTGTGGGCAATGAGCAATTATATCTAAGTCTTTGTGGGATGAATGGGCTCAGAATGAGGCAGATGCCCAAACTTTGTTTACATTGGCACCTCCTTCATCTAAAGTAGCAGAGCTCACTATGCCCACATCCTCTATCAGCAACAAACAAGGTTAATTAGATTTATCTCCTTATTCTAAGATTGATTTCATTCTATCTCAAGAATAAACAAATAGTGTAGATTGTGTTTACAACAGTTAATGTTGATGTCACAAAAAATCCTTGTGAAAAGGATAGTCCCTAGTGTAAAAGAAGGCATATGATTCTCTTCTCTGGAGGTAAATCTAGAACTGACATTATTTCTTCTGACCCAATTCAACAATTTGAAGAAGTTACATCACTGGTGAGGCACAAACACTTGGGATATCTACAGATTGCAAATCTCATTATCAAATAGTATCCTAACTGTGAATTGTCATTTTTTGGATTTGATATAGCTCACATAGCTTGATTCCATTACTCTGAAACTCAGCTTGCTTAAGGTACTTAGCTCATAGTTGAATTCTTGAAGCAATATCAAGGTTTAAAAAAATTCACCTACAGCTGAGTAGCTAACACATTACACATGTCATGGTATACAATTCCTCAAGTGAAATTTTCAAGAAAATGGCAATGAGAACATGAGAGAGACTACAGATGGGATTCTACATGACTTGGTTGTTGCATCAAGACCAAATGTAGTAGCTTTGTCATGGCAGTTTCTTAACTACAAAGGTTTTTCAATGAAGATGACAGATAAAAATGTGATAATGACAGCCATTGGCATTCTAGGTGACTTGGCTGGCACCGGGACCAAATGTAGAAGCTTTACTATGGAAATCTAGCTTCTCAAAAGGTTTTTCCAATGTGTGCTTTTCACCCAGGGATCAGTTGATCAAGAAAGTAGCCAAATGGGTTTAGATAACTATTTGTCAAGTGATCTGATCCAATTTGTCCAAGACCTCTGAAACTCCATACAATCATTTGGGTTCATTAAGTTGAAGATATATGTGATGGTTTAAACATTTAAGGATTAAAGATATTTCATCAGAAGATTTCTATTCATTATTTTTTACATTATTCTACTCCAAGTTCCTCAAACTGCAAGTTTACAAAAAGAGAATACACTCTTCTTTCAAAGACAAGAAAAAACTATGTTGGACAATATGCAGCTCCATGAGAATAAAAAATATTTGCAGTGCCAAAAAAATATATCAACTAATACAACATAAATTTTGTGCAACTCAACACTTCACTATTGCAAACCAATGAACAAATCTTTCTCAAAAAACTATTTATGAGATTTTTCATTACTAGAATTTTCCTAGATAATCCCTCCATCCTTTGGCACACAAACAAGTACTTATCAACAGTCCATGTAGGTCTGTAAACTAGTGAGAAATGGAGAAAAGAAAATTATTTGTAGCTTTAAATTTTCACTATAGCATTAGTATAATCTGTGATACAGTGAATAGATATGTTTAGATAAAAACATTTGTGGAAACTATTGAATGATAATTATAGCATGGAAGGCCTTCAAACGGATGTCATATATTCAAATGTAAGAAACAAGAACCTAAATTATAATTAAAATATATACCAAATTATTTGTTCAGAGATTAAAAATTAAAAAACCAAAAACCAGTTCCTGGAAGAAAAATTACTCATGAGAACTATGTGTCTCTAAAAGAAATCCTTCAAATATTCTTTTAGCAATGCTATAGATGGATCAATAAACCAAACAAAGAAAGACCCAATAATAACTATACCTAGATATTTAGTTCACCATGACATTATTAGAAAGTTAAATGAGTGGTTCTGAATTATTTTTTTCTATTTGGGCACAAATTTCCATTATTCAGACTATTTATATAACATAATTTTAACTCTACTTACATTCTTGTCAAACTTTGAACAACAAACAAGAAGTAGTAGAAATATTATTAGTCTTTTAAGGCTTAGTGTCTAGGGTTTGTACATCTTGATTCTTAAGTTGTCAACATTTTTTCTATTATTTTCAGGGTTTAGAACATTACTTGGTTGGAAAAATTTCAACAAAAGAAAGAGCTAACTAAATGACTATTAGTGTTTAGGGCTTATTCTTCAAAATGTGTGTGGAAATTCTCCATTACACTTATAACTATTTTTAAACTAGTACCTACACCATTAAAAAGTGCAGTGGGCACACTGTTAGGCCATGCTAAATTAATTTAGTTTTATTAAAATGAATTAAAAAAACAATTTTTAAACTTGCAACAAGCTTCAAATTTGTCTAGTTCATATCTTAAACTTAGCAGAGAACATTGGTCTACACCACCTCTTCTAGGTATATCATTGAATCTTTGGAGGATGTTGAAGGGTTTGTCTCTGCGTAGGTGGTCACTTGAACCACATCTAGGTGGAAATAGGAAGCATGGTAGAGTGGCAATATCATCTTGGAGAACTTGTTATGACTACTTTTGAAAGCCAAATTTACCATAACTATGGCTCCATAATTTTCTTGCATGCAATGAAAAATAAAATTATATTTTGGTTTATCTAATCATAAAATAATCAGCTGACCCCCTTCCTATTTACTACCTCCCTTGCTACCCATCTGGTAATTCCTCAATACCCCAAATGGATGATTTGCTAGCCACTTAATATTTTGTAATGTCCCGTTTTGGGATAAACCTACATCTTTCCCTTGGTTTAATTTAATCCACCCCTCTTGTTGCTGACTTATTCCCTTTCTACTTATTCACATTTACTCATTTGGTCCCTATGCAATATGTAATGTTCCTTTAAAGCTCACACATACCCTTTGTTGAACATAGGCCTCTTAGGAGCACTTAAGGTTTGAGTATTTAATGTATACATTTTTCTAACTTCACCCTATTATCTGCATAAAATTTTCACATAAACTACTATAAAATATTCTTTCAAGTTTTATATCTACTTAGAAATATGCAATGAACCCTCTTTAAATCTGTTAATAGATTTGTTTCTAAATCCATTCATAAGTCTTCTCAAATTGGCTATTCAAATATGCTCTATAAGTCTTCTTGAATTTTCTTCTTGAGTCTACCCAAATCTGCTTCATAAGTCTACCTCTGTTTGAGTGATTTTTCCCTATTCTTAATATTTTATTGCCTAAGTAATGGATATTTTCTGAAGATGGTTGTTGTTTAATATCTAGGAGATATTGTATTATGTCAATGTGATGACTCCTTATTTCCATAATATCTTCTTATCCTTCTTGTTGATCAATGCCTTTAGAACTTTGTTTTATTCCTCTATATATCTTATTGGTTGGGGTGGAAGGATGTGTCCCTTGGATGGAGATGTCTCTTGGTTTATTTATGTATTGTTTGTTACTTCTTAATCGCACCTCTTCACAAATCTCCAAATCGCTGCCTTCTTTTAAGTTGCAAGTCATAGTCATGATCATGACCACAAGGATATATAAAACTGTCAAGACAATGAAGAATGACATTGAGAGACAGTAAAAAATAGTGACTGTGAAATGATAGTGGAAGAAACAGAGAGATTTTGACCAATCAATGAGAGCAGTCCTAAATACAAAGGATGAGCATATGACATTGAAGTTGATCTCCAAAGGTATTTTATTGTGATTTCACTCCTAAACATGTATGTGAACAATAACCTAAGATGTTGTTCCAAAATCTAAAGAAGGTCCAAGCCACAAAACCCAAGTAGTGTCTCAAGGGTGGCTAAGTGATGGAGTACAAAACTAGTGTCCTAATAGATTGAGAACTTTGAACAACCCCTACCTTTGCATCACATACTTAATGAGTGAAGGTTTTTTTGTAATACAAATGCATCAGAATAGTACAAGCATTATAGCAGTCATAGCAATGAGTCAAAGTACAGTGGTCAAGGACTGTTATAACATCCTGTCATGACAGTGGAAGAAATGATCTAGATGAGCTATCAAGAAAAGATCATTGTCAAAGTAAAGCAATGATGGTATACATATTCATATTTCATTCATATTCATATTCATATCGCATCCTTTTTTATATATGAACACATATTCATATTGCATACACCATTTATATATGAAAACGTATTCATATTGCATTCATATATGAAAACATATTCATATTGCATCCTCATTTTTATATGAAAAAAAAATCATATTGCATTCATATAAAAAATTTCTTTGTTCAACATTAATGCTTTGAAATAGGTATTAGTTTGAAGGTCCATGTCCTTCAAACATAAAATAGTTCTAAAACAACATAAAAGTCTTAAATAAAAGGTCATAAAATGGGGCTCATCAATAATTATTTGCATTGCCAACAAGATCAGAATCATGATCACTTGTGTTTGCATCTACTTGATTTTCTTCCTCATCCTCATTTGTGACATGCAATAAATTCTCTCTTCCAATTTCTTCATTGGTAATCAAAATATCTTCTTCAAATAGTCCCTCATTGTCTTCATCCACTTCTTTGAATGTTTCTTGTAAATTAACATGTTTCCCATCAAGCATTACATCAACAACTTCCATGAATTTTCATTTTGAACAAGACTCTGTTTGAATGACATATGACCAACCTAGGCTTCTTACATCATCAATTAGAAATGATTGGTTAATTTGAAGAGGGGAAACATACGGTTCATCTTTCTCTGAAAAAAATTGTTGTGTATTTGCACGTACAAATCCATACTCGTCAAATTGTACTATGGATGCTTGAATCCACTTACATTTTAATAATATAGGACTATTTTCACCAAAATCCACTTGAATAATTTCTTGGATGAATCCAACATAAAATTTCTTCTCAATTTTATGAAGAAATTCAGCACTAACAACACAACCACAAATTTTCTTTCCTTTGTCTTTTTCGTCCACTCTTAAATGACTACCATAGGCCCACATTCCACTAAAACGCATAGCCCATAAATGTGGAGGTTGTGAAATCTCACTTTCCTCTATTGTTATATCTTGACCTTCTTCTTTTGCATCACTGATTGCATTAGCAATCTATTCTTCAAATTTTGGAAAAGAATCACCTCTAATGATCAAATCATGACATTTGCACTTTTGACGTCGATGTTGCATCCAAGCTTCATTCTCTTCTTCATATTTTCTACATAGAATAATGATGTACAGATAGTAATATTAATAATATAAATGTGTAAATGCAATTGAGTAAATAAATTATTGTGTAATTTTTTTTTACCTGCGACACTTATCGAACGAAGATGTGTTTTGAAGAATAAAGGCATGTATTGCACTTCTTTCTTGATATGATAGCTTGAAGCGACATCCATTGCCTTCTAATACTTCACCTGCAACTCTCATCTTCATCATCATCCCATACACATCGATTGACATTTTTAAAATCCTTCATATATTTTGTGCAAAATCCCATGGCCTCTTGCATTGAATATCCCTCAAACATGTTGCCTTCTATTTTTTCCCTAGTACGGACAATTTTGTTCAAAACCTTCATATATCGTTCTATAGGATACATCCATCTTGTTCTTACTGGGCCACAATGCTTTAGTTCATATTCTAGATGTATCAAAATATGCATAGAAATGTTAAAGATTATTGGTGGAAATTCTCGTTCCAATAGACAAAGGACTTCAAAAACCACCTCCCTCAAACTATCAAAGTTTGAAGGATCTAATACATGTAAACTCATTCTCTTTAATACTAGGCCCAACCTTATAATTTTCAATCTTGGACCCTTTTCCAAACTCAATATATTTACCACAATAGGTAAAATATTCTTGATTATGACATGATAGTCATGGGCCTTGAGGCCTCTTAATCTATTAATTTCAGTTTGGCTTCTGATGCTGCTACTTACATATCTAGAGGGAAAGTGAGTCTGAGAAAACAATTGTAAGAATTGTGCACATTGTTCCTTTGTCCAGACATAAGGAGCACTAGGTTTTCTATATTTTCATTATCATTGTTACCCATTTTTCATTTACAACTCAAATCAAGTTGAACTTATAGTTTTAAAACTAAGAAAATGAAGTATTTATTTTATTATCCCTCCTACATTACATTCAGATGTATAAATGGAAAATCCAAGAAAGATTATAACTACATATCATTACATTTATACACATGCATATAATATAAGAAATATGTTTTACAAATCTTTTCTAAAAAAAGTTATTTTATTGAATGTAGAAATGTACATCGTCTCACACAAGCCATGAGCTTAACTTACTTATTCAATACAAATTGAGAAAAGCATATACATGAATAAGTGAAAAAGATAAATGTGCATGAAAAAGAGAAACCAACCATTGTCTGGAATGACTGGTTCTGGTTGCATCATTTTTTTCACTGATCCCCTGAGCCACTTGTGTTCTTAGTTTTGTGCTACTCCTAGTCCTGCATTTGGAAAAAAACAATGGTGTTAGAGAAATGCTCTAAGCAATGAAAGGTTTCAATCATACATGAACATACACCTATTCACATATAAAATGATCTCTAAAATGCATTAAACAAATATGCATACTTTAGGTGTCTCGAAGAACCAATGAAGTCATCAAACACACCTAAAACATGCATGTTTTTCTAACATTTGCTTCATGTGCAGATACAAGAAAAGCATTGATATTTTTATCTGATTTTAAGCATGTGGGATAAATGTAGCTCCCACAAGGGTTGAGCCCAGCGTGTTCATCACATAACTTAGAAGGATAATTCATCATATAGTTCATTGCTTTTGATTTATACAAACAAACGTACATCTTTTGTGAAAATGTCTTTTATCTCACTGCCATAAGTGACATATACTATTTATAGGAGAATCCTAAGGAATGAAGTAAATTGTTGTGATAGGACAACTTATAGATATTTTTTATATGCTCATTTATGAAATCACAATTCAATACCAGTAAATAAGGACAACACACTTCTTCTTTGCTGAAGTGATCTTTTAAAGATCATATTTATACAACTATATTTGAAATTGTTACTAACTATAATAAAGCAAGTTAAAGAAATATCAACAACAAGCAATAACAAAAGTTGTAAAAGCATGATTGTCACAATATGAGAAAGCAACTAGCCAGGTTTCTAGGGTACTGATATCCTTGGAGATTTAAATCTGATAAAAAAAATGGGTCTCTATGATACAAAAATGAAGAACAACATATGATTTAGTTACAAAAAAAAAAAAAATTGCTATGAAGAACAAGATATGACATTGTAGCAGCAGCTCCATTGATGTCTCTAAGGATCTTTTATTTGATAATTGAGGAATAGATTCATCCTTTTAAATAGATGTAGGCATGAGTAAGGTTGTAGCTTTGAGGATCAAAGGGAAAAAAACAAAGTGCAGCCCAAGCAACATGAGCTTTGGTTAAATATAATGGTCAATAAAGGTGGTCTGTTACTCTTAATGGAGTTAGCTTTTTCTATTGAGAAATGTAGGTACTCAAGTTGTATGGATTACAAATAAGAAAATGGATGAAACTAATGAGGTGACTTACAATTTGCAACTAAGAATGTTGGACAGAGGAGTGCGGGTTTTTCTAGCTAGGGGTGACGAAGCTGTTGGCATAGCTCTAAAAGCAAATTTGGTTATTCTAAATATAGTAGTTGCCAGAAAATTGATTAACTTTGTTCTCAAAGACAATGACCCACATCTTGAAAATTTTGTAGAGGATTAGCATTGAGGTTAATGGTACAGAGTAGAGGAAAGTATGACCACGACCTTCATGTTTTAAAAATTTTCTTTTCTTACTTAGAAATAAAAATGAAGGAAACCCAGATGAAAGGAACCATGGCTGCATAGAAAAATCACAAAACAGTAAAAAGTTGTGGGTTTAATGAAAACACAGAATTTAGGATAGACTCCAAAAGAAGTTTTAGAACTTTTTAAGTAAACACAAATGGAATTTTTTCTTAGAATCTCATTAAGATCTATTTGGCCAAACCATAATCAATTTGATGAAGAAAACAAAACCCAGAATGGCCATGGCAGAATGAAGAGCCAAATATAAATGCATTTACAAATTGAACTTTCAACATAGTAAATCCACAGAATTTCATATGTGGAAAATGAGTGAACCCTTGAGGGTCTTCTGGCGAAAATGTAAGGGTCGAGTCATGCTTATTTCTGATAAATACAAATTCTTGTAAAAGATGCACACCCACAACCTAGGGTTTTTAATTTGTTTCAGATAAATGGCTAAAAGTGCCAGAACAAAGCTTTTAGTTACAGGAAACAAGTATTATACAGAGATATTCATTTTTTTTGTATAAAGAAAGTAAATGCAACAATTCTTCAATAAGAAAATTAAAATCATATAAAGTATTCATGAGTTTCTAAAAGAAGGTCAAAGCGCAATACAACCAAGATCAATCAAACCTAGAAGGAGAATCAAATCTACAAGAATTTTTCTCATATGAGAAACCCAAATCCTCTACCATGAAGAAGTAAAGATTTTTCAATATCCAAAAACATAGATCAAGCTAGTAACTAATAAACCTTCATGATATGCCCGCAACCAAGAAAAAAGAAGAAGCACATAAAAATGAATCAAATGAAGGGTGCATTTTGTGTATAAACTTACCCAGATTCTGATTTGAAGAATTTTGAATATCCTTTAAACAGAAGCCTCAAAATATATTCCAATATTGGCCTCAAATAAGCAAAAGCAACAAGAAAAGATTCAAAATGAATGAAAGAAATACATATACCACGGCCATCAAAATCCTCAGTTGAGTGCATAGCAGAGTTCTTCAAACCCTCCTAGTATTAGTTTTAGCTTTTCTTCATGAAGCTTCTATTCAAAATGAAACGAAATTTCATTCCTTTTACTTGTTGCCTTAGGGTTTTCAAACCCTATATGATGTTGATGAAATATGACTTTTGTCATATCTTATAAAAAAATAATATCATGACAAACTAATGCCATCATGGTTTTTTTTCCTTTAATATGTATTATGACTTAGGTAATTTTCATATTTTGATTTGGTAATTCCTTAGTCTATATCCAATTCATGGAAAGTGTGACTTTTTATTTAGCATTTCTTCATATTGTAAAATGATTGAATTTAATGATGACTTATAAATCATTTAATTCAAGCATTACTTCTAAATGCAAATAAAGATATATGTCAGTATATTTAAGTCATGAAGTTTTCAACATATGGAGGAAAGGATGTATTTGTAATTATGACTAAGAGAAAATCTTGAGAAGTTGAGTTTTGTTTTCCAACATAAGGAGAGCATATAGAGAGGCTTTAATTGCTTTTTAAGAAGTTGAGAGACATATGGAGGAGATTTAGGAGCTGTTTTGAGCTCTTTATGAGCTTTGGGGACATTTTGGAGCAAATTTGAGTTGTCATCATATTTGACATGATCAAACTTGACCTTTTCAATGTTTTGAAGCTTTTTTGGATAAAATCCAATTGCTATATTTTTGGCTTTAAGAAGCCATCCGACCAAACATGCTTTGAGTTCCTATTTTGGTGCAATTGTTTGAAGCTTGACAACTTAGTCATTTTTTAACTCATTTTGTAACTCAGTTCTTGATTATTCAATTTCTACACTTAGTGACTTTTGGAAGTCCTTTGGCAATTTTTTGCAGACTTTTGTAACTCAATATTTTGGCTTGTACAACAATAGATATCATGGATAAACAATAAATAAGAGTTTTTACCTTCTCAGTTCTTTTGTTTCATTGTGTGCATGTGTTTGATTATTGAAATTACTTGTGAATGTTCTCTAATTCCTTGTAATTTCTGCCTCAACTTAGCACCTTTTGCAGAAATATATATGTATATTGCAGGTCATAAGGTGTGTCAAGAATTTGTGAATTCTTTTAGTTGTGAGAGTTATCTTTCCCTCTAAGAGTTTAACATCTTTTAAATCTCCTTATGAAACACTTATGCAATAAGCATAGTAGTTGAGCAATGTGAGTTGAACTCTATCAGTTGATTAGCTTGTGTTTGTAAATTGTTTACAAGTTATCTTAACAATTAGGTGCATCACCATAGAGATAAGCCATTTTAGTTTATGTTGTTTTCTATCCTTTTCCTCAAAATAATCAGTAGTTTAGGTGAGTACCAAGAGGAAGTCGGCATTCTTCGGAGGTTGACCTCTCTTCATAAATAGCTTGTAGCATTAGAGGTCATCCCATGTTTTCATTGAAAAGCTATTTTCTGCGGCTTGACTTGTCAAGTCTTACAGCTTAGCTAGGGTGCAATTTTAGTAGTTAACAATTTTGGCACGCCTGGTGGGACATGTCCCTAAGTAATGTTTTTCACTAGTTTGATGTGCAACCAGTGATTTTTAGATCTTTTAGAGGTTATCACAGCACATTTGGTGACTCCATTGAGTTGAAAGAGCAGTAAAATTAGTGTTGTTACAACACATGAGAAAAGTACAAACTAGGAGTTCCAAAGAATTCAAGTATTTGCAATTATCACCACCCAGAAGAAGAGGCAGGACAATAAAGAGAACTCCTCCATCAAAGAGAGTTCAATTAACACCACTTGGTGTTAGACCAAAAATTTTCTTCTCACCACTAAGGAGAAGAAGTAGACCATCAAAAAGAGAGAGTGTTGCTCATTCTGCTTCACCAAGTTTTAGATCAATTGCATCTCCTTCAAGCAGCCCAAAAATAGTTACATTTGTTGTTGTTCTTGTATTTTCAAGTTTTTCAACTTCATTTTTTGTTGTCCATACTCAAGTTCATTCATCTTAGCCACCTCTAATGGCAGCTAGAAACTAGCCTTTTGTGCCATTTAATGGAGGCAACCGATTAAATCTAGCACAACACAATGACATACCAGTTGCAACTTTAAAAAGCTTGCCAATCTTCACTAGTGAAGATCAAACAACTCCCATTGAGCACATAAGGGATGTTGCTTCTTTATGTGGTGTACATCACATTACTCAAGAAGACGTAGCTGTAAGGTTACTTGCTCCATCATTTAAAGGGAGTGCTTTACAATGGTTTAGAAGTTTAGGTGTTGCCACCATTGCAACATGGGACGAGTTAGGTGATAAATTGCACAAACAGTTTCATGACAAATCTAACAATTTATCCTTATTAGAGTAGTTGACTACTATAGAAAGAGCTCCTCAAGAGAAAATGAATGATTTCAATTTCACATTCCAAAGGACTTGGGATAGAATCCCTACAACAGTGAGGCCACCTTTTGAATATGCATTTTTATACATTTTGAAGGCTCCTAACAACAATATAGCTATTATGACATAGTCTATGGGAGGAGTGTCCTTACTAGATGCTTATGAAACAATAATTAGAGCAAAAAATTATTTGATGAACAAGCAGGGAAGATTGCTCCCAGGCCACCAATGCCTATTTTCCAGAAATACAGGCAAATATGCCACTCCAAATTCCACCTTTTGCACCATTCTCTATTGTACCAGCATTACCAGCTGATGGTAAACAAGAATCTACAGTCCTAGTTCAATCTCAAGAGTTTTGGGAAATAAAAGAGAGTCAACAAAAAATTGAGAACATTTTGCAGACTTTTGGGAACAAGCTGGTGAGCTTAGAGAAGTAGCAGTCATATAACAGACTTGCAAATTATCCTTTTCAAGGTCAACAACAGCAGTTTCAAGGCAATAGGCAACAATACCAAGGTAATTATTAGGGTCAAAGACAAAATATTGCTACAAGACCTTTTTAGGCATATAATCCAGCACCTGTTACTGCAGCTAGGGACCTTGTTCCTATTCAAAATAACCTTTCCACTGATTATGAGTGGTGTTATCCGTGCAACCAACCACATAATCAGGGAACATGCTCTAATGGAGAGATAAATTAGGCATTAATGGTGAAAAGTGTTGCAAGCTCACAACAAAATCTACCTAATGATGCAGCTCCACAATAGCAGGAGTGGCTTACAAATGACACTACTCTACTGAACTAGCAAGGAGAAGAATTTTGTGGAGTCAATGCAGAGGATCTCTAGTTGCAACAAATACCAGAGCAAAGAAAAGAGCTTTTGAACTTCAACAAGTAGTTGATAAAAAAAGGAAAACAGCTACAAAACCATCTACATCGCAACTACCTCACATTTTGTAGATGAATTCACAAGGATTTGTCAGGGAGCAGCCACAAATGCAAACTGATCATGTTGGTGTAAAGGTACATCAGAAGGTAAATCTAGTTGTGCCTTACAATATTATTGAGAACATGAAAAATACAAGTGTGTCTATGTCTATGTGGGATTCTCTGGCTATCCCAGGTCAAAAGGATATATTGTAGTCCACTTTGTCAAATCTAAAAGTGTCTGAAGAACCATCAGTAGGTCAAGTTAGGGTTGTATTTACTAATACTCCTCAGGATAGCCAACAACCAAGCAAACAAACAGGTAAGGACATCAAACCACCTCCATTTTATGTGTCTATAATTATTGGTGACAAATTAATACACAATTTTATAGTGGATAGTGGAGCTAGCAGTTCTGTAATGCCTAAGCAAGTAGTAGATAAACTTGGATTGAAGTATCAACCTTTAGAGAAAGGAGTGATTCAGTTAGATGGAACCTCAATCAATACTTTAGGTGTTATAAAGGGATTAAGACTTACACTTCATGCTTGTCCAAAATTTTGAATTCCCCAAGATATATGTGTCATAGATCTTCCACCTTTCTTTTCTTTATGTCTCTCAAGAGACTTTACAGCTAAGATAGGAGGATATGTTTCAACTGATTAGTCACATATGTTGTTTAGAACAAGTTATGGAACCAAGGTTACCATTAAATCTAAAAAGTTGGCCAAGGATCACATCAAGCCATAGAACCCAAGTATAATTAACGTTGTTCCTACTGCGACATATACAAATTGTGTCATTTTTACTGATAGTGAGCTTATTGCTACTCAAGAGCTCCAAGTAGAAAGTGTTCCTGATGTTTTGTTACATGAATGAGCAGCAGAAAATGTGTTGGATAGTCCTAGAGTTCTCGTTCAAGATGTTGGTATGGGTAATTGCGTGCTTCATGGACCTGATGCAGAGGTTCTAAACCTTGAAAAAAAGTGCAGATCAACTGTTAGAACAACAAAATGATCTTTGGGAGATGTTTTTTGATGGTTCCAAAAGTAAAAATGGAGCTAGTGGAGGTGCAATGCTTGTTTCTCCACAAGGTGATAAGTATTGTTCAACCTTTCATTTTTCTTTTGTGTGTTCTAATAATACCGTTGAATATGAAATTCTTATTCAAGGTCTTGAATGGGCAAGAAAAAGAGGAATAAATTATTTGAAAGTTTACAGGGACAGTGAACTGATAGTTAATCAAGTAAGAGGCCTGAATGTTTCTAAGAATGATGCATTGAAGTCCTACAGAAACAGAGTGTGGAATATAATAGAGGAATTTGATGCCTTCAACCTAATTTTTATCCCAAGAAATCAGAATAAACATGCTAACAGACTTACAACAATTGGAACACAGTTTAATATCCCAAATTATATCAAAAAGAGAAAACACAGCAGTATGTTAAAGTTGTATTCAAGCCATCAATTCCTGATAACAACATCAACTAGAAGGTATTTGATAGTGATGAACAAATTTTATCCTTTTTGCTCCAAGAAGATCAATTTTCTGTAATAAATCAAGAAAAACTTAAACAACAGTATGATGATCAAGTCATACAGCTAAAAACAAATAAATTATCCAAGGGTCTGGTTACCTTGGAGTCTATTTTCAATACTGGTGACCAGCTTAAGAAGAGTAAATTCAGCATTCAAGTGAAAGAAGATCATTATGAAGAAGTTGAAATTTTTAAAGGTAAGCTTCTTAAGTTAAGTAAAATTTGTTCAGCTAAAGATAGAAAAGCTTTCATTGCTTTATGCCAAGAGTATCATGATGTTTTTTCTTGGCAGTATTCTAATTTAAAAGGTTTTGACCCTCATATTTCACAACACACAATTGAGTTAGAACTTGATGCCAAGCCTATTAGGCAAAAGCAGAGACCTTTGAACCCCAAGCTTGAACCTTTAATGATCAAAGAACTAAGTTAGTTGAGGGGGGTATTGCATTTTTAATTAAACACACATCCTAGGTTTCTAACCTTGTTTCAGTTAGAAAAAATAATGGGGAAATAAGATTATATGTAGATTTTAGAGATCTTAACAGAGCGTCTTTAAAAGACCATTACCCATTACCCTCCATGGAACAGATTCTTCAAGCTATTGCTGGTTCAGAGATATTTTCTCTTTTGGATGGGTATTCTAGTTATAACCAGATTTTAGTCAAGGAAGAGGACCAATATAAAACAACATTTACAACAAAGTGTGGCACTATGGCCTACTAGAGAATTCCTTTTGGCTTATCTAACGTTGGTGCCACATTTCAACAAGCCATGGGCTTAGTGTTTTAGAGTTTAATTGAAAATAAATTTCTTGTTTATCTAGATGATGTAACTATATATTCCAAAAAATACAGATGAACACTTGTCATATTTGAAGCAAGTTTTTGAAAAATGCGGAGAGTATGGTATTTCTCTCAATCCAAAAAAGAGTATCTTTGCAGTTCATGAAGGTAAACTATTAGGTCACATAGTGTCAAAAGAAGGAATTACCATTGACCCTGAGAGACTCAAAGCCATACTTGAGCTGCCATTACCTAATCACAAGAAGGGTCTATAGAGCATTTTAGGCATAATCAAATTTTTAAGAAGGTTCATTCCTGATGTTGCAAATTTATTACATCCTTTGACTGCCATGCTCAAAAAGAATGTAGTTTTCAGTTGGACTAAAGAAGCCAAACGTAGCTTTGAAGAAATCAAGGAAGCTTTAGCATCAACCCCAACACTGGTAAATCCATATTTCTCTAAAGACTTCATTCTTTATGCTTTCGGTAGCATTAGTTCTATTTTTGCTATGCTAGTTTAGAAAAATAATGATAATTTAGAGCCACCAATAGATTTTTTCAGTCAAGGGCTTGCTAATTATGAGCAGAAATATAGTTTTTTTGAGAAACATGTTCTCGTTGTAATTAGGAGTTTAAAGAAATTTAAGCCCCTAATCTCCAACAACAAATTCATCTTTTAGTTGCACACCCTAGTGTGAAAGAATTTTCGTTAAGTAAAGAGTAGGTTGGATCACAAAAGTTATGGAGTTTGATGTTGACATCAAAATCACAAAACTTGTCAGAGGAAGAGGACTTTGTGAGCAAATTGCCTCAACCCCTGAAGATATACAAAAATAAAAAATAGAAACTATTTTTCTCAATGATAATGAGATTCAAAATGTTGCACCTGCATTAGCAACAAGTTGGGTTCAAGATATGACCCAATTTTTACAGACTAGTGAGTGTCCACTAGGTCTAGACAGAGCAAAACAAAGATACTACAGGTTACAATCAATTCCATATGTCTTCATTGACAATATTCTTTTCAAAAAAGACATGAATGGTGTCCTATTAAGGTGTATTGACACTAATCAAATAGAAAAAGTGCTTCATGAATTCCATGATGGAATTTCAGGAGGTCACTTTGCTCCTAGAACAACAGCCTAGATGGAATTTCAGGAGGTCGGCTATTACTGGCCTAATTTTTTTAAGGATGCCTATTCTTGGGAAAAGAAGTGTGTTAAATGTGCTTTATTTGCAGGAAAGGAGAAGCTGCTAGCTATGCCCTTACAACCAATTCAGGTAGAACATCCCTTCATGAGATGGGGCATTGATTTTATTGGACCAATAAATCCACCTTCCACTGTTGGTCACAAATGGGTGCTTACAACCACTGACTATTTTACACAGTGGATGAAAGCAGTAGCATTGAAAGAAGCTAATGAGTCTTCAGTTTCAAATTTCTATGAATACATAGTATCCAGGTTGGAGCTCCTGACTCTATTGTTTCTGATAATGCTCTTGTATTTTTGGGATTAAGGGTTACAAATTGGGTTGTTAAACATGGAATTCATTTGAATACCTCTTCAAATTATTACCCACATGGTAATGGTTTAGCTAGAAGTATAAACAAAAATCTGATCAAAATCATCAAAAGAACCATGGAGGAGAATCAAAGAGTTTGGCACTCAAAATTGAAATTTGCACTTTGGGAAGATAAAATAACCCCTAGGATGTTAGTTGGTAATTCACCATATGTTCTAGTTTACAGAAAAGAAGCAAGATTGCCTCTATCTATAGAGTTGTTAGCTCTTGACATTGTTCACCAATTGGAAATGTTTAAAGAACATGACCAAATGTCTGTAAGATATGCAAAGCTGATGGAGCTTGAAGAAATAAGAGATAAAGCAATGAAGACTTTGGAGTATCATCAACTTCAAACAAAGAGAACCTTTGATAAAAAAGCTAAAATCAAAGTTTTCAAGGAAGGTAATGTGGTTCTCAAGTGGGATGTACTAAAAAGCAGGCTAGGTAAGCATTCAAAGTTTGACAATTTCTAGACTGGCTTGTTTATCATCACTGAATGCAAGGAGCATAGCACATTCTAGTTATCAAACATGGATGGAGAAATATTGCCAATCCCAGTTAATGGGATTCACCTCAAATGTTTTTTTTGAGGTATGACTAATCATTGTACATATTAGGTTAGGTTTATGCTTTCAATAAAGTGTTGTTGCACTATAATTTAGTTGCAAATTTCATTCCCTAAGTGTTGTTCCAGAACAGTAGCTAATTACTTTTGAGCTTGTTCCCTATTTTCAATAAGAATCCTAATATTTTGACTAGTCTCAAATGAGTTACAGGTATGTGCAAAGTTGTTTTAGGTCAGCCTTAGAGTTTATCAAGTGACTCCATGCCCAATGGAAAAATATAGGCTGTTGGTTTACATGTTTAGCAAGCAAACATACAACAAATGTAGCAAGAAATGTTACCCATTTTTCATTTACAGCTCAAATCAAGTTGAGCTCATAGTTTTAAAACTAAGAAAATGAGGTATTTATTTTATTATCCCTCGTACATTACATTCAGATGTATAAGTGGAAAATCCAAGAAAGATTATAACTACAAATCATTACATTTATACACATGCATATAATATAAGAGAGATTTTTTACAAATCTTTTCTGAAAAAAGTTATTTTATTGAATGTATAAATGTACATCGTCTCACACAAGTCATAAGATTAACGTATTTATTCAATACAAATTGAGAAAAGCATATACATGAATAAGTGAAAAAGATAAATGTGCATGAAAAAGAGAAACTAGTCATTGCCTAGAATGACTGGTTCTTGTTGCATCGTTTTGTCCGTTGATCCCCAAAGCCGCTTGTGTTCTTCTTAGGTCCATGTTGCTCCTAGTCCTACATCTGTAAAAAAAAAACAATGGTGTTAGAGCAATGCTCTAAGCAATGAAAGGTTTCAATCATACATGAACATACACCTATTCACATATAAACTGATCTCTAAAATGAATTAAACAAATATGCATACTTTGGGTGTCTCGAAGAACCAATGAAGTCATCAAACACACATAAAACATGCATGTTTTTCTAACATTTTCTTCATGTGCAGATACAGGAAAAGCATTGATATTTTTATCCGATTTTAAGCTCGTGCAATAAATGTGGCTCCCACAAGGGTTGAGCCTAGCATGTTCATCACATAACTTAGAAGGATAATTCATCAAAAAGTTCATTTCTTTTGATTTATACAAATAGGTGTACTTCTTTTGTGACAATGTCTTGTATGTCACTTCCATAAGTGACATATACTTGTTACAAGAGAACCCTAAAGAATGAAGTAAATTGTTGTGATAGGACAACTTATAGATATTTTTAATATGCTCATTTATGAAATCACAGTTCAATAACAGTAAATAAGGACAAAGCACTTCTTTTTTGTTGAAGTGGTCTTTTAAAGATCATATTTATACAACTGTATTTGAAATTGTTACTAACTATAATAAAGCAAGTTAAAGAAAGATCAACAACAACCAATAATAGAAGTTACAAAAGCATGATTGTCACAATATGAGAAAGTAGCTAACTAGGTTTCTAGGTTACTGATATCCTTGAAGATTTAAATCTGATCACCAAACATGGGTCTCTATGATACAAAAATGAAGAACAATAAATGATTTAGTTACAAAAAAAAGAGATATTGCTATGAAGAACAAGATATGACATTGTAGTACAAGGTCCATTAATGTCTAAGAGGGTCTTCTATTTGATAAATGAAGGATAGATTCATCCTTGTAAATAGATGTAGGCATGAGTAAGGTTGTAGCTTTGAGGATCAAAGGGAAAAAATAAAGTACACCCCAAGCAACATGATCTTTGGTTAAATATAATGGTCAATAAAGGTGGTATGCTACTCTTAATGGAGTTAGCTTTTCTATTGAGAAATGTGGGTACTCAAGTTGTATGGATTACAAATCAGAAAATAGATGAAACTAATGAGGTGACTTACAATTTGCAACTAAGAATGTTGGATAGAGGAGTGTGGGTTTTGCCAACTAGGGGTGAGGAAGCTATTGGCATAGCTCTAAAAGCATATTTGGTTATTCTAAATACAACAGTTGCTAGAAAGTATATTGACTCTATTCTCAAAGACAATGCCCCACATCTTGAAAAGTTTACAAAGCATTAGCATTAAGGTTAATGGTACAGAGCAGAGGAAAGTATGACCACGACCTTCATGTTTTCAATGTTTCTTTTCTTATATAGAAATAAAAATGAAGGAAACCCAGATGATAGGAACCATGGCTACACAAAAAAATCACAAAACAGTAAAAAGTCGTGGGTTTAATGAAAACACAGAATTTAGGATAGACTCCAAATGAAGTTTTAGAAATTTTTAAGTAAACCCAGATGGAATTTTGTCTCGGAATCTCATGAAGATCTATTTGGCTAAATCATAATCAATTTGATGAAGAATACAAAACCCAGAATGGCCATGGCAGAATGAAGGGTTGAATATAAATGCATTTACAAATTGAAATTTCAACATAGTAAAGCCGCAAAATGTCATTTGTGGAAAATGAGTGAACCCTTGAGGGTCTTCTGGTGAAAATGTATGGGTTGAGTCATGCTTATTTCTAATAAATACAAATTCCTATAAAAGATGCACACCCACGACCTGGGGTTTTTAATTTGTTTCATATATATGGCTAAAAGTGGCAAAACATAGCTTTTAGTTACAGGAAACAAGTATTATACAAAGATATTCATTTTTTTTGTACAAAGAAAGAAAATGCAACAATTCTTCAATAAGAAACTTAAAATCATATAAAGTATTCATGAGTTTCTACAAGGTCAAAGCCCATAATAGCCAAGATGAATCAAACCCAGAAGGAGAATCAAATCTACAAGAAATTTTCTCAGATGAGAAACCCAAATCCTCTACCATGAAAAAGTAAAGATTTTTCAATATCCAAAAATAGAGATCAAGCTAACAACTAAAAAACCTTCATGATACGCCCACAACCAAGAAAAAAGAAGAAGCACATAAAAATGAATCAAATGAAGGGTGTGTTCTATGTATAAACTTACCCAAATTCTGATTTGAAGAATTTTGAATATCCTTTAAACAAAAGCCTTGAAATATATTCCAATATCGGCCTCAGAGAAGAAAAAGCAAGAAGAAAAGATTCAGAATGAATAAAAGAAATACATATACTGTGGCCCTAAACCAAATCCAAAAGGGAAAAATGAAGTTTCTTTTTTGTTTTGATAAGGCACAACTTACCTTCTTTTCTTTTGGTCGAAAATCAACAAGGAAATGCCTATGATACAAATAAATTTGCCATCAAAATCCTCAGTCGAGTGCATAGCAGAGTTTTTCAAACCCTCCTAGTGTCAGTTTTAGCTTTTCTTCACGAAGCTTCTATTCAAAATGAAATAAAATTTCATTTCTTTTACTTGTTGCCTTAGGGTTTTCAAACCCTATATGATGTTGATGAAATATGATTTTTGTCATATCTTATAGAAAAATAATATCATGACAAACTAATGCCATCGTGTTTTTTTTTTTCATTTTCAATATGCATTATGACTTAGGTAATTTTCATATTTTGACTTGGTAATTCCTTAGTATACATCCAATTCATGGAAAGTGTGACTTTTTATTTTACATTTCTTCATATTGTAAAATGATTGAATTTAAATGATGACTTATAAATAATTTAATTCAAGCATTACTTCTAAATGCAAATAAAGATATATGTCAATATATTTAAGTCATGAAGTTTTCAACATATGGAGGAAAGGATGTATTTGTAATAATGACTAAGAGAAAATCTTGGGAAGTGTAGTTTTGTTTTCCAACATAAGGAGAGCATATAGAGAGGCTTTAATTGCTTTTTAAGAAGTTGAGAGACACATGGAGGAGATTTAGGAGTTGTTTTGAGCTCTTTATGAGCTTTGGGGGAATTTTGGAGAAAATTTGAGTTGTCATCATATTTGACATGGTCAAACTTGACCTTTTCAATGTTTTGAAGCTTTTGTGGATAAAATCCAATTGCTATATTTTTGGATTTTGGAAGCCATCCGACCCAAGAAGCTTCCGGATCCTATTTTGGTGCAACTATTTGAAACTTGACTACTTAGTCATTTTTTAACTCATTTTGTAACTTAGTTATTGATTATGCAATTTCTACACTTAGTGACTTTTGGAAGTCCTTTGGCAATTTTTTGCAGACTTTTGTAACTCAATATTTTGGCTTGTACAATACTAGATATCATGGATAAACTATAAATATGAGTTTTCACCTTCTTAGTTCTTCTGCTTCATTTTGTGCATGTTTTTTATTATTGAAATTACTTGTGAATGTTCTCTAATTCCTTGTAATTTCTTCCTCAACTTAGCACCTTTTGCATAAATATATATGTATATTGCAGGTCATAAGTTGTGTCAAGAATTTGTGAATTCTTTTAGTTGTGAGAGTTATCTTTCCCTCTAAGAGTTTAACATCTTTTAAATATCCTTATGAAACACTTATGCAATAAGCATAGTAGTTGAGCATTGTGAGTTTAACTTTATCAGTTGATTAGCTTGTGTTTGTAAATTGTTTACAAGTTAGCTTAACAATTAGGTGCATCACCATAGAGATAAGTAATTTTAGTTTATGTTATTTTCTATCCTTTTCCTCAGCATAATCAGTAGTTTAGGTGAGTACCAAGAGAAAGTTGGCCTTCTTTGGAGCTTGACCTCTCTTCATAAGTAGCTTGAAACATTAGAGGTCATCCCATGTTTTCACTGAAAAGCTAAGTTCTATAGCTTGACTTGTCAAGTCTTGCAGCTTAGCTAGAGTACAATTTTAGTAGTTAACAATCATATTTTTCAACCCAAAGATTTTGATGAATCTTTATTTCTCAGAAGTCTTCACATGATGAAATAGTACATCAAAATCACCAAAAAGAGTTTCTATAATAGCATAAGCTATATTTTTCTCAGTATGCATAAATTCAACAGTATGCCTAATGGCTATATCCTTAAAGTATGGCAACTTATACAATATGCACAACTATTTTACACCGCTTTCATTACATGGATCATATCTACTGCTAGCAATCCCATCATTTTCAATAAATGACATTCTTTTTTTTCCATTCTCCATAATGTAATCACCTGTTATTAGCAATGGCACTTCATGATTCTCTTTTTGACCATTGAAATGGGTTTTTTGTCGACGATATGGATGATCCATTTTAAGGTAAGCATGATATCCACAATAAATACACTTACTCAAACTTCTTGAGTGCCTCAAAAAATCCTTAAAGTTGCAAGCAGGAAATCAATGGTATCTGGATGAACGAAGAGACCAAACAATGTGCCATATGTAGGAAGATCATGAATCGTAAACAATAAGGAAGCTCTTAAAGTGAATTTGATTGAATGACCATCCCTTAAAGATTGAATTGCTTCAATTCCTTTCAACAATTCCATTAGCTCATCATATAATGGCTCTAGATAAGCATCTATTGTATTTGAAGTCACACTTTTCTTTCCTGGTATAATCAATTATAACATTAAGAAAAATGGTTTA
Source organism: Sequoia sempervirens (assembly GCA_007258455.2). Classification (NCBI taxonomy): domain Eukaryota; kingdom Viridiplantae; phylum Streptophyta; class Pinopsida; order Cupressales; family Cupressaceae; genus Sequoia; species Sequoia sempervirens. The sequence goes on from VDFB02086081.1 coordinate 114,275,860, forward strand.
GTTGCTAACCATGGAGGCAAGTTATAATTTATTAGAAACACTGGCCAAGTTGACCATTTAGTACTTTTATCTTAGAATGGGTTCACCCCATCTAGAGCCAAACCCAACCTTATATTACGAGGATCTTGAAAAAAATCAGGCCATCTATTATCAAATTCCATCCACGTCTTAGAATCAAGCACATGTCATTTTTTTCCATCAATGCTCTTATTTTTTGCATGCCACTGCATAAGTTCAGCAATTTCTTTGCACCTATACATTCAAAGTAATCATGGGATTATCGGAAAGTGGCAAAGAACCTTTCTAGGAACCGTAGCTGATTTCAACCCTTGTCTATAACTCACTTCATGACATTTTAGACATTCACTCTCATTTGCAAGATTTTTGTGAAATAATACACAACCATTCACACATGTGTGGATTTTTTCATACCCCAAGCCAAGCTTTTTGATTTTCTCTTTACATTGACTTCATTTTGTTGGCAATGTGGATTCAACTGGTAACAATGAACTTAATAATGCCAATAACTGATCTACACTCTCATTTGTCCAACCATGTACCACTTGCAAGTTAAGAATTTTAAGGATTATTGTCAAATGACTTAACTTGCAATTAGCATACAGAGGATTTAAAGCATCCACCATTGACTTGGCCCAATCATTGTTTAGACCCTCATTCAACATTCTATCAACTTCAAACGCTTTGTCAAACATTTATGCCTCTTCATCTATGTTTGTTGCCTCTTCATCTCTCACAATCTGCAATCATATCATATCTTCATAATAATTGTAAGCCCAAGGGCTTATACCACTATTCCCATATCTTATCATATGTCTATAAATCATATTTCTTTTTTTCACCTTTCCACCAAGACAATTTTTACATGGACATGGATATTTGTGAATGCCCTCTCATCAGCTACTCTCTCATCATATGCATGATATTGATCAATAGTCAACCTTTGACATTGATCCATCTGCAATATTGTGCATTCCAATATTAATTTAGTTTTTGATTTAAAGAAAAAAATATAAATCTAAAAATAGAGATGTCAAAACATTGTTGAAAGTAGTCACTTTTAGTAGATACCACAATAGAAAGAAGAGGATATAATGAATCATTGTTTTGAGATCTATCTTACATTCATTTGAAGTTTACCTACTGAGAATGGAATATGCCTATTTTTCCTATCAACTTACTTTAGGCAATGAGGGTTTCAAATTACCTTTGAATTTGCTACAGAGGGCTTCACTGACTTCAAATTTGTTGCAGCAAACTCTAAATTCCTTGCTCGCCTTTTCAAAAGTCTCCAAGTCCTATCCAAACAAGCTTTATCGCCCATGCAAGTACTTCAATACCTATCCATGAGAATAAAAAACATCAACAACAATCCAATTTCATTCCCTTGCCAACAATTATACATTTTATAAGTTGTCTAACTTATAAATATAGACAAGTTATGTAAACCACTAGATAAATAGCATTTGAAAGAAATAAGAAACGGGGTATGGAGATTCATGAACATATAATAAGAAGTGGATATGAGTCTAATTTTTTTGTGACAAACGCGCTTCTAAACATTAATGCAAAATGTGGCAGCTTAAAGATGGCGTGTAATGTGTTTTATCAGGGCCTAACAATTCTACGAGGGGTCTTCCAAAGGTTTTAGCAAAACCAGACAGTGGTTTTGTGATTAGGAAGGAGGCCGATGTGGATGCAACCAAGAGTAAAAAAATTGTTTCCTTGACTACATCAATTAATCCTAGAACAGATAAAAGAGCATCGACTAGACAGGCCCTCGGGGACAAGAAAAAAGCCTCAAAAGAAGAACTAAATAGCTCAATTGTGACCATAACTTCAAAAAAAGAGGCTTCTACCAATGGGGCACTGAAGATAGATGGCTCTAGGACACCTCATAAAGAGAAAACTAGGCATCAAAATGATAATCTGATAGCTCCAAAGAACAAAACAAAGAAAAAATAACCTGAATTGAAAATAGGAGGAGATGCAGCCAGATCAACTTCTACAGGGTCTCAAAAATCTCCCAGTAGAAGTAGGTTGGATAACAAAGAAAATGGAGTAGTTTTTAGCTTCAAAAGTGATGAAAGAGCAGAGAAGAGAAAAGAGTTCTATATGAAACTAGAAGAAAATATGAATGTTAAGGAAGCTAAGATGAACCAAATTCAAGCAAAAACATAGGAGGAAATGGAGGCTAAAATAAAACAACTATGTTAAAGGCTCACTTTCAAAGCCACACCCATGCCCACCTTCTACCAAGAAGCATCATCAACAAAATTAGAGAACAAAACGGTGCAATATACTAGCACAGAGTTTGCGAACTTTTGAATTTTTTTTGCTTTGTGTTTTTCATAAATTAGTTTTCTAAATATAATTTTCAAGGCATGTATTCTCTAGTTACTATTCCACTCCTTAGAGAGGTAGGGCGCAAATCATGATAGTTTTATTATTACTATCTTTGAGCTCAGTCATACCATTGGAGTTACTGGTTCATATTTCTATTTTCGTGTAAGAATACAATCTGAAAAGCATTTAGTGATTGATGCAAGTTTCACAGACCTTTACAAAGTCACAAAACCCTAGAAAGAAGAGTACTATTTCCAATACAAATTCATATTCTAGCATTGTACCTACTCACAAGATAATTTCTATGCAAGGGACCAAGAACAACACAAGTCCATCAAAGAAACATAAGGAAGCTCAACCAGATAGTAGTGTCACCTCCTATGTTAACAAGGCACAAAATGAAGGAAGGTTAAGAAACATTTCCCCTAGGAAGCCCTTAAAATCAAAACTTCCAGTCAATGCCAATTCTAAAAGAGTAATCATTCATCCTACTAGACAAGAGAATTCTTTAGCAATTGATGGATCAAAATCAAAAGTAATAGAAAATCTATTTACAAATGAAGAAAGCAATAAAAAAAAGTTCTCCAATCACCCATGACAAAACATCAGTATTCATTTCTGAAATTTCATTAGATGGCAGGAAAGAGGATTTGATGAATGGTAGTCTTGACCCATCTAGTGAAGTGCACAATGTCTCACAAGCAAAAAATGAAATGAATACTAATGAAGCTGAATCAAAGATAATAGCTAACACCAGAGTTAAGGATGCAATTCAAAATGCCCACAATGTGAAAGCCCTGAAAATGGAAAAGAAAATTTGGTTGCATAGAAGGCTAAAGGGGTTAAGGATAAAGACAGTAACATGATAGGTAGTTCTATGTCAAGGATCAAACCAAAATCTCCACGACATTCTTCACTAAACACTAGTCATGAATCAAAGGACAAAGCAATCAAAGCAGCAAAACTTGATCGGCAAAAGATTACAATGCCTATTGAAAAGGAAAAGATGGAAGCTCCACCAAATGCCTCAATTAAGTGTGGCCTGAAAGACAATGCATGATTGGCTTGCTTAATTGCAGATGTAGTTGTAGCTTGATTAAGTTAATACAAAATTGTAAGTTTCTTGCCAGCCTATGAAAATAGAATCTAAGAATTCATACACTCCTTCCCCACATTTTATGTGGTATGCACTCTACATCCTATTTGTTCCATCAAAACATTTCAAGGTTTTTTTAAGTTGTCAAAGGAGTGGTAGAGATAATCAAGTCTATTATCATAGGGATCTTCTAAACAATATATAGGTTCTTAAAAGGAAGACATAAAAAACCCTATATACTGGACTGTCATGCATATAAATAAGACTGACTGTATGTTTTCAACGGTTTAGTTTTGAGATTATGTGCAACGGGATCTTATCATAGCACATGTATCCTAACATAAATGATCTAGATGCATACAAATTGAGATTGCGAATAATAGTGAACTTAACTACTGATGTAGCCCATGCCATAGAATATCTTCACGATGATTCTTCCTTACAACTATTGCACTATAGCACAAAACTTACGATTTTTCTTTTGAATGAAGACATGATGGCCCATGTTATAGTTTTGGTATAGTAAGATAATGGTGTAGCATTCAAAATTTTAGTTTATTCAACCCTAGCACTCAATGGTTGTTCCATAGTATGGGCTAGGTTAGAGGGTTTCTACACAATTAGATTTGTATAGTCATGGGTTTCTGTTGTTGGATCTAAATTTACAGAGAATAATAGAGAGAGCAGATAAAATGACAAGGTGCTTAAAACCTTATTCAAAGTCTTGTATGCAAACTCTCTGTCAAATTCTTAAGGTGGAATGTTCATGGTATGCAAGAGGGACAATGTTCATGAGTCTACAAAGCAATCTACAATGACAACTAGAAACACTAAAATCTTTCAACAAAAACTCATGACATATATGATGGTGGTCTTCAAGTCAACATGACTTGTGGATACCTAAACAGAGGATAGTCAAGCCATGGTCATGAAAAGCATGGGCAGAGTGTGAATGTATTTTCTTCAAATCTTAAGTGCTAACTGTGAGTGCAAATGATAAAGGCGGTTGAAAGTGAGTATAATGACTATTAAAAAATTAGCAAAAGGAAGTGTTTAGGATAGTCAACAAAGGTAACTGAAGAGGCAATAAAAGATAGAGTAAATGCAATGGATATAAAGTACTTGTAGTAGTGGGAAGTCCTCTTTTCCAAGTGATAGTAGCAATGAGAAAGATGGTCACAAAAAGAAGGCATAAAGACATACTTTATGTGAAGTGTTTGATGAGCTTAACAAAGAATATAGCATTTGTTCAGTGCTTAGATGAGGAATATGATACACAACTATAGCCTCTATGGTGACAACCAAGGTTATGGAGAATAAATATTGATAGATTGAAAGAGGTTGGTTCTAATCCTTTCTTGTCTACAATGGGAGTTGAAACTTGTGTTCCTTCCAACCATGGATGGAGTAATGACAAGTGCACAAATGAAGAGAAGCTTGAAATTTTTCATAATAAATTCTTCGATGGTATGTTACACCTTGAAGGAGACCTAGAAAATGTAATAGAAGATGCCTTGTTTAAATAGGAGCTTGATGTCTCCCTTTTTCTAGCCACATCAAAATCAACTGCAAATGTGTTTGAGCCATTGCACAGAATTGAAAAGGGTTTTTACTACTATCAAAATTGTTAAAACCTTTTTCCAAGTATCAAGCATAATAACCATGTGCTATCAAAGGACCAAGGAATGACAAAGAATGATAGTAACTTAAGGATAGTATGGTGTTCATGTGCCCTACAAGACAGTCATGAATAGAGGTAGTGGTTATTAGTTTAATGTCAAGAAAATATAACAAGGAGAAAAATCACGATAAGCATGAGTAAAAGATACAAAGGTTCATGGAAGTTCCTTGTGAAGATACATGATAGAGTAAGGTATTATAGCATGTATAGAGGCTTGTGATTGAAAATTAGTAAAGAGGTAAAATAAAAGCTTTAAAGGGAAAAATAAAGATAAATGGACTATATAAGCAACCTCTATGTAGACAAGGTGGTTGGTTCAGACTAGTTAAAGATGCATCTAAAGAGAAACTTAATCCCATGTGGTGCAGGAGCACCTATAGCATACATTGATGAAAGTTCATCATTTGAAGGAGGGCATTGGGATAATAGGGGTACTTTGAGTCATTTAATGTTAAAAAGGTCTTTGAGACCATTATTCATGTAATTGGGGGGTTTTTAATGTTAGTTCAAGAATGCAAAAGGTTGCATAATAATGCACTTATTGTCAACAAATTGTTTAAAGTGCAAAACTAAGCATTGTAAGGGTCTAGTTGGTTGGATGGTTAGTTGTAGGCGTATCATAGTTATTTTTTTATTAAAAATGTATTTAAAGCCTATTGAAGGCTCGAGAAAAGGTGGTTGGATCATTTTGAAGGAAAAAATCAATAAAAAAGCCTTTGTTTTCAATTATTTCCTGAGTTTTCTTGCATTCCCCGCCTGTGTACGGGTCTGTACAGTAGGGGTTGGCTCCAAAATGCATTGAATTGGTTTTAGCATAGTGTTAGCCTCATCTCTAATCTATTCTTGTAGCATCTTATTGTGTTGGAGCAATTTAGTGGTTGATTTCTTGCAGGCAGTTCTAAAAACAGGGTATAAGGGTTTGGTCGCCTAAATGAGCTAGAAGTCCATTCCATCTTTGTGTGACCACTGTTCCTTGGTGTAATGGACCAGTAGAATATAGGATTAGTCTTATGATTCAATGATAAAGTATGGTGAGGGATTTTAGGAGAATCTCCACGCTGTCCCTGTAAGAAGTCAAATTTTGTGCCTTTTAAGCATAGCTAGGGCATGGGTTTTTGAGATTTGCAAAGAGAATAGGCTGGAACTTGTTTGTTCCTAAGTGGTTAGGTGTATTTTGATGTTTTTGAAAATTATGAGAGGGTGAGGAAGGCTTGTTGTGAATAGAAGGTTGAGAACCCTATTGGAAGAGGGTGAAAAAGAGTGAAAATTGGTTGATTTACAAAGGAAGTGTATAGTAAACATGACGGAAGCCTAATGTAGTGTTGTTTTAAGCATGTACAAGCAAAATGATGGAGGATTCAAGTGTTTTTAGGTTGGTGAGCATTCTGGACATGGGTAAATCAATAAGCCCTATTTGAAAAGGTGAAAAATGAGGGTTTAAGGGAAATGAGTCTAAGTGAAAATGTGAGGACCTAAAAGTTGTGAAATATTGAGTTTTTCAAGTTTCTTTAAGACTTTTTTTGGGTTTTAAAAATTGATGATAAGTTTAAGAGAGGGTTCCTTTGCAAAAGAGGGCTAATTGGAGCATGTTTTAGCCTAAAAAGTCAGATTGAGTCTTGATGTTCTGAAGCACCCTATGGTGGGTTTGTGATATGTTTTGTGCCAGGTTAATGGGTCCCTAGAAGTTTCAATAATTTTTGATTTTGGTTGGTTTATTGTATGAAAAGGTTTGAAAACTGGTCTTGGAGTCCTATTAGGAAATGGTGGCTTGAGAAGGTGAACTTGCATTCAGAAGTTCTTGGGGCTTTGAAGGTGATTTATCATTTTTATATTGGGAAATATAATCTTGTTAGATTCCTCTTGGGGTCTTGGAGAGGGTCTAAAACAATATTAGTGTGGTTGAGCAGATTTGGGTGCCTTGTGCACTAAAGGAGCAAACTGGTGTTCTGAGAGACCTTTTAGCATCAAGTTGTGAGTTCATGGTTTAAGGTCTCCCTTGTTCTACATCACCATTCCCTTCCAAGATATTTGACCATTTCAAAGATTTCTCATATGCCTTATCTTCATGCAAAGGGAAGTTGTGGCATTTATGAGGGAGGTTGGGCAATTTGGTGGCCTTTATGAGAAATCAAGGACAACAGATAGAGCTTTTCAAGGATAGTTTGCAAGCATTCAAAATGAATTTCTAGTCCTTTTTCAGCACTCTATATCACCCAAGAAACGAGCCTATTCCTGAAAAGGATAAGTCATGCCCATGAAATAAATAGATCCCCTACATATTCTGCCAAGGAGAATAGTAAAAAACTAACTCTTTTTCCCCAAGAGGGACAATAGTTATGATCAATGTAGTAGATCCACCACATATTTTTAAATGAATATATATCACCCAAGAAATAGGCCTATTCCTGAAAAGGATAAGTCATGCCCATGAAATAAATAGATCCCTTGCATATTCTGCCAAGGAGAACAATCAAAAACTAACTATTTCCCCAAGAGGGACAATAATTATGATCAATGTAGTAGATCCACCACATATTTTTAAATAAATATATATACTATGCTAAAATTGTTTTGACTAGAGGATAATGGTTATGATCCATGATGTAGATCTGGTGCAGGAGCACCTTTGCAAATCATGTTTTCACCATGTAAATTCTTGTAAAAACTGATCAAGTTTGATGTCTTGACCTTGTAACAAGGTTAAATGAGTTATTTTGTGCATATTTAGGTCATTATGAGGTCACTTGGTGTTTATTAGGTCAAAAAAGTGCAAAAAGGTTGTCATAAAATTGTAAAATTTCAAAATTAAGGCAAACTTAGGAGGATGAAAAGTCATTTGATAGTTAGGAATTAGTTAGGAACCAAGGAGATAGTTTGAAATTCCTTTAAAAATGTTTTTTTATGAATTTGTACGTATGGGTGATTGATCAAAGGATTTTAAATGAAGAAAACTTTGTTTTGTTATAGAAAATCACTATTCTCAAGCTTTGTATGGCCCTATATGGGTAGGAAGAGGTTTCTCATTGATTGTAAGAGTTAGATATTTAAATCACCTTCCTTTTAGTTCAAGTTTCATCCAATTTGGTTTAATTTTGTGTGAGTTATTGTGGATTTTCTTTAGACAGCTAAAAACCCTCACTAGGGTAAACAGGGATATTTGAAATTATGTTTCTCTTGATTTTTCCATTGAAATGTGCTAAAAATTGGTGAAAGGAGTCTTGGTAGCATGAACTTACATATTTCTAGGGATTCAATTCAGAAGAGCAAGGATAAGGTGGGGAAAAATCAAAGTTTTGACTGTAAATTCTGTTAACAGTCTCATAACACAGAGTTGTGAAGCATAAATGCTAGGTTTTGTGGAAAAGTGTTTGAAATTGAACTTCTAATATACTAATAAGCTTGAGAACATCAAATTAAAGAGGTTTGAATTGTTGGTAGGTTGGAATTATGTTTGTAGGTCAAAGAACCAATAACCCCCTATTGTATCCAAGGCCTAATTAAGCCTATTATAGTTTGAAACAACAAGTTTTGATTAAAACATATTACAAAGAACCTTCATCTAATGTGTGATGTGTTTTAAATAGGTTCGATGGATGTCTAAATATGTGATTTATTTTTATTTTTAGTGCATGAGTAAAAAGAAAACTTCTGACAGTCTCATGTACAAACCTACAAGCTTTACAAACAGTTAGGGAAGGAAGTGCAATTAGAATAAGAAGTTTATGTACTTGGGCATAAAATGAGTTTATTCATGTTAATTCAAGCCTACTAAATCCATTCCAATTGTTGAAGCAGATATTTGTGTCTTGGAAAGAAAAATTTGCAGTTTGGTGGCTTATAGGAATTGTAGTTTCACATTATGGACAATCATAACCAATTGATGAAATAAGAAAGGACCGAGGTTGTAATTGTTTTTTATCGATAAATTGATGCTTACCAATGTGTCCTGAAGGCCATTGGGGGTTGAGGAACTCTGATTTTGCAATTTTGAATATTTGAATCAATTGATTGTGAAGGAAAAGGTGAATGAATAACACAAGAATGTTTTGAGTTTTGATAGATTAGATTGAGAAAGTGAATTGTCTTCCTCTATATTCTGCATCAAGATCAGACCCATATGAGCAATAGTGAAAAATATCTTTATTTTTTCTTTTGTAAACCTACTAATTTCTTTGCTAGTAGGGATTAAGTTTACACATCCACCATTTCAGGATAGCTCTTTTAGGTTGTGCATAGGAGACTTGAACTTGAACATAGCTTTTACAAGCTCATTCAAAAACCAATTGTCCACAATCCTAGCAAAGACTTGCATACCCAAAAAATAACAGTAGAAGAAATATATGTTGCAAGTATTGTTTTCAAGGGAAAAATCCAAAAAAAAGAAAAAATAATTAATAAAAAACCCTTATCCCTTTATCCAAAAGAATTTGTGGGCAGACTAAAACAACTTTTTAGGGTTTTTTTAAGTTCTCTGAATTTAAAACTTCATGGATTAAATTCAGTGAACCCTATGACTTAGGTCTCTATTGATGGAAACAAATAAGGGATGTTCCTACTACCATTTTCAAGTAATCTTTCTTTCCCAAAGAAAACTAAGAAATGTGTTGGACATAGTAGGGTGCTTTTCCTGTGCTTGTCTTGTGTCCCATGTTACACAAATGAAACATGCAGTGTCATTTACAAAGTTAAAATATGGTCCATAAAAATAGAATACCAATGTGGTCATTTCACATACCATAGCTAAAGGAAATCCAAGTCATACCTATGTCATGCATACAACCTTTGTAGGTATTTCTGGAGGTCCAAAAGCCCCAACTTGAAGTACAAGCTTCTACAGATATACCAAAAGAATTCTTTGCTTACCATACATGAATAAGAAACATAGGATCACAATAGAAAAGGAATCCAAATATATTTTCTCACTATAAAGATGATTCCACAATCTTACTTGTAAAGCTATGTGTTGTTGAACCTAAGCTAAGACATTCTCTTGGTCTAGTTTTGGTTGACCACTACTATGAGAAGGAAATAAGATGGCCTTAGTTAGATTGTCGAAAGTTCAAATTAAAAACAAATAATATAGATTCAACTATATTATATCCTCATGCATATCTATATCTAGTTCTAGCACGACGAACAATCAAAGTTTTATCTCCCAATTTAGGGAAGCATATGCAATGTCTATCACAACTGGATCCTAATATTTTTGATAAAATTAATTAGCATCTTGAATATGAAAAGAAATAATGATGCTTGTATCAGAGTACTGAAAATGCCATTTCAAATAAAAATTGCTCAGAATTTACAAAAATATCAGCATGCAGAAAATCTCACTTGGTAGACACAAAACCCATAACCTTTTGAATTCCTGGTATCTCTATCTTTACATTCACCTGTGTTCTATATAAAATTTTAGATCTTTTTCATCTTGTCTACTGTGATATCAGAAATAGACTTGAAAACAAATATGAAAAATTTGAAGGTTCTTATTTAAATTCACCATTCTCATAACTGAATTGCTTGTGTACATTCACAGTCACACCACCATATAATGAAATAATTAGGAATGACTTTATAGTTATCATCAGTAGGTGGAAAATTAGTTTGAGAAAACTAATTGTATCGAATCTATTGATATAAACAATGAAAATAGACTATTAATAGACTATTAATTTACAACAATCTGTTTTAGAACGAGTTTGTTTTGCATAAAGATCTAGGGTTTTTAACAATATTACTTGTTTACTTGTAGATAGCCCACGGGTTGAAGAAAATGGCAACTAGGGCATAATATTTTCTACAAATCTTGATCATTAAAAATCCAATACAATGATCACTTCCCACCACACCCATTGTAAACCTTCCCACCAGAAGAAACTGCACCCTGAGTGCAACGTCGTGGCTATAGCAGTAGATGTCAGAGCCATCGAAAAGATGGGAAAAAACATCAGTTTTAATTTTAGGGAAAAGGTGTGGGAAAATTAATTATATTTTTAGGGAATTTTTTTTTCTATTGTCTTAATTTGAGACAATATAAAATTAAAAAAATAACTTAAATATGTTTAATTTCTATTGTCTTGATTTGAGATAATGTAAAATAAAAAATATAACTTAAATATGTTTAAGATAAAATTATTATTTTATATTAAATTATCGTCTTAAAGGGCCCCTCTATGTAGTAGTGAATTGTCGTCTTCTTATTTCATAATATGCTTTGGTTGCACTATAATATGTTTGCCTCTTTGTTTTGAAGCAATTCTATTTTATCCTCATTTATTTGGCAATTGTTTTGGCAAAGCCAGCAGTGAAATGTAATGTTCTTGTAATCATTGTGTTGCTCCTATTCAAAACCACCTATTTTCAAGATTAAGATTAACATAGACAAGCCTTGTTATGAATCACTGGTTTCAAAATAAGCTTGGACAATATAGTAAATTCACCTGTACAATGAGCAATCATTCTTAACACAATAAAAAATGGTCTAAACACATAAAGATTTGAAAAGTAAAATTAATTGAAACCATGGAAAGCGACTTCCCACATTCTACACAAATCGTGTTTGATGCAGAAAAATGGGCAGAGGTTGCAACCCCAAATCAAGCATCGGGCTCTCACTTCTCCATTTTGGCAGGCTTCCTTCAAAATAAGGTTTCGACTTTCACTTCAATATTTTAGCGAGTTATACCTAAAAATAAGGTTTCAACTTTCACGTCTCCATTTTTGCGAGCTACGATTGAAAATAAGGTCTTGACAAAGGTTTTAGAGTATGTTTATTAAAATAAAAATTATGGCTAAGATTTTAATAATGAGCACATTTTGACATGTTAAGTACATATATAAAATTATTACTAGCAATTGCACCTTGGTGTGCAATAGGTACGGCGAAGAGGTATGAAAGGTCAATTAGAGAAAAATTTGGTGTATTTTTTCAGACATATGTGTAGTACATGAGGTCAATTGGTTGGTCATTTAGCAAATGAATTTGTTTATGTAACAAAGGTCTCAATTAGTATTCACTCAATAAATATATATTTTAAATAAAAAATTTCATTAGACAAAATTATATATTTGTAATAGTAAATTTATTGCAGGAGTTTAGTTTATTTTTCTCTATCCACCTCTCTATATCTTATCTATATCTCCCTATCCATTTTATGTCTTTCTCTCTATATATCTTATCTCTATCTCCCTCTCTCTTTTATGTCTTTCTCTCTCTATAATTTTTTCTGTCTATATCAAACGTCATGCTACCTTGATCATAACTCCCCAAGGACACATATTACCATTCTTGGATTTTTGTCATGAAACAAGTAATCAAAAGTTAGTTTTTCTTTTCTCTATCTCTCTTTCCCTTTCTATCTCTTATATTTCTATCTCTCTTGTATTATCTCTCTTTTTTCTATTCCTTTCTCTTTCAATCTTTCTCTCCATCTATATCTCTATTCCTCTTTCATCTCTCTACCTCTATATTTCTTTGTCTCTATCTCTTTATTTTTTTATCTCCATCTTTATCTCTTCTATTATAATTTAACTAATTTATATAATAATACTTGTAAACTATTTGTAATATCATTATTTTCCTCCAGTAAATGTAGAGTATGTAAACTTATAAGTGGCTTAGTATATATTTGAGAATTGTATGCATATTTATCTTCCACACTACATAGTTGGGCCCTTTGATGAGTTGGGTATTCAATTTAGAAGAAACTTTGGTGTTCATATAATGATGACACCACAAAACAAAATATTTATTCCACAAAAAATATTAATTAGTAATTTTATTTGTAATATTTTATTAAATTAATCATGGCAAACTACAATTGAAAATAAGGTCTTGACGAAGGTTTTAGAGTATGTTTATTTAAATGAAAATTATGGTCAAGATTTTAATAATGAGCACATTTATTTAGTCATTTTTATTTGTCTAATATTAGTCATTTAGTTGTGATTTTACCCGATGACCAAATTAGTCACTTATAAATGACCAAATTAGTCATTTATTTGTCAAATTCTACTAGTGTTAGTGACGTGACTAAAAGTTTTAGTCATGTAGTCATTTATTTTCCAAATTCTAGCAAGATTAATTGGCACACTTTTTAGAGTGCGGTTTCACACAAGAGTATTAGTAAATACATGTGAATCTTAATTGACAAAGAAATTTAAAACTCACACCATGCTTAACTGCTTCAAAGGATTTCAGCTATCCTATGAGAAGACATGGATACCCCCATCAGTTTAGTAAGTACCCAGAGACAGATGGCTTTTGGGCTGAATTCATGGAGCCTTGTTTAAAGTGAATAATGGTGGAATTGGATTTTATGCTAATTAGAGTAGTTAAACTCATCCTTGGTTAAGAATTTTTAGTGGTCAATAAATGGTATAGGATTGATTCAGACATTTCCTCTCAATTTGTGGTGACACTACTAGATCTACACACTCCAAAGGTGGAGGTGGTGGAATTGGCTTGCAAACTCTTTATACAAAAAATTTTAGGTGGGTTGGAGGAGGTGATGGATGTTGCCTACTTCAGCCTTGATATACCTAGGCCCCATGACTTGGAGTGTCTTCTTGTTCCAAGTGAGGAAGTAAGCTTCAAGTCCCCTTCCTACTAGATATCAAAGGTGAGGTGCTACATGCAAACTGAGAGCAGGTGGAGGTGGCAATGAAATTCCTGAGGAAAATGTTGCATGTCAAGCTAGTCTAAGACTTTGAATGGGTCAGAAATTTTATTGATTATATTTAGGAAGTTGGTAATGTATAATCCAGTCTTTTCTGCAAGATCTACATTTTGTCCCTTTTGTCCATATATGTAAATTGTGTTGATATAGATGGTTTTCTAGTTGATAGTATGTTTAAGAAGAGACTTTTAGCTAGATAGGTGTATGGGTTTTGTTTTAATTTGGATAGACAAATGAGCATCATGAATTTTGATTAGTTGTTTCAGATTGTGTGTTGGGTGGAGGGGGGAGGGGGAGGTATCTTATGTACATATTTTCTCTATCTTGTACTCGATGGTTTGTAACAAAAATTATTTGTTTTGAATTTTGAGACAAATTCTCAAGCCAGTGGGATAAACATTCTCCCCCAGTACAAATACTATGAAGTCACCAGCATGTATTTCATTTTTTTACAATTAATATAAACTATTTGGGCCTCTAACCTTTTACCAAAAAAAAAAATTTATACTCTTACTCAACATTAAAATTTTCACAAAAAATTAAGTAACCATTTCAAAATTCCATAAATCTCACCAATATATTTTTAATTTTTTTCTAATTGTTATGTAAACATTTAATGGTCATTCATAATATTCCTTTATTATTATAATTTATATTCATTGAGATAATGAAACTTGTTATGAATGTTCCTTTGTTAATGTTATTTATAAGATCCTACCTAGTTGGTAATTGTTTCATTTGGTTTAAGCAATGTACTCTTATTTATTATTCATTGGATATTTTTTATGTAAAGTGTGATAAAAAATTGGGTGTATGTGTAGTCCACTTAGTAGCATCATGGCATAAACTTAGAGGTCATTCATAATATGAGCAAGGGGTCTTGCTTTAATTGAAGTTTTTCGACCTAAAATATTAACATGCCATGTCAAATATGGACCATTGTTAATCCCAACACATTGGTTCTCTTTTTACACTAGTCTCATTTTTTATATCCAATACAACCAAACTCAAAATTATAAATTTTAAAGTTTCCTTTTGTAATGCCCACTCTTGTGTTTACATTGTGTGCTTTTTGATTCATATGATATGTTGTAGTGAGTGTTTCATCAATGTATTATGTGATTCATGTGTTATGAGCTATTGCACCTAACTTGCAAATGGCATTGGTTTTGTTTTATTTAGGTATTGGTTTTGTGACTATGCATTAAGTGATGCATATTTTATGATTGTGTATACTAGATCATTTTGGTGTCTTAGCATTATGAATTATGTTTGATTATGCATTTTGTTCTTTGATCATCCTAGTCATAGATGATTTTTAGTTAGATGTGATAAGTTGATATCATGTGTTAATTATATTATGTGAACGAATGATTTAATTGAATTGTGAATTTCATGGAACTATGTAAATATACCATTTGCTTCAATTATTGACTTGTGTATTGGCTAGATATTTGTAACATTTGATTAAGTGTGCAATAAATTTATAGGTTTTTGACAAATGGTTAGTATGTGGAGAACATTGGCATGGATATTACTAGCCATAGACCATCTTGCAAGCCTTTGTGTTGTTGAAATGTATGAAAGCTATATCCAAATTTGAAAGGAATTCATGTAAGCGTAAGCAGCTTCCTACACTAATCTAAGCAAGAGAGTTGCAAAAATTTCTAAAAGCCTTTAACTGTTACAAATTCACATAGATATCATAAACAGATAAATAATGAACTCATAACATAAAGATTTAAATGGGGAAAACCCTTTCAAGAGAAAAACCCCACGCTCCAAAACACAACTCAATTATATTATTCAGCAACAATTAAACAACTACAATATAATTGCAAAGCTACACTCTTGCAGGAGTTTTCACACTTTTTCATAACAATACTTCAACAAAACAACAACATACAACTCCAAAATACAAGTGCTCAATATATAAGAGTTTACAATGCGTAAAATAAACATTTCTAAAACAACTGCCAAAGGCTGAATGTGCAACATGGAAAGCGCCAAAAACACTGTAGATGCACAACAGTAAGTTTCCAATTGTCACCACATGCAACACTACAAAATTTGCACTTGCCAAAATAATTGCACCTCGAAAACTCACATTCCATGTAAACTCAACATAAAAATAGACAAAAAACCCATTTATGCATAACTCCACCTGTAAAATCAACTTTCTAACTTGACTCCTCATCTAAATAGAAACTTCAAGTTGTAACTCACAAAGACAAGTAAGAAAATCAGCAACTTTTAATATTAGAAAAAATTCAATCTAAAAAATCAAAGGTTCAAACACCTTCTTTTTCCATCAATATCAACTACAATTATGGATCCCTATGTGTTTGGCCCATAAACATGTCTTCTAATTATTGTTTATGCATTTGCTTGGTATGTGCAAATATTTAATAATCCTTGGAAAAAAGGAAAGTGGTTGTTAAGATAATTATTTAGGAATATAAATATTGTTTGAAGAGCATTGCAGTTTTTAGAATATTGCATTTTGTGAAAATATAAGAAATTGATATTATTAAGAAAAGATATTTAGTTCTAATTGATATTATTAAGAAAAGATATTTATTTCTAGTTGATATTATTAAGAAAAGATATTTATTTCTAAAGTGGTAAATATCTCATATTTAATATTATCTCTTAGCAAAAAAAAGTGTAATATGAAAAAGAAAAAGGCATGTTATTTGATCATTATGTCACATTGAAAAGAAAAAGACAACAATAGGGGAAAAGGGCATTTTCAAACCCTTGTTTGGAATTTTTTGTTTTTTATTTATCTAGAGATTTCTTGGGTGGATTGGATTGCTTGTTGAGGTATCTTTCGATTGATTGGTTATAAAATTTTATTTTAAAATTTCAAAGTTGTAGAAAATTATTTTTTTCTACCATAACTTCAAAAAAAAAAAACAAATTGGAATGTGAGTGGAAAGGTGTTTTGTTGGGTAGATTTAGGTCAAAAGAGTACTCTTACAATTCTAGTTTACACATTTTTCAATTTGGGTGAAAAATATATGATTTGTTTTCTAAACCCTATCAATTTTTTGAAACAAAAAATCTCTTTGAAAAAGTGTGATTGGGTAGTTTAGAGAAATGGTATGTTTAGAATTTTGATATTTTAAGTTTTCAAAGAAAATGAGAAATTCCGATAGGGATGCTTCAAGATCTATCAATGATCTATAGAACCTACATATTTTGGTAAAATGATTATTTCACCTTGTTAAATTTTGGTGATTTTGAAAAGTGTTTATTATGTGGATTTAAGTATTCTTCTATACATTTAAATTTTTATTTGCTTGGGAAGTGTGTTTTCACAAAAAATCATTTCATACCTATTACTGGGATCTTTGAAGAAAATGGACCCCTAAATTGTATTGGACAAGGGATATCTATAGGAGGCTATGAACTAGTTTGTTCATTGGTGGGTCTCATCCCCTGTTGGCCAACTTCAACCTCTTCCCAACCTCACAATCGAGAAGCTCCCAATTGGCCAAATTCTAGTGCATTCTCGCACTTGGTTCTAGTTATTTCCCTTGTTTGTGCCTCACAGTTGCCTACAAAGAATGAGAATGAAAAAGAGGGTGCTAATACTAGTTTTAGTGTGTCATTGATAGCTCTAGGCCTATTAACCCCCTCCTCTTACTACTACCATAACTATCACTGCTTAGATGGTTTCTCTTATTGTTTGAACTTCACCTTACATAAACTTTCACAGTCTTCCTTCTACCATCTATTTATTTATAAATAATATAATATTTCTCTTTGATAATAAATAAAATAATACAACCATATCATTGATTAAAAATATATATTTTATGCATAAATTTATATATTTTTAATTCAACCTAATTAATAGAAATGTGCGATGTGTCTTTTGGGGTGTTATCATCCTCCTTTGAATGATTGATAGTTTTACTTATCTTGATACATTTTGGACATGTAATAATCATGACCTTATGCTGAATAGGCATCAGTTTTTTGAAACTCTTGCATGGTGTCTTTTTCCCTTGATTTTAGAATAATTAAACGAGATATTTCTAGGAAGATTTGGACCAGCCTGCTTGTATGATTATGTTTGTTGCCTTGGTATAAACTCTTACGCAAGCATTCAAAGACAAACCAAACCAATACAGTTATTGGAAAACACCAAAAATAAGACATCGTTCGAGGATGATCCGATTCTGTAAAAATGCTCAAGACAAGTAGATAAACACATTTATGAGGGCTGCATAACCTCCCTAAGCTTTTATATCCTCCTGGAATTGATCCACTTGTAAACTAGTTGCAGTCATGGAAGAAGCACAAGCACAAGTAAAGGTGCAGAGAATTTCAACTGTGGCACCGGCAATCCCAACAGAGAGGCACCCAGTGTTTCTCCCCAACATTGATCTTCTCTGGTTACCAGTCAATAATGTTCAGAGGATTCTGTTCTATAGAATCTCGCCTGAAAACCAATACCCTTCAATAGTAGAGAGCTTAAAGAAAAGCCTGTCCTCAGTCCTGGTGTATTTCTATCCATTGGCTGGTCGGTTAGAGAAGGGAGAATCAGGCAGACCAGAGATTGACTGCAACGATGGCGGGGTGGAATTCGTGGAAGCATCAATTGAAACACCCTTCTGCTACCTGGAAAGAGATGGGTTTCAGTATAAGCCCTTTTTCCAAAACCTGGTCCCGAAGGCCGACCTTTTACAAGACCACAACTGCCTTAGACCGTTTCTCTCAGTACAGGTATGCATCTCTTTCTGTATATTTTTCTTAGTTGAGATTCTGTGGGATTCAAAGTATCATTGATTTTTAATCAATAGGTTACATGTAGTGTGAGATTTGAGTCTGAAACAAGTCTCACGTCTGCAAAATATTGTTGAGCTGTCGAAAGATAAGTTTCAGCGACCCAGCTGAGTTGAATGGTAAAAGCCTCCAAAATTTCACTTCACAAAAAGTCAGATAAATATTGATTTGACAACTGGATGAGGACATTCTATTTCCATTTACAATGTTTTTTGTTGATGGCAACTTTCTTTTTATATTTGCATTACTTTATGTTTTAAATCTGAATGTAAATATTTCATAATCACATAATACTTAATTTTTTTAAGGAAAAAATCTAGACTTGTCTAATTTTTGCATACACAAATACGTACTTTCTAACATATTAGCGTTCGTAATCTTAAACCTCCTTTAAGTACAAATGCTAGTTCTAAATTAAAATAGAGTAGACTACTTTTAAATAGTGTTTTACTTAATTCATTTTTAATCTTATTCATATTAAACATAATAAATATTTTTTTAATTTTTTTCTTAAATTGTATTTAATATTTATTTTTTTTAAATTTCAAAAAATTATTAAATTTATATAATTGTTTTAGCTTAAGTATAGAGTTGCCTTTTGAAGTTTAGAATTGTCAATGGATCAACGAAAATTATATTATAAAATTTGTACAGTTATTTATGCATTTTCCTTTGTTTTCCAATCTTAAATTTATTTGATTAATCACAAAAGATTATAAAATCTATTTAATTGATGTTCTTAGAGTTTTCTAGATTATTTATTTTGTATTATTATTTTTTCATAATATACCTTGTAAATTTGTCTCGTTTCAACTTGTATATTTTTTTTTATATGTCTAGTTGATTTTTTCATAAACACATTATACTTAAAACCTAACCTAACATAATAGACTCCAATTCTAAATTAAAATAAAAATTAAATAAATTCTTAACTATTCAAATCTATATAGTTTTATATATAGGCCAATGCAACCTAATAGGCCTTTCATTTTCCAGTCTTCTCTATTTAAGGGATGTAGTAATTAAGTTTGTTTCAACAATAGTTATAGTTATGGGTAGTAATGATTATTTTTAACTTTTAGGCTTTTGTAAAATTAAGTACTAGGTAAATGATTTAGTAGTCACAGATCTTAACTTCACACCTCTCAATTTCGAAATGGTAAGCTGAATTTCTTTCAAAATATCAATATATTTTGATTGGTTAATTAAAATCTTAATGTTACTGTTTTGGTTTCTAGGTATCAATGATGTAGTGGTGTCACTTCACTAAGTTGTCCAAAAACTTCTTAAAAAATATTAGATTGAAACATGTCTATTAAGACATGCTACCAATCACTTTATGTGTCATCATATGATTAGTCATTTTTTGATGTGATTTGAAGAAGGTTATGGGTAGTAATGATTTTTTTAACTTTTAGATTCTTGTAAAATTAAGTACTAGGGAAAATGATTTACTAGTCACATATCTTATTTTCACACCTCTCAATCTCTAAATGATAAGCTGAATTTCTTTCAAAATATCAATACAGTTTGATTGGTTAATTAAAATCATAAAGTTACTAATTTGGTCTCTAGATATCAATGATGTAGCAGTGCCAATTATCTTCATTAAGTTGTTCATAAACTTCCTAAAAAATGTTAGATTGGAACATGTCTATTAAGACATATGTTACCAATCACTTTATGTGTCACCATATGATTAGTCATTTCTTTGATGCGATTTGAAGAAATTGATATTTTTTGTCCATTTATTTGGCACAAACATAGTGAGTAAAAGTCATAAAAAGAGGGCCATTGTTGAACATAGTCATATCCCCTATTGGAAGACTGCTATCTAGTGGGTCTTTCCACTAACAAATTAACAAAACGTTTCCATTTTCACAAGTCACATCAAACACATGATCAATCATATGATGATACATAAAACAATCCTTAATCTAAGGTTTGATGTAATGTTTTGGTCTAACTTTTCTAGAGGGTATTTTTTGACATCTCAACAAAGTCAGTTGATATGACTACATCATTGATAGTCAAAAATTTAAACAATAAGTTTATGCTCTTAACTCAACTTACAAATATAGTAAAAAAAATTTAAAAATCAACTAACCAATTCAAAATTATAGAGATTTCTGCCCAATGGATCTAGGGAAATTCACTGCCAGCAATTCATCGCCAGCAATTCATCACTAGCAATTCACTGGCAGCAATTCATTGTCGTGACATATTCACCACGAACAATTCATCGCCATGGTATAAATGTATAAAAAAGAGATATTCGCAATGAATATAACCATGAATATGTCACAATGATGAATTGCTGATGAAGAATTGTTGAAGGTGAATTGCTGATGGTTCCTATACCTTCCCTAATTCTTTTTCAGTTTTTTTTCTAACCGTTATGTAAGCCCTCAATGGTCATCGCAGGTTACATGTTTTCAGGGAGAAGGGATGAGTATAGGAACTACCCTTCATCACATTATAGCAGACAGAAATTCGTCTTGGAATTTCATGAAATCATGGGCAGAGGTTAGCAGAGGCCTCCCTGTGTCAAAGCCTCCTCTGCACAGCAGAGAAATCTTCAAACTAGAAAACAGGAAACCCATTTCTATTTCATTCAAACCCCATGACATAGAAATCAATGGAATCACAAGGGCGCAAATCTACAGGTTTCTACCAGACGACTTGCAGACAGAGCAGGACAAAACAATAAACACCGAAGAACGCCAGAAGTATCTTCAGAAATGGCTAGATCAGAAAACAGAAGTAGTATACTCAACCTTCTGCTTTACAGAAGAGAACATCAGAGCCTTGAAAAAACAGAGCGGAGCTGTGAGCTCCTTCGTTGCGGTGGCCGCCCACTTTTGGAGAAGCGTGATGAATGCTCGTCAAGTGCCAGATGAAGACACTGTGATATTCGGCCTGCTGGCTGATTGCAGAGGGCGTGTGAAGCCCCCATTGCCTCCCTCTTACTTTGGTAACTGCCTATCCATGGGTGCTGTGCGAACAACTGCTAAAACTCTGCTTTCAAACAACCTTTGCTTCGCTGCAAGGCTTATACAGGAGCTCATCACTTCCTGTACCTCAGAAACTCAGATTAACAATATGATAGACTGGCTGGATTCTCCTGATAACGGTTTTCTGCATTTGTTTAGAGAATTCGGAGGTCTTTATGGTACCAATGTGGTAAGCTCCCACAGGTTTCCAGTTTATGAGATTGATCATGGGTGGGGAAAGCCATTGAATGTGCAGGCTGCATCCATGAATGAAAATGGAGCCATGGTTTTGTTCGCTGCAAATGATGGCGGAGGAAGTATAGTCGTCTCCACTCGCCTACCCCGAGATCAAATGGACACCTTAACTCGGCTTCTTTCTGTCTCTCATTGATTTTCTTGTATCCGAGAGAAACAGTAAAAGATTGAATCTTTGCTTTTTTGTATAACTCTTTTCATAAAAATCCAGATAAAACAGTATCTGTTCATATAAAGTGCAGCAGCATGCATGATAGAAAGAGTTGGCTCGTTTGTGTCGCTGTGGCTCTTCACTGGAGGAACCCGGCTTCCGCGTAAACTGTAGTAGTGCTGACTATAATACAATTATGTTTAAATTCAACTAATTTCTATTTAGTATTTAAATTTAAGTGAAAAAGTATGATTACAGTAACTAATTTGGCTAAATTTATTTTATTGTAATGACAATTTAAATCTGGTGGTTTTATAGTAGTATTTAGTGATTTTGTTGTAAAATGTAATTAAAGTTTTGAATAGATTATAATTAGTTTATCTATCTTATTACATAATTTATAAAGGAAAAGCAGAAATATCAGTTTGCAAGAATCCATTACAACCACATAATATAACATATTCATTAGTTGCATCATAATATAATACCATTGGATTATATTATAGGAATGTAGATTACAAACCCATGTGTATGGTATTGAATTTAACTATAGAGAATAAATATTATCTATACATAAAGACATTGTATTGCAAAACAACATTGGATATTTTTATTTCAAACAAAGAATTAGAAAAAACCCATGAACAATTAAGCGATAAAACAACAAAATAAAACAGTGTCATGTAGTGGTGAGTACTTGCCTTTATTGTGTTTTAATTATAAGTTTGTAGACTTTGTTTATAATAATTTAATTTTGATTGTAGTACTGAATTTTGTAACAAGGAACGATTTGACAAATAGATAAGAATAGTTGGAAGATATGAGAATTAGGTAAAGTAGTGTTGTTTGGAATGATTGATTTACAATCATATATGCAAGGTTTTGCAATACTCTTATATAAATGTGTAGTCATTAAATATAAATATTATACACAAATTGAATTAGCTTATTGAATAACTATGTGTATTAAAACATATTTAGTTGAAAATGGTGCATAATAGATAAATATGTGTTATTTAGTTGAAAATAATAAAGCAATATTTGAAATGATTATATAAAAAAAATTATTCCCACATAGCATAGGCATTGTTCTCTTTCACTCTATAATTTCTTCAAATCTCCATATTGGGTTTCAAACAGTAAACCCTCTAACCTAATTCAAGAGAGAATGAGGTAAAACAAACACATACATATAAATTGGAATCCCTATTATAGACTAACTTGCATGACATTCTAGAATGTTTGATACTTAATTGAGTAGAATATTTTTACAATGAAGAAAAACATCTTCAATTGATTTTTACAAAATTGATTAAAACTAAGATGGCTCAGAAACTACTCTGCCCTCTTTCTGTCGTGGGCAGACCTCTCATGTCTTATCATTCATGATGACTTTTGTGGCTAAAAAAATAATATGCAGTTATAAGTGCTCTATGCATACAACACAGTACTTCTACATACCATAAAAACTTATGGTGATTTAGAGGACAAGTAGTCCTCGAATGGTCATTCTACATGGCTCCAGGTCAA